>JAJLXU010000004.1:301908-427059 GCA_030571545.1 Zygosaccharomyces gambellarensis
AAAAAAAAAAAAAAAAAAAAAAAAAAAAACAAATCAGAAAGCCCTAATTTTAAAGAGTCTTCCATTGGCCGTGCATCACATGATTAGGGCATCACAGGATAATAAAGGTTGGCGGTTAAAATATAGTTTAGACATTAAAATATATCTATAGATGTTGAGATTAAAAAATATTAGTTGGGAACTATCTGATAATATAGTAATATTCTTGCTTTTGCGAATGAACATAATTTGAAAATTGCAAGCTAATTCTAGTGATTAGCGATACACTAGTGATTAAATGGAAAATCTCAGTTGAAAACTGCTTAGAATTGTTCCGATACTCGATGTATAGTCGTAATGTCCCTTCTAGCATGAGATGCGTTTACGCCAAATAATGCCAAGATTGTAGTGTATTTCAATATATTAGAAAAAGCCATCAGTGAGCAGTTCCCATAATTGCATACTAAGGTTTAAATTTGCAATTATAGCAACCATGAAGGTGTTAGTACTCTAACTTTTGATGCTGTTCTTATTCCACGTGATGATTTTTATTCATAGCTGGTGTTGAAGACCTTTAGTGAGTTGGACGATTGACGAAGTGTGCGATTTGCATGTAACTTGGTTTCCCAGAAGAGATTTACGATCAATGTATCATAGAATTTTCGTACCTTTTTTTAACATCTAACTCACGGATACAAGTTCCCGTTACTTGGTTACCGATTGTTAGCCAACCTGGTCTTTTATTATGGTCTCTACCGAAAATTTCTAATTTCCTAGCATGTCTGCCGACTAGTCTTTCAATGATACCGTAAAGCTCATCAGGTTTTCTACTAGTTTCTCTTGTAGTAGAGACGATAATGTCGGAATCAATCTGTTTGTTGAGCCATGGCGGATTTCCTTTTAGTCCAACTAATAAGTGCTCTTTAGAATGATTTAGCCAATGTCCGGTTCTACCAGTAACAATTGTACGTCCCAATTGATTTGTCTTAATCCATGAAATCTCATTAACAACTTTGTACCCCCATTTTTCTAATGATTCTTTGCCCAAATCTATGGCACGACCAGTAACCCAGAGACAGAGAATCCCTTCATCCTGCAATTGTTCTAAAGGAAGCGCTAATAACTCAATATCATTGCAAGTACCATAGGGTAAATTCATATGAATATTCCAAGCTGGATCTGCAATTACAGCGGAAAATTTACCCAGACAACTGAAATCAAATTTCCTTACATCACAGCGGATCCATTGTGGTGGTAAAAGCGATTTAGATATATCAGCACAACAAGTCCCCTGAGTGTAAAAGGGTATGCGTTTTTGCTGACTGATCTCTTTATTAGCAATTTTTGTTTCTTCAGTTATTTTATCCTTAAGAAATTCTGGAATGTACTGCAAATAATGCACGTACCGGCATGTATTAAGCTTATGACAAGTATCCAAGTATGAACAGTCTCCTAAGCTTCTTTCAGTGTGAGAATTCAAATTGGGTACATAATGTATCTTAGTTCGCAAACAATTGATAAATCCACTGCTTTCATTTTCGAATTTGTTGACCTTCGACCACTGGATTGATACTATTTTGTTATTGGAAATGTTAGCCAATGTGGATAAGAAATATGCGTGTTTCTCGTTGTTGCACAGAGGAATGAACTCAGTTAGAGGTACTGTCATACGTGCTCTTTCCTTACCCAATTGCACTGATGCAGGCTTAGTAGCCAGTGAATCCTCCAATCTTTGCAGTAACGATTGGCGTGTAAGTACATCTTCTGAACTACTATAGTCCAAAGTCATCATGAGACGATCCAAAAGCGATAATCCCTGTTGCTCATTTGGTTCTAATTTATCTGTACATTCTTTAGTTCCTCTGGGCTCCTGCCTGCAGGTTTCATAGAGGATTTTCAGTGAGAATACGTCTATGAATTCAATTCTTTGCTTATCAACAGCTGCGAATGATTCGTCTTGGAAATTTAGTGAACCTCCTGCTAATTCATTGATCGTCGATAATTCTTGTAAGAAATCTTGAAAACCCATTAAAGCATACCTGGAGCCCCATTGGCTCCTTTGATCTTCCAGGAAAAGGGAAAACACATCTCTAAGTTGTCCTGACAGCGGCAAAGAAACCAATTCCTGATGATTTTCAATGAGAAATCTAACTAGTTCCAAGTCTACCATTTCTTGAATACCCTAAAGAACCACCGCTACCACGTTACTAGAATTCAAATCTTCTGCCGCAACCTGTTTTCACGCCAGTCTTCTTGTACTTAATGGCTTCTCGATCGTGTGTTTTATATTCGTATCACAACTGTAAAACAAATGGGTATAAGTGACTCAGGGTTGACAAACATAAAGTCCACCCAATTCTGATTGAACCTCAAAGTAAGTCCAATAGCAGCAATCGATGGGGGAACCTTACAGATATACATACTCTAGTTTTTTGCATCATCAATCCTGTCCAAGAAAAGGGTTCTTCTGCGAAGTTGCCTTAAACAAGATGAACGTTAAATAGTTCAATGACAAGATTTCCAACCAACTGGGACCCATAGAATAGATCTAGATGGATCTCAAGGCTTCAAAATGGGTTCAGGAGGTCCTTCTTTGGTGGACCGTACCCTATGACTGTCTGCGATTATGAGCTTTGGACTTCTAACATGAATTGACTAGTTGATGGCCGTGAAGGACTACGACGATAACAATTTACATACAAGGCAATATCGATGCATAAACAGTTTGCCATTCCATGTCGACATTCCAGTATGATATAAAGACACAGAAAGAGCAGCCTGGGTTTCAGTTTGGATCTGCCTACTGCCCGAGAGTATCCTACCATTTCAATCCAAAAGTTTCTAACTATCATTATGGTACTAGACATCCTATGAAGCCGTTCAGATTAATGCTCACAGACCACTTGGTTTCTGGATATGGGCTACATAAGATTATGGACCTCTATGAGACTCGTGTTGCCACATGGGAGGAAATGACAGCGTTCCATAGCGAAGAATATGTGGATTTTATGAAGAGAGTTACACCAGAAAACCTGAGCAAACTACCTAGGGGAACATTGGAAAAATTTAATATTGGTGATGATTGTCCCATTTTTCCGAATCTTTATGACTACAGCTCTTTATACGCCGGTGCTTCTTTAGATGCCTCTAGAAAATTGATTAACGACCAATCAGATATTGCCATCAATTGGTCTGGTGGTTTACACCATGCGAAGAAAAGCAATCCTTCAGGGTTTTGTTATGTGAATGATATTGTGCTAGCCACTCTTAATCTACTTCGATACCATCCGCGGGTCCTATACATCGATATTGACTTGCATCATGGTGATGGTGTTCAGGAAGCCTTCTATACTACGGATAGAGTTTACACGGTATCTTTTCACAAATATAATGGAGAGTTTTTTCCAGGCACAGGAAATCACGATGAGATAGGATGTGCAAACGGTAAACATTTTGCACTAAATGTACCATTGCAAGATGGTATCGATGATGATTCATATATCAATCTTTTTAAATCGATTATTGATCCTTTAATCACCTCATACAAGCCTACAGTGATCATCCAACAATGTGGTGCAGATTCCTTAGGACACGATAGGTTAGGCTGTTTTAATTTAAATGTTAAAGCCCACGGTGAATGTGTTAAATTCGTTAAATCATTCGGATTACCCATGTTAGTTGTTGGTGGCGGAGGGTATACCCCAAGAAATGTTTCCAGATTGTGGACTTATGAAACTGGTATTTTGAACAATGTACTTTTACCAAAAGATTTGCCCGAAGGAATACCATTTCATGACAGATTTGGTCCCGATTATTCTTTGTACCCAGTATTAGATGAATTATATGAAAACAAAAATAGTAAGAAATATTTGGAAGATATCAGAATACGATCTTTAGAAAGTATAAGGTATATGAAAGGTGCTCCCAGCGTGTGGATGGATGCAGAAGTAATACCTACTCAGGACATTAGTGGATTGACAGAGGAGGAGGAGGAAGCTATAAAAGAATTGAATCAAGAAAATGAATTTTGGAGGTTGGAACAAATCGAGAAGGATAATGCCAAATTGGGGGAATTAATGTAACGATTAAGAAAAAAAAAAGATGCAACAACAACAAATATTAACAGAGAATAAAGCAACTAAACTATTAAATTGGAGCAAACCACACACACACAAATATATATATATATTTACTTCTTAATTTTTAATTTTTTTCTAAAGACACGAAGATAAAAGAATAGAACGATAGAACAATAGAACGTTGCGATACTTTGTACAGGTTAAAACATCATGAAGAACTAGAATGTTAAAATTAAAATACAGTCCGCCAAACAATTTAGTCTTCATGAAAATGGGAGAGCCGCCTCATT
Source organism: Zygosaccharomyces gambellarensis (assembly GCA_030571545.1). NCBI lineage: Eukaryota > Fungi > Ascomycota > Saccharomycetes > Saccharomycetales > Saccharomycetaceae > Zygosaccharomyces > Zygosaccharomyces gambellarensis. Next base: position 306,257 of record JAJLXU010000004.1, read on the forward strand.
CTTTAAACAATCTTCTGCTGTTAAACTTTTGCCTTCTTTCAGAAGACGCCATCTTTTGAACAAAAGTTCTAAAGAGGATTTACCACTTTCTGCTCCCAGATTTTCTATCAGACATTCCACAAATGCCAAAATTTTAGCTCGTATTATTCGAAGTGAAATTGTATCATCCGATTGTAGAAGAGTCCCACATACTAGAAGGGTTGATTGATACATCAAACCTCTAAAGTCAAAAAGCATTTCTGGGATTATTAATTTTGATGCTAAGTTTAATCCTTTTGATGTAAATTGATCATAGGTGGCCACGTATCCAAACTCGATTTCATCCATCAATTTCTCAATAATAATAACGTCTAACTTATCATCTTCGAAAATCCATGAAAAAAAATCCCAAATCCGCCTAGCACTATTTTGAATCATTGGACAATGTAATGGTAATTCCAAGTAAATCATACAAAAGAAGATGAATGTACATTCTACTGTCCCTTGTTGCATAGCATCAAAAGCTGAATAGCTTTTGGTATTATGAACAACATAACATGATTCAGGATACGATGATAAAAATTCTCTGGCGACCCTTATCCTTGCAAATTCATTATCCACAAATTTGAAGGATCGAGCTGCATCAGTTTGAACCATTAGTTGAAAGAATTTGTCATTATAGGAATCAGTTTGGATTGGACTATTAAAATATTTCATAACCATTTTAAACTGATTCATCACTTCATTAGAGTAACCGAGAAAAGTGTTGTAGCCATTTGGGTATAATATTCTCATTTGCTTCAAAACCGATTCATTCGACGAGTAAACCCCCAACGTAAACATGTCGTCAATAACAGAGTCCTCCGAGACGGTTCCTACGAGAGAAAGAAATGCTACAGTTTCGGTAGCTGTAAACCACGCCTTTGATAACAGCAAACACTTACTTCTCATAATCTCACCAAATTGACTCGTGCCTTGGTCTCTTAGTCCTTCGTATTTTCGAAGTAGAGCGCTTGCTCCATGTAAATGAATTCTCATTTCGTTAGTCTTGAAACTCGAACTATCCAATGTCAATATCAGAACGCATATAATCAAACTTTCAATTTTTAATTCCAATAAGTGATCTTGTGGCATCGAATCAAATTCAGAAGTCAACTGCGTAACCGTTTTCTTGAGAAATGAACGCCTAATTGCATCATGTTCCCTTAGTTTCGTCGTATTGTAAAGATATTTGGCGCTAATAGAAACGACAGCACTTTGTAAACAAGAAGACTGCGAACCTTCCTGTTTATTAATCTTAATCATTAAATCGAAAAGCAACTCATTACAGATATTTTCACTTGGTGAACATGCAAATGGCATTATCCAAAATGCAACTTTATGATAGAAGACCTTCAAATAGTACAGTTCTAATTCTGAGACCATAAATAATTCTTTCGATATATTTTCCCAAGTAGTACTTGTATTTTGAGCACTTAAAATATTTTCAATATGCTCACCAGCAATTGTAGAATCAACAGTAGGTGGATCGACCATGCTTGTAACTAATTCATTAGCCAGTATCGTAGCATCATTGAGAATAGATGTAACACCTGAGCCAGGGAATTGACCATCAAGAGGTAGGGAGTCCTGATGCTGAACCGGTGAGATTTGATTTTGATTACTAGGCGGTTCCTTTATTTCATCATTGGTATTATCGTCATGATGGTCTAACTTATTGGTATTATTGATATGAACATTAGCGTTGGCACTAGCATTGGTATTAGTGTTGAAGTTAGCATTGACATTAGAGTTCAAGTTATCGTTGAAGTTATCGTTCGGTCCATATATTGAGTGAATCGAATGAATATTCTCACTCGATGCATTGATGAATTTTACTGATTTATACGGTGGTCCATTCGAAGGTTGGCTATAAACGCATTTCTTACCTAGATGTGAACATTGCCAACACTCAGGCTTCTGCTCATCGCATTTCACTTTACGCTTCTTACATTCATTACATCCTAATTTCGAGTACCTCCTTTTTTTTCTCATTACTGTCGTCTTTTTGCTATTATCCATTTCTAGCAACTATATTGGCTTGTAGTCTTTGTTAGTCTTACAAATTTTGTATATGTACCTACTCTGTTCGATATGGTAATGATAATGATAATGATGACGATCCTTGCATTTGATAAATAATGATGATTGAAGTGATTTGCGTAAACACGACAAGCTTACCTGATTAAGGAGAAGCTGCTTTTCGACTACCTTTGCAAAGTCAAACATAAAAGAGTGGAATGTTATTCATAATCATTAACAAAAGGTTGAATTAACCCAACTACTGTGTGGTTATCTTTGCTATATATAATTGTATAGACTGGGTGAAAAAAACAAACAAAAAAACAACTATAGGGCTACTGCGTGAAGCAACGCACTTTAAAGAAAAGCTTCATCTGAGGCAATTGCATATATGCCAGTCATGGAGACTGATATTGCTGTTTTTAAAAAAGCTACCAAGGCTTTATTCTTGGCTCTCTGTGTGAACGTATTTATCAAGTTATTCGGCAAACAATTATTGTTCGGATTAGTTGAATGGATATTCATATGCTCAGGTAGCGATTGCAATGGCATCCTTTGGTGGCAGCGAGTACCGCAGCTCGAGAGAGCGGTCTGGTTCTTAATCGACAGGATGGAGGATCACAATATATAAAAAAGGTAGAAAATTTATAGATACAATTATGGATATATATTAGAACAGATTTATGATAGTTTAGCTGATGATCATTTCATAATGTTTACTCGACTTCCAGACCACCTACAGCCCATATATCTCTTTCATCTTCAAATCTATCACTGAACATAGTTTCGGCATCACCACCTTCAGAAATTCTCTCTCTTTCGACGTTAGCCAGTCTCTTACCTACTCTTCTTGTGTAGTCTCCGATTGACCTTAATTGAATTGTATTACCAGCTGCATTTGTCGTAGAAGGTTCCTTGGCAGAAATTTCTGAAAACCAAGAGTTGAAGGTGTGCATATCCGTTTCCTCTACTAAGCGGAAAATGGCTAGATAAGCCTTTTCAGCAGCTAATTTAATAGGAATTATGGTATCACGTAGACATGAAAAGACTGAAACACCCAAAGAATCCAAGTATGGACTGACACATTCATCAAATTTAAATCTGGTTAGTGTTCTTACAATGACGAGAGTCAATCTTCTAGCATCAGTAGATGTACTCACTGGTACCAACATTGCTCGAGAGATTTCATCAAGCAACATTCTGATATTATCTTGACCTAAATCTAGTGGAGTTTCCGCTTCTACTTTAGAATAAGGTGATTTTGTTTCGCTTTGTAAAAGTAATAATTTACCCGAAGCTAGCAGACCATTCTCACTGAAATAAGCACTTGGTGATTTAATGGCATCTACAATGTATTGAACGATCTCATCCAATAGGTTACAATTCACTACTTGTGATGGAACATCCTTGATGAAAGAGTTCAAAGTTAATATACCAAATTTTCCTGAATCACCCTCTAAACCGGCATCCAAAACCTTTTCTTTCAAAATTCTTTGTGCCTGTTCGGTAGATAATGTCTCAGAAATGGAACCAATTAGATTAGCATATGCTGCTGCTTGACTCTCATCATTTGACATCAAACCTTCTTCGACTAAGTTCACGATACTTACCTTGGAGTTTTCATTCATCTTTAACCCACTCTTAGTGACAACCTCTAACAATGCTTTCAACATAGCTGTTCTTACACCTTCATCAGTAGCCTGTTTAGCACCTGCAACAAGTTCCACCACCAATGGATCCACTCTTGGTTGGTATTCGATTAATGTACCAAGCGCCCTTGCAGCACGGAGCCTCAAAGTTTCATTAGATGGATCTGACAAAGATTTGACAAAAGTTCTCTGCAATTGTGGAATGAAGGGTCTCAAAAATTGTGGAATCTTAGCGAAAAGAATATTTAGAGCAAACAGAATACCAGCTTTAATATCACTATTAAACCTTTCACCAACAACACGAATCAATGGACCTGTGATGACACTGACAAATGGTCGCAAGTTGGTAGCAGGTGTCTTGGAAACAACGTCTGCGATTGCAAGTGCAGAATCTTCTCTTTCATCACTGGAACCATACATTAAACCATGCAAAAATACTGGTAAGATACAATTTGGGCCCTTTGGTAGAGCAAAAGCAGGAAGATCTTCACCCGCTTTACCAGTCATTTGCAGGGATTGTTTAGCAGGTCTCACTAATCTGTCCAACTTAGATTTGTCTTGTTTAGAAATTATTGATACCAATAAATCATGAGAACCTTGAACGAACCTTGGATCCTTGTCATCTAAAGAGAGAATGGCGTTGGAAACAAGATCAGCGGTGTAAAGATCGTATTCCAATACAGTTTCCTTAAAGAAATCTGGTAAAATTTCTAACACAACGATACGTTTTTCGAAGTCATCATGCTTTAGCAATGACATGATCTGTTGCAAAAGTGGGTGCAGACCTTCTTCATCAGTGACTGACAAGAAAATCTTGCTCAATGCACCTTTGATAGACTGTCTTATATCTTCATCCGAAGAGCTGGAAACAACTGCATCTACCAGGGAATTGATAATTGTTGACAAACGCTTGTAAAGCGCTGAGCCGGCCACAGCAGATAAAGAACTCAAGGCGGAAGCTCTGAAAGAATCAATAGGTGGCTCCAACAAAGTTGGAATTAGAATAGGGAAGATTATCTCTGACTTGGTAGACATAATCTCTTGTAGACCCAATAGAGCACAGTCAGACACCGAAGAAGATTCGAGAAGGCTCAATAAATATGGTAGAATTTCATCAATAGCGACCTTGCTATCCACTTCTTGATAAGCGTCAAAGCATAGAGCAGCTGCCCTTCTAACACTTTCACTGCTGTCAACCAAAGTATCACGAACGATACTGACAATAATGGTTTGATAGTCAGCAAGAGATTCTGCAGAGGATGATTCGATAAGCTCACGAAGCGCAATGCAAACACCTTGTCTAGAGTCTGGGTCGGAAGTTTCTTCCAAGGATTCCTCTAACACTGGCAACAGCTGTGACAAAGCATTACCACCAACACGACGAACCATATCACCCAACGATTGAGCAGCAATATGACGAAGAGTATGAGAAGAGGAAGCCAAGTGCAGAACAACCATACTAATCAAGATCGGAAGAATTTCTTTGACAGTACGTGGAGTGTTCGGCACTAACGCCTTCCAAATGTCAACAGCAGATGCACGGACAGTACCTGAAGTATCATTTCTACATACGAACAATGCGGAAATAACCCTATCACGGCGTTCCTGGCCGAGAACACCAACCATCTTAGAAGTGACTTGGCCACTGTATTCATTGTCTTCTTCGGAAAACTCGTTCTTGGAAGAAATACCAGTAACCTGGAACAATAAGTCACCAGTTAATTGAACAGAAGATAAACGAATACGTTCGTTTTCGTCAAATATACCTCTCTCAAGTTCTGGTAGCAATAAATCGATAGCTCTGGATGCATAGTTCTTCACAACTAATCTACCCGCCTTCAATGCATTATCACGGATGCCTTCCTCACTGTCAGCTAGACCAGCTAAAATTGGTTGGATGATTTGATTTAAATATGGAGCAAATTGGGCACCAAAACAAATGGGCAAAAATACCAAAAGTGGCATGAATCCCTCTCTAATAGAGCTGCGATAACTAGTAACACCATCCATAATAGATGGTAGCATTTCATCGAGCTTAGGCAATCCGAGACCACTAATTACTTCCGCAAGGGCTTGTGCGGAACCTAGACGATCGCCTGATTTTTGGTCGTCACTCAAGGTGTCCATTAAACGTGGAATCAAATCTGGGAATTGCTTCTCACCCAATCTTTCAACCAAAGAACCCAGGGCACGAGCAGCAGTAGCTCTCGTACCGGGAACTGGATCAACCATTGCAACCTCGACTTCGTCAATAAGTTGCTGTAGGTATGGAACCAAATCTCTTGTATCCACCAAAATTGCCATGTTACCAACGATTTTACAGGCCTTTCTCTTGGTATTTGCGGATCTATCATGCATACCACGGTGAATCACATGAATGATCAAGGCGAGAGAAGGACTATCAATGTAGTGAACAAATTGAGTTTGGATCAAAGCATCAAGTGCTTCCTCGGTGTGTTTAGTAGGATCACCAATAGCCTTGATAAGAACTGGAACCAGCTTTTGGATTTCAGGATTTCTAATGACCTCACCGAAACGTTTCAATGATTCGTCTGCAGCTTTACGAACTTCCTTATGGGAGTCATTCAAAACTGCAACAATTTCTGGCACAATTGTAGACAAAGAGCTTGAGAGTTGAGTTGGGTTTAAGTAAGCCATGTTACCCAATAATTCGACAGATCCCCTAGTGGTTCTCCAAGAAATGTCATCCATGTTAGATACTGCCACCGGGATCAGCTTGGTAACACCAAAGCTGGTAGTGTGAGACATAATGGCCTTAGTAGCTTCCGCAGTCGCGTTTCTAACATCAGGAACAGAATCACCCAGATTTTTCAGAATATTAGGCAAAAGTTCAATGACATAAGGTTCAAAGAACTTGCCTAAAGAAATAGACAAATATTCGAAGGCATAGGCGATTGATTCACGTTTCTTAGCTTCCTTTTTATCCTCTGCAGCTTCGATTAAGTTTCTTACTATATCAAATTTTGATAAGGCAGAAATACCATACCCTTTAACAAGACCAGCAATCCCCCAGGCTGCACCCTTTTGTACGTAAGTAGGGGCAGATGGATCTAATAGTTTACCCATTAGCTGATTGATATATCCTTCAACATTTTGTTTGAACAAGGAGACCAATGGAGATAGACATGCGGACACGGCATGTTGGACCTCAGTTGAGGGTGTTTCTAAAGTGGCCAATAATCTTCCAATAACAATGTGAATTCTTTCATCATCAGTATTCAGGTGCCTTGCAAGAGACCCATAAAGAATAATGGTGTTTTCCTTGACAGCAGTCTCGCATTTCGAAGTTAAGGCAGCTTCAAAGATTGGAATTAGATCTTCGACTTTCTTGGCACCATGCTTTGTTATAGCTTCAATACCAGCTTCCTTCATCTCTTGACGAACCAAAAATTCTCTGTCACCAAAAGCACCTTTTTCTATCAAAAATTTAATGAAGTTTACCACCGTCTCTCCTTCGTCTGGCAAACCACCAACAAGTTCCTTCATGGCGAGAGCAGCAGTGCTTCTGTCCTCCCAAGGATCTTTTCTTTCAGATGCAGAAACAACAACAAGCCCGAAGTTATCGATGACATCCTCTAACGGTCTCGCTTTCTCGGAATAGAAGTTCATGAGGACTTCCAAATGTTTGTCAATTATTTGTGTTCCTGTAGTCTCTTCTAAACGTCCCACACCATCTGCATATGCCTTAGCAGTAAACACTCTCAAACTGTCATTTGACTGGTTAAAGAAAGTCAACAAGGTCGCAAGTAACTCTTCATTAACTTGGAACTTATTCAAATCCCAAATGAAATCAGCAGTCGAGCGACAGTTTTCATCAATGTCGTGTCTACATATGAAAACTTCAGCAGAAAAAGACATGAAAGGTTCCAATTCAAATTCATTATCGATTGCCTCTAAAACAGAAGAGCGGACAAATTGGTTAGAAGATAAAGTGTTTGAAAGAAGCAGTTGAAGATCCTCATTGGTTGGTGCGATGGAGATGCTTTGACACAATGCATTAAAGCAGTCTTTAGCCATTTTTGCCTTTGAAGGTAAGGCTAACAACGATAACAAAACCTGCAAAATTGATTCCCTTGGTATCGAAGGATCGGAAAATACTTCAGCATGCGATGAAATAATATCCATTGCCAGCAGCAGATGCTCTTCTTCGCTACTTTCTTCAACAAATTCGCTATTCGTAACAGGTCTGTTAGCATTTAATAAAGCTACACGCTTACCCTCTTGCAAGACATGAATTAACAAAGGTAACATGTAAATGAGAGACGTAGAATCCAAAGCGACTTGTTGAGAAACTATTTTCACTCTAAAGAGAACTCTGGACAAAAGCTCATGAAGAGGTTCCTCCAAAAAGTTTGAAGGAATATTATGGGCATTCTTGACACGCAAAATTGCTAGGCCAACAAAAAACCTCATAGATCCCAACCTATCAGATATGTCTGAAGAAAGGCTCAAAAAGGCATCTAAGGCACTCGAACCCAAGAAAATTGAGGTATTCTGGTTCTGAGCAAGCTCGAGTAACTTGTTGATAGCAGGAGGAAGCCAGACATCGATTCCTGTATCCACTTGGAATGAATAGTGGGCAAGTTGTTGGACAAGTCTGACACCTCTGTCAACCTTGACTGCAACCTCCGTGACTTCCTTCCTAATATCCGATTCCTTTGCGATTTGTTGTTTAACCAAATCTTGCTCTTCTTTCGTTAATTTTTTATTAGCCTTCTTTGTCTGCTCCTTTCTGATACTCTGTTCCCATTTTAATGTTTCATAATCTCTTGTATTTTTATCAGCGAGTTTCCTATCGATATCCTTCTCTAAAATATCAAAAACCATTTCTCCCTCAGTACCTTGCCAAATTGCAAAATCCTCAAAAGTGAATTTTGATATCTGCTGAGAATCAAGATCTTTCAGAAGCAAGTCAGCTAGCATTGGGCTAACGACAGCACTGTTAATGAAAGAGGCGTACGCTAAAGCCTTGACAGCACATGATCCAAGGATGGTATGGGAGAATTCTGGATTGTTAAGAACTGAAACAGCATTATTAATTAACGAACCAACATGCTGCTGGACCAGGTTAGCAGGATCAAGCTGTGCATTTAGAGATAAACTAGCCCAGCTATTTTTCAAGTTAAATCCTTCATATTGGGATACGATAAAGGCCCTAATCAAAACATTTACTAATCCTTCTTTATCTACGGCAGGTTTTGAAATTGCAGTGAAAACTGGAACGATATATCTGAGAGAGCTGTTGTCTCCACATAAACCGTCAGGATGTTGAAGCCTCTTCTCTAATGCCTCTATCACATTTATACCTACCAGCTTTGGATTCCTTTGGCAATAGCTTTCCAGTAGTTCAACTGAGTGGATACGTTGAGGGACACTCAATGAAGTAGAGAGAGCTACCTGTAACAGCGATTCTCCTAAGCTAGGACTAGGCAATGATGCGATCGCGTTGTCCAAGTTTTCTTTCAGTTCGACTAATTGAGAATTGTATGCTCTGTCAATAAATTCAAAGGCAGCTAAAGCGGCAACATGATCATTTCTTCGACTATGTAGAAGTGTTTCCTTGACAAATTCGACGTAGTGATCACCAAAAGATTGTAACAGTTTGTCATCAGCTAGCTGGCAGTGCAATGCAAACGAACAAAACCATGTTTTTTTCAAATTAGACTTCTTTTCCTCGAAACCATTGGAAACGATTTTGATAAGGGATTCGTCATGTTCTGGCAGAACGAAGTAATGGGTAAAAAAACAATCCAACATGCTACTGAGAGCGTTTTCATTGAGCTCCTTAGAAACGTACGCCGAAAGTCCTGAAACTAATTTTTCATTAACTTCTTTCCAGACATTGGGAATCTTTAAAAGTATCGTAGAAGCCAATGATTTATAATCCGCATTCATATTAAATTTAACATTTTTGAAAATTTCATCAAGCAGTTTGATTGCTTCTTCTGGAGAGGTATTATCAGTACAAATGCTTGAGAGAAGAGTCAATACAGAATTAATAGATGCGGTTTTGACAGTTTCTCTTGAGCTTTTGAATGAAGAAAATGATTGGGACATTAATTTCGTTGAAATAAAGATGTTCAACAGATTGATTTTCTCACTGTTAACACCTGAGTACAATACGTCTGCTATTTTGAAAGCCGATTCTGGAGATCTCAAACACGCCTTCTCCAAATTGGATACCACATGAATTTTGTACAGATCTTCTGTAACGAAATCTTTTAAAAATGGTGTCAGGCACGTTTTTAGACAATAGTCTGATGGAGGAGACCTGCCCGCAATAACTTCCTTGCCGATCAGTTCACAGAAGGGAACAGTATGCCTTTCCTTCAATGAATGAAATAATGCCGGTTGCGACGAAAGTAACTGGGAAGAAGCTTGGGATAATGCACCAATAATTACTACAGTACCAACAACAGGTGCTTTTTTCTTGTAAAAGCAATCTAAAGTCTTCTCAGCAAACTGATCAAAGCAGTATAATGCCTCATCATTACTCTTAACACAATGAACTAATGATTTTGTTGTTAATTGTAATAAAGCACGGCGGATTCTTTTCCTATGTTGGTTTTGACCTTCACCAGGTCTTTTATCATCTTCTTGTTTATCTAGATTATCCTCAATACCAAAAGAAGTGTATAAATGAGCCTCTATCAATTTATCGACATTCTGTTCAAAAAACAACTTATCAGAAGACACGAATTTGAAAAAAGAGTGGATCCATTCCAACAAATTCAAATAATCCACTACCGCCTTGGAACCTGGCTTCGGTGACACTTGATCTAAGATAAATTGTGCATATCTTTCTAGGAATCGAGAATCGAGTTTTAAAATCTCCAACAAAATGCTAACCACTAGCTTCTTGGATTTACCATCCTCAAACGAACTGTAGGTTTTCAAAAGACTAATGGATATTTGAGACAGTTGAGGAGTCTCAAGGGTCCCTTGAAGAACCAATCGATGTAGCTCTTTTAAAAACTCTACTCTGTTCGATGCTAGTGAGTCATGAACATTATTAGCTAAAAGTACTGGAAACTCTTCGGGATTAACTTCTGATAGTAACGCAGAGCTCATCAGCAATTGGATCCCTCAAAACCTTGTCAATGGTCAGGATCCTAGGCTTTCTTGTTAATTCCAAAATTTCTGCTCTTCTTGAGAACAAGAGATTGTCATTTTATTGAAAAATTTTCGTCGTCTAAAACGATGTAGTTTTTTTTTCAAGAGCTATATAAGGGACCGAAATCCTGAAAACTTAACTCTTGAAGTCAACTCATTCTTTCCCAGATCCCTATCAACTATTACAGTCGATGAGGATAGGCTAAAGGTAATTGAACCTTGCAGTAATCCATTCAAGTGATTTTTCTCCCTCGGGGAGGTAGATTTTCTTGGATGGGTCGATGCGGATTACACCGTGGCCTTTTTCACCACCTTATTTCAGCGGTGTATTTATGACTAACTGAGGCTGTTCTCTATTCTTTTGCTTCTTAACTATCTAACTACTTGTGCTGTACTTACCATTTCTGAAACGGCGTCCAGATGTCGACGACGCTTCCTTTATCGTTTACTATGAAGTAGTGGGGAAACTGCCCCATAACGATGCAAGCGTGTTGCGGTAAGATGGCTACTTTGCTTCCAATCTTAACGTCCTTTGCGTTACCGTTAGTGTTTTGGCAGGGCTTCAGTATACCATGTTCCTGTGAAACTCTGTCAACATACCATTGGTAGACAAATGGTACCTTGTATAAAATATCTTCCAACTTCACGCATTGACCATGACCTGGAAATTTAGAACCCTCTCTAGTCAATGACATGACACCGGTATCCGTTAAAATTTCATTTCTTCCCTCATATGAAGAGAGCACTGTACCAAGAACGAATCCTGAGATGTCATAGTCTCTGATGCATCCTGTCGAAAATTGTTGTAGATCGTAGAGGCAGTAGTTACCACAATGGATTTCGAGGGCTCCGACAAGCTTTTCCTTGATTAAATTGGTTAAAGCTGGTTGGTCCGCCATCCTCAAAGAAGTTGAAGTTGGTGTGGCACCCACAGATAAGACCAATTTTGAAAGATCAATCGACAAATCTTGTTTGCCTAAAAGTCTGGCAGCAACGTTGACTGCTTCAATCTCATCAATCAAATACTCATGAGCGTCCTTCATAGAGCTTGAAGAATAGCTGTGACCAGCATGCGCATAGAAGCCGTACAATTCTGCAACTTCTACAACTTCTGGGGAGACTACTTTCCTTAGTAACGTTAGAAATTCAGGAGTATCTGTGGCCAAGCCTGCTCTATGAGTACCCATATCTATCTTAATGAACAGAGACCATTTTTGACAGTTTGCCGGCCTGCCAAACCTTACTAGGTTGTCTAAATGTTCTAAATTATCCACAAATACCCTAATATGATCAACTCTTCTTGTCAATACACTCAATTCTTCTAAGATAGGTGTCACACACCCTGGTAGGCTGTAACAAATGTCTTTGACGTAATCCTTCTTGATTGACTCTTGATAATCTAATAGTCCACGAGCTTCTTTAATTGTGGAGATAAGAATCGAATTCGAGGTCATTTTACTAGAGGGTAAATCATATCCCAATTGCTTGAAGGTGCCTTGGGCTGTCTTATGGGTTTTAATATGCCCGCGGAAAAGAACTTCTTACCGGTAGACACACTTAAGTCGTGAACATTGTTTAGCATTAACCTGCAATTGTCCTCAAATTTATCTTGTTGAATAATAAATGAAGGGCTCGGTAAGGTTTGGAAATTCTTCCCGTCGTATTTGGATAATAGATTAGTCATGTTAAATGTCCACTGTACCAATTATGACGATGTCGAAGAGTTAGTTGTCGTTATAATAAAATCGACGAAAAGTTAGAATTTTTGATTGGTTGCCTTTTCTTTATACTGGTAAAAGACCTAAGTAGAGTCCATACATGCAAAAGAATATAACTTAGACGGTCGCCAAATCTTTGTTAGCACATGTTAAAACATTTTAAATTTTATGGATAACGGAACTTTGAAGTCATTTGTGATGGAATATCCTAAAAAAATAAATAAATAAAATAAAAATGGTAATTATATAGAATTATATTAATTTTATTATCGTAGCAATTAATCATTGACAAAAGTTAGTCAACCGGAATACTAACTCTAATGACAACATTATAATAAGAAATGAATTATCTCTATTTCCTAATACCAAAGAACGAGAAGCCAGAAGAACCTGAATGACTTTTTTTGTTTTTATTCGAAGATGGTGGGGGCGGTGGCATAAACGCTGGATTCATAAATGCAGAAGTAGATGCTTGAGGAGTAGGACTTTCACCAAATATCTTTGATTTTAAAAATTTTTTTGGTTGAGAGGTAGAACTTTTTATCGATTCGTCATCTCTACCCCAAGAACTCCTAGGTGATAATTGTACTGGCGGTGCCTGAGAGGTTCCTCTACGGGGATTTTCTACCTTAGGTGTTCCCGGCTTGGGAGTCAAGTTAGGGGAAGACGTACCTTGGAATGAACCTTTAGCTGAGCTCCATTCTAAATTGGGTCTTTCAAACTTTTGATCTCTCATAGAATTGATACTAGAGCTTTCCGCATTTTTGTTTGTTTCTTCATCCATTGATGCCAAATCGTAAGTTATTCTTTTCTTCAGTTCCCTAAGCTTTTTTGAGATTTCAATACAATCTAGACATCTTACCATCAACCTTGGATAATTAACTAAAGCAGCAGTACGATAAATAGCTTTTATCACATAATCTACCGGTGGTAATGCATTTGGCGAAACCAAATACTCCAAGGTCAAATTGTTGGTACTAGATGCGAAATTGTCTTTGGTATTCTTGGTGCTATCTCTTTTATTGGAAGAATCATAGGTTTGAGGGGCTGAATCGATCTTAAGTAATGGATCCACGGATTCATCAAGATCAGTTTGTCCCGCCAATTTCCGCTTCATCTTGTTTAGCGATAGCAACCCCAAATCTGAATTTATTCCATCAAGATCTGATAACGAAGAGTTAGAATCTTCATCAAAATCTTCATCATTGCATTTACTAGAATGCAATTCATTCAAATCCTCATCTCGCTCATGATCATCTTTTCCACCCTCTTTAGATCTTGCATCTATAATTGTGGAATGGAAATTTTCATCGCCATCATCTCCTTCAGAGTCCTCCTCGTCAGCTTCTTCGTCAGTTTCTTCATCACTTGTATCGCTTCCACTCGTAGAGAAACTACTATGACTGCTCATAGCGTCGAAACAGCTGAATCCAGAACTAGTATGACCACCAGCTTTACGAGCATCGCTCTTAATATATTTGTCGGAATTATCGGTATTGCTATCTGTACTATCCAAATTAACCTCCTTGCTTAAACTTGATTTCTTCTTTACACGAGGACTGAATACCGAACTCGACTTTCTTGATCCCTGGAAATTGACTCCCGGTGGGTAACCAATTGAACCAATAGAATTATGGCTATCCCGTGGCCCACCTGCAAAAACTGTGGGAATGTGACCACTTCCTGTTTGTGTGTTTGAATGTTCATTGTCGGCTACGTGACCATGCACCAAATCTTCACTCTCATTGGTACTTATCGATAAAGATCTAGACACTCTCTTTAGTAGATTTAAATCAACATAACCATTGTCAACATTTTCTAACGAGTGTTTCAATCTGTCTAACTCAATGTAATTTTCATTACGGGATGCTTGAGATTCAACCCAGGATTCATCCTCATTAAAATTGCTTCTCAATTTCTTCTTTATAGCTTCCATCAAAGAATTGCAAGTAACATAGAGGCTATCCTCTTTTCGACCAATAATAGAATACAACACCTCATTGATTAAATCACCAAGCAGGGGGATCTCATAAATCTTGGACATGACAAGCAAATTGAGAGCAACTGGGGCTAATGGCCATTTACCGTTGACCTGACCAATGTAAAAGAATTCAGAAAATGCTCTTACCGTAGCCGTTGGCCATGGCATATATAATGTTCTTGGTGTTATTAAAGGTTCCCATTCGAATCCAGCCGATGTTACGCTGACAGAACTATCAGCGTTAGAACCTAATGACAGTCTATGACTCTCGGAATTTTTGCCACTACTTCTTGTTAAACTAGTACCCGAACTTTCCCATGATTTCGGATTTAATTTAGCCAAAATTGACTTATGGAATGCAGAATTATCAATGGACGATTCAGCGTTGGCATTTTCAGCTAGCACTTGCGAATCCAATGAAGCTCTATAATTATCTGCAGCAAATCTAGGGTCCTGAATAGAGTAATTCCTATCATAACTTGCTCTTCTAGAAGAAAGTGGGCTGCTTTTGTTCGAAACCCCATACTCTGATGTTGAGTTGTGGCGACCAGCAATTTCATATGGAGCTGGTGGTAGTGGTTCAGTAGGAGCCGAGGTCGGTGGTGGTAATGGTACCGTCAAAACTCCCAGGACGTTTGAGCCATGGGAACTACCATTACTGATTTGAGGTACAATGGAATGTCCCATTCTATCAGAAGATGAACTGACGAAGGAAATAGAACTGTTTTGAGAAGTTAATGACGGATTACGAGAACTTCTCGCACTATTAATACTATGACGGAATGTTGGATGTAGAGAACGAGAAGGATCATCATGTGTATGAAAAGTTGAATCTGGATGAGACGCACGTCTTAAAGTTTCCTGGTAATTAGAATTAGTGGAATTATAAGGTTTCAAATAATCCAATGCAGGTGAAGCCACTGATGATGATCTCCTTTTGTCTTTAGAGATAACTGGTTTTAGTGGACGGGTATCTGTTAATGATGCAGTAGAAGAATCTTGAAATGGAACTCTGAAAACCATACCACCAGAGGAGCTGGTAGTAGAAGCGGTTCCAATTCTATGGATGGATTTTGAGCTGAGGCTTTTATGATCTGTCAAACTGCGAGATGCAGCTGGAGGAGACATCGGATCGTCATCTTCCTCTGTCTCCTGAATATTATTATTAGTAGTATTAGTATCAGTGTTATTATCGTTGTTATCGTTTTCATTATTTTCATTTCCATAATATGCAGGGGTTTCAATTATATCTTCTTGATGTTCTTCAGGAGGCTTCATATAATCACTGGCAGCTTCTGACTTCTCTTGATCAACCCTAACAGCTCCAGGTTTTCTTTGTTGTTGTTTAGAATTATCCAGGGATCCTGATGATGAAGCATCTGAGGGCTTAGAAAGTGACGCAGCAACCTGAGAAGAACGTGGAGATAACTTTATAATATCTGACTGGTCACCATTTTCTTCATATTCTGAACACGCCTTTGCATAACCTTGTGATAGTAGCATATCAAAATACCTCCCCCATCTTTTACGCAATAAGAATATCGGTACACCAATAGAATCACCTTCTTCAGTGATAAACTCAAAATCCGAAAGCGGTTTCCCAAAGATTTCAAGGGCATCCTTACCTAAAACCACTGCATATGGTGGGAAGACCGAAGAAATCGAAGTCATTTGTACTGGCGGCGCAATGTATCTAATGTAGCTTTCGAATTGTGAGGTCGAAGTTGAAGTAAAGCTCAATTTCCTGTCCTCATTATCACTCGGGCTAGAATTTGGTCCACCTAAATCTTCAGAAACCATTTCAGGTACACTATATTGCCTTGAAATCATGGCTGGAGTTGGTCGTAATATCGTCGAACGCTGTTCCGTAGAATGGAGAAGTCTATTGTAAATGGTAATCATTGGTAATCCAAAGGACAATAACCAATCAAATTTCTGTACACTTGGCAAGTTGTAATCATCATCCCTCGTACCCAATAAAATAGTTTTATGATGTGAATGCCACACAAATAATCTCCAAAATCTATGTCTATGGTGGTCTCTATCCTCACAAACTGTTCCAACCTTTGCCCACTTACCTGAAGGTATATCATATACAAAACACTGGAAATTCGAAGACTGACAATTCGGATAAAATCCACCTGTCACAACATTATGAGAAAAATAAGACCCCGATGGAAATTGTAAATTATAAGGAATATCTGCATTAGTTCTAATTTGATTCTCATTGGAATTCATGATCATACCCTTCGATTCTGACGTTAACGGTAGTGCAAAAAGCGGTGCGCCATTATCAGCTTTCCTCTTTATCATCTCCGTATTTTCTTCACCTTCCATACCGTAAAGAACTAGAGTTGGAACTTTCGCCTCATTATTTTCAATTAAAATTGAGAAATTCGATTCGCTTAAGTGAGAGACAAACTTACCACCAACATTCGTCCGAACCTGTTTGTAAAACTCTGGATTTGGCTCAGATTCCCAAAATCCTTTGGTTAAATTATAAATATCAACTTTGTTGATCGCCTGGTCCATGTTATTCAACCCACCAACAATTACAAGTTTAGTGTCCCTGTTTTCAATATGCTCGTTCTTCGTATGCATGCTGTGACCAAACCTTCTCGCAATCTGAGGGTTCTTGTTAACTAACGACCATTTCTTCGTAGTCAAATCTAGTTTCCATAATTCGTTCGACGCTATCAACTCATAACCATTCTGCGGTGAAACTACAAGTCCACCAAACACATAAAGACAAGAATTCGAAAAGGACATCGAGTGGAAAAATCTTTCATACAATCTAGGAACTTCTTCTCCGCTATCCAAACCGCTCGTATCCATTTCAGTTTCTATTCTTTTCCAACTTCTTGAGATTAAATCCAAAAAGAAAACCTCGGGCGAAATCCAGTCCGTGAGCCTTCTAAAAAGACTGCCACTCTGCTTTTCCTTGGCAAAATACAACATTAATTCCTTCTGGATCTGCAATGAGTTAATTTGCGTCAGATTCAACGGTATTGTAAGGCCACCATGCACAAACATATCTGACCTCGTCAACTCGACAGCCGCACCAGTTCGGCAGTCCAACATCAGTTTCCTCTTGACAGGCTCATCTGCATCTAAGAAGGAACTCGGTAACGCTGGCAATTTTAATGCATAACAAGAACACGAAGAAGGCTGCAACAGAGGCATTCTATCCTTCTTTCCTTCCTTTTTTTTCCTTTTTTTTTTCTTTCTGCTTTCTTGTCTCTCGTCCTTCTTCTATCTATTCCCAAATAACAGCAGGAGCTAAAAAGCACTAGCTAAGAAATACTAGCCAATCTTATCCAAAACCTTTTCCTCTAAAAACTTCAAATGAGCGAACAAAATAATACCAAGTGAGATTTGACAGAATCTCTCGTAAAATATCCAATTGTCGTAAATCGCCTGTCAGCACCAACCACTAGCTGCAACTTATTCTTACTCGAATCCAGTCTACTTAATATGTCCCTCGTCACTACAACTACTAAATCTCGATACCGACTGAACCCACTCCCTTGTAACTTGCCTGTTTCTCTTATATTCTAACTTGGTACGTTACTGACATCTGAATTATACTGGTCTTCTTTCTTCTTTTCCTTCTCCCTTCCAAATTGAGAATCCCGAAGAAAAAAAAGGTGAATTTTTATTGTTATGGAGTTTACCCGGTGTTTTGATGGAACTTAAAAAAAAATGGCTGGGGAAAATGGAAGTGAACTACGGAGTTTACCGGATCACGTGTAATGGTTTACTGTGGGGAAATGGAACAAAAGAAGTTTAGAAGTACAGAAGTAAAGAAGGCATAGTCGCATTGTCTAAGGGTGTAGATCACTAATGTTCGAACATAGCGTACATATTGTATGAAGTACAATGGGAGGGGATTGGAAGGGCAAAGGTATACACAGATGAATACAGAAATGATATTCGCTATGGATCGAATCATATCACAGCAGTACAGTTAACCAACCAATACCGATGAAGCATAGGGCAAGTGGATATATTTCGATAAAATTGTTGCTTTTCGTAACAAAAGAAATCGAAGTGACTGACCAGAACAAACAAATTCCCAGTAATAGAATACGAAGCAGTACCAGGACTCTGATACACCAAGAGGAATTGTGAGCCACTTTTAGGATGAGTGGCAGTAGTAATCTTGAAACCATAGCATTAAGGACTTGGGGAAATAGACAGTAGCCGGAAACAGAGACGTATGAGATGAGCGATGTCTTGGTCTGGGGCTTGGTCAATCTTAGATGGGTTGCCATCAGAAGCAGCACAAACCATTGAGTGACAAAAAGGCTGGAGAAAAGGGTTTTTGCATGAGCTGGCGAAACGGAGACAGCATATAAGATGATGAAAGTCAATGGAGCCCACAAGTCGCAGTGAACAGATGCATTGGTGAAATCCTGCTGTTGACTGTTGCTGTCAGAGCCCAGGTTAAACACGTTTGGGTAGACTACCTGCTTCAAACGAGTGTTTATGTCCTTAACGTCTCTTTTGAAAGTTTTCAGGATTGATTCGTCCAAAGTGCCCCTCTGTGATATTGGTTCTGAGTTCAATGGCCCACTTGCTGGGAATGAATCTGGTGTGAGGTCGTTGGTGACAAAGTCAGCTTCAATTGTATCGTCTGCCATCTCGAGTCGTACGCGGTGGTCTCTCCCACTTACTGTGTAAGTGGGAGAAAAAAAATGAGAAAAAGACTAGCGAGTGTTTACGTTTCAGAAGGAAGGCAACATGGTTTTTAATCAAGTTGGAATTAGTTTTAATTCCATCAGAGATTGTTCACGCATAATGTCGTTCATCATGATATCACTCGCTGAAGAATTGGAGTTCCCTCCCCTTCAGGGTTCGAACTGTAGACAAAGAATCCACCTGGATACCACTGGTCTACGAGAGGTTGTAAGGAAACGGGTATACGTTGTAGATGCAAGGAACCAATCCACTTGTATGAATCACATTTGTATCAGTACCCCATCCGCTTTTTTTTTTTTTTTTTTCTTTCTTTTCTCTCCTCCCTTCCAATCCCTTAATTTTGCTACTTCTCCCGTTTAGTAAAAACACCGATGCGAAAAATATTTGATATAGCAAAACAAGACGCAACTGAGCCGAATTCAATCCAATTAAACCCAAGCCAATCGATTCTTGCCGACAATATTTTATGGCCGTCTGTGTAGTCACTGTTTCTCTCGGTCTTGATCTGATTTGTTCTCTTGCTTCGCCGTCCTTGTTTCCTATGCTATGCTATTCTTCCGTGTAGTCTCCATCCCCTGAGAGATCGTACCTACCTATATACAGTACCACGTATATTGCTCGTACCTAAGTATTACGTGCCGACGCTTTGAACTACATACAGACAAGTGTAAGGACGTCTCCGGGTCTTGAATACTTTTGTAAATCAATTCATCAAGGAATTTTTAAAGGACCATCTCTTACGTCTTTCCTCTTCATCTTCCTTTTGATCACATCCTACTTCTATTTCATTTTTAATCTGTTTTGTTACCTGAAACATAATTTTTCCTTTTTTTTGTTGTTTTATTTTTCTCTTTTTATTTTTTTTTTTTTTTTCACCGTCTTTTTTTTTTTTCAGTTTTTTAAAATAACCAAAGAAAAGAGAGAGGGAAAGAAGGAAAGTAAAAAAGGATTCAAAATAACACTGTACAACACACTCATACAACAACAAACCCCAAGAGATATACAGACATATACACGAGGTTCAAGGATTAGGATACTAGAGATACACTTATACAGGTAGTTATTTCTCCGTTTGATTGAAACCGAGGGACACAGGAACGTTTAAGTTTATTTTGTTTTTTTTTTTTTACTATACTTTATTGCCATTAGATTTTCGATTACCAAGCAATAAAACACAAGAAACATGGAGACCCCATCAGTGGACGTGGATAATATCATTGATCGGTTGTTGGAGGTAAGAGGCTCCAAGCCAGGTCAGCAGGTTGATTTAGAGGAACATGAAATCAGGTATCTATGTTCAAAGGCAAGATCTATATTCATAAAGCAGCCTATTCTATTGGAACTAGAGGCGCCAATTAAGGTATGTTGGGTTTTTTTTTTTTTTAAAGGAGGACAACCTACACATGGTTACTACTGATGCTATCTTGCTTTACTATTCCCTATTGCATCTGTGATTTTAACTTGTAGTTCGCTTTGCCACCCAGTAGATTTTTAAAGCTGAGTAGACAACGCGCAGGCGAAGAGATAGAAAGGGGGCACGAAGGGATAGTGAAATGAAGTGGTATTTGTATCAGTGATAGCAGTAGTAATGTTTGTGGGGACAGGTTGTTTGTGGTTCTTTTTTAGAGACCACTACAGGTAGAGCAGGAATAGGATACTAACGAGAAAAAACTTTTAAACAGATTTGTGGTGATATTCATGGTCAGTACTACGATTTACTACGTCTTTTTGAATACGGTGGGTTCCCACCGGAATCGAATTATCTATTTTTGGGAGACTATGTGGATAGGGGTAAACAATCATTAGAAACTATTTGTTTACTGTTGGCTTACAAGATTAAGTATCCGGAAAATTTTTTTATTCTAAGAGGAAATCACGAGTGTGCTTCAATTAATAGAATTTATGGATTTTATGACGAATGCAAAAGGCGCTATAACATCAAGCTATGGAAAACTTTTACGGACTGTTTTAACTGTCTGCCAATTGCTGCTATTATTGACGAGAAGATCTTTTGTATGCATGGTGGTCTTTCTCCAGATCTAAATAGTATGGAACAGATTAGGAGAGTTATGAGACCAACTGATATTCCAGATGTTGGGTTGCTGTGCGACTTATTATGGTCTGATCCTGATAAGGATATTGTTGGTTGGTCAGAAAATGATAGGGGTGTTTCCTTTACATTTGGACCAGATGTTGTTAACAGATTTTTGCAGAAGCAAGATATGGAATTAATCTGTAGAGCCCATCAAGTTGTTGAGGACGGTTATGAATTTTTCAGTAAAAGGCAGTTGGTAACACTTTTTTCGGCGCCAAATTACTGTGGTGAGTTTGACAATGCAGGTGCAATGATGAGTGTCGATGAAAGTTTATTATGTTCTTTCCAGATTTTGAAACCCGCACAAAAAAGTTTACCAAGACAACAAGGTGGTAGGAAGAAGAAATAAATGCAATAATAGTAATAGTGATAATAAAATAATAATAATAAATGATAAAAGATAATAATAATAATAGTGATGATGACAATAATAATAATGATGATGACAATAATGGTAATGGTAATGATAATACTAATAACAATGAACGGATGAATAATTTTTTTTTTCTTTTTTGATATGGCAACGACAGTAACGAACAAATAATAACAAAACGTGGTTTTATTTTTCTACTCTTTTTGCGCTTCAAAGGTAGATGAGGCCAGAGACTGATTTGGTATCAATGTCGAATTTCAATCGTATCATTATTGTTGTTAATTTCTTAATGAATTTGATTCTTTTTCTTTTTCTTCCCAATGGTTGACTCTCTGACAGACTTTTCCAGAGGGTAGTTGATACAATAGAGTGGGACGAAAAGAAAAATGCAGGAGGGATGAGCGTGTCTCTTTTTTACTCTTCCTATTATTTCTTTATTGCTGCTATTATTGTTATTATTATTGTCGCATTTATTATTACTATTACTATCACTATTGTTATTTCGTTTCCAATAACGAGCAGAGTTTACTAAATTTCTATTTCTTTTTTTTTCTTCAAAAATCTCGATAGTCATCTCCATCATCGTCATTAGCCTTTCAAGTGAATTTAATTCAGAACAAGATCTATTCAGTATGTGTAGATATAAATATTTTATATAACTGTATTTTAGCTCCCATTTGACTGTTAGTCCAATCTTCGTATTGTATCAAGCCCTTTAGACGGGAAGTGGAATCGATATTTTAATCATGAAATACGAAGTGAAAAACACTCTTGTTCTACCTGTTCTTCTTTTTTTTCAACATAAAGAGGACAACTAACAAACAAACACGTAAAGGTATTGACCATACAAGAGTAGTACTGGATCCAATTGTACAAAGGAGGTGGGCCTAATCAAGTAGAAAATTATCCCATGATGATTTTTTTGCAATTCGTGGTGACGATTTTATTAACACTGACGGCCTCAGGTCATAATGTTGTTTTACCACCATATGGGCGAAGATGTTTTTTCGAGGATTTGAATAAAGGTGATGAAGTTTCAGTTTCATTTCAATTTGGTGATAGAGATCCTCAATCGTCAACACAACTAACTGGTGATTTCTTATTCTTCAATACGAACGGTCAAGACGTCATAGAAGCTCAGAGAGATGTTTCTTATGGTGAGACAAAGGTAAATGCACCAACAAAGGGTAGATATCAATACTGTTTTCTAAATGAGAATTCGAATACACAAACAAAGGATGTCACATTTAATGTTCATGGTGTTGTTTGGATTGACTTGGATGATCCAAACTCTGACACTTTAGATAGCGCCGTTAGAAAATTGTCAAAATTGATTAAGGAAGTTGAAGATGAACAAAGTTATATTGTAATTAGAGAAAGAACGCATAGAAACACGGCGGAATCAACCAATGACCGTGTTAAATGGTGGTCGATCTTCCAATTAGGTGTTGTAGCCATGAACTCTCTATTTCAAATATACTATTTGAAGAGATTTTTCGAAGTTACATCAATGGTATAAGATTATCACTACGTTTTACTAGGTTTATCATAGTATATACGATTGGCATAAAAGAATTACATGATTCATTTGGTAAATGACAATGACTTGAGAGCGATCTAATCTGATTTGGCCGGGTTGGATTCAAAAAGTTCTTAGTGCGGTGTTAAAAAATTTGCCATTCCCGGGAATCGAACCTGGGTCTGCTCGGCCACAACGAGCTGTACTAACCACTATACTAGAATGGCAAGATAACATATCCGATCGGGCTGCTGTATTTTACGTGTGCATTTACCAGATTAGGTCATTTTCCATATACATGGAAATAAAAGGCCGTATAACAAAATGCGGTGAGAATGGGAAAAATAAAGCCCTGCAGGGGGCTCGAACCCCTAACCTTGTGATTAAGAGTCACACGCGCTACCGATTGCGCCAGCAAGGCTTATTAAATTCTGATTTCCCTTTAGGTCAATAGTTATGTAATTCCCTAGAATATTCTTGAATGTGACATGAAACACACATAAAATTACACTGCTAATAACAAAGTATGACCAATTAATGAGGTTCTGTCGGGAAGTAAAGATAAATCAATGTATAAGAAGGTCTAATATCCAGCCAGATCCAAGATATAGCCTGGTTACAAGAGGATAAGCCATTAGAGATCGATAACACTTACACTTGATCCGACATTCATATTCACGTGTGATTCTTACAAGTGACTGAACCAAGGCTCATTACAGGATGTTATCCTGGCCTCTCGATGCAATATTTGATGCTGACTGATTAAGTTGACTATGATGGCCTGGGAAGCATTGATGTACTTCTCAATTATCGAAGCCGTGAAACCGTAGAAGAATCTTTATAAAACATGGGGATTCGTCAGCTTGAATTTTGCTTCGAATGTTTTGTCTATCGACTGGTTTTACGATAAGGAAGCTTAAGCTCGATGAAATTCATGGTTCGTGCTAAGAACTAGCTTCTACCGTAGACACTCACGTAGCTATCGACGTGAGAGAATTGTAGA
Organism: Zygosaccharomyces gambellarensis; assembly: GCA_030571545.1. Classification (NCBI taxonomy): domain Eukaryota; kingdom Fungi; phylum Ascomycota; class Saccharomycetes; order Saccharomycetales; family Saccharomycetaceae; genus Zygosaccharomyces; species Zygosaccharomyces gambellarensis. Next base: position 330,470 of record JAJLXU010000004.1, read on the forward strand.
GCTCCTTTTGTTGGATCATACAGGTGGTTGAACACTGTTTTTACGTTTAGTTAGGAGTACCTTGCAATTCAGGAAGAATAATCTCTGATGCAATAGACAACTGCAAGACAGAAAAACACTTCTTTCAATAAAAAAAACAAAAAAAAAAAAAAAAAAGTTATTTATTGTTCTTTTGTGGCTATTATAACCTTTTATTTTATGTTACGAATCTATCATGACTGAGCTGGTGACCATCAATGGCTATGTGAACTCAGCTCATAGCTAAAAGAACCACAGTCGGCAGCTCGACAGTTAATTGGGTTTGTACCAGTCAAAATGCCAGTAATATATAAAGAATTGTAAAATCCACCTAATATGTAGCTCAGTTAGATGGAATCCAAATCCTTAACAAACACATAATTGAGAATTATTGGTTCGATCTTGACACACCTGATACTCTTACTAGTGATTGACCCATAACTCATCACACTTTTTGATTAGTTCGTTTCCTGAAAACGCATAGCGTTTCTTGGGGACATCAAGAAAAAGAGCCTTGCTGGCGCAATCGGTAGCGCGTGTGACTCTTAATCACAAGGTTAGGGGTTCGAGCCCCCTGCAGGGCTTTATTTTTTCCTCGCTCGAATTTTGGTTCAAAAGCATCCATTCATACCCGCCTTCTGCAACACCAAAAGGAAACCAGGCTTTTACTACTACTTGAAATCTATCAAAAGATGCAATAGGTCTATTTATTGTTTTTTAAATAGTCTTGGTACAACTTCCAAGTAGCTCCTCTCTCCGGGTCTTTAACGTAAACGAACTTGATTCCATATCTTTCCACTTCTCTGTTTCTACCTTCATCATCAAAGAGACAGATACTCCTTTTCTTTAGATCAGTATCGCCATAAATCACCTTCAGAGAATCTCTTATGTGACCAACCTTCGACCTCTCCCCCCACTCTGAGACGTCAAAAATTTCACCTAGTGGAACAAGAGATCCATTATATGACATCTTGAAAGTTTTCAACATTCCTTGTGCAATATCAGGTGCCCATGTTCTTGACGCACTAATTAACTTAACTCCATTTTGCTTTAGATCCGCTAGAATCCTGTAGATATCAGGATAAATTGTGACTTGATAGCCTGAAGCATCAACCACCGTTCTAACCTCGCCATTTGAGCTACGAACTGGCTTCAAAGGTGGATTAATATGAGAATCACAATAGCAGGGCCAAACGGTATAGTCCAAATCGAATGTCGCAACGTCAGGATATCCCATCTTTCCACTCCTTTGCATTCGATTTGGTGTGTGAATCTCCAAACAATTTTTCAAAACTATCGCCCATATAGTCACTATAATCAAAATTCCTGTAAAGCTAGCGGACCTACCAAGTCTCCGATGCCTCAGGTTCCACATTCCGGTCTCTTGGCCCAGTTGGTTAAGGCACCGTGCTAATAACGCGGGGATCAGCGGTTCGAACCCGCTAGAGACCATTCTTTTTTTCCTCCCACAAAAGACCCGAAAGCTGAAAACAAGGACTTCGTTCATACATCTCAATAAATACGAATATTATATAGGCACATAAAGTAATAGCTTTAGATGAACATGGGGGCGAATTTTTGCAAATATGAATAACACATGATTAATACTTAAATTTCGTTAATGCATCTAATTATTATTTTTTTTTTTTCTATTTTATTTTTTTAATTTTTCTTGGTCATTTTTAGTCAACAGGTTCCCATGCATCGACTTTCATAGAACCCTTCTCCAAGAGATTGGTATGGAATTTGTGAGCATTTTTCAGCATGTGAGGTTGGTGGTAACAACCATGTTTCAATGCATAATGCTCCGATCTTTCCAAATAATCTGTCAACATATCCTGATAATCAGGATGAGCACATTTGTTGATAATTTCCCGAGCTCTTTGTCTTGGGGTCATACCTCTGACATCCGCCAGTCCCTGATCCGTAACAACAACATCTAGATCATGCTCGGTCTGATCGACATGAGAGGCCATTGGCACTATACACGAGATACCGGTTGGATCTTTCTTGGTTGGTCTCGAAGATGGCGTATGCATAATAGATAACTTAGCATTTCTCAAGAAATCAGCAGATCCACCCAATCCGTTCAACATACGAGAACCATTGACGTTCGTAGAGTTGGCATGTGCATACATGTCAACCTCAACTGGTGTATTCATTGCAATGCAGCCCAAACGACGAATGACTTCAGGAGAGTTAGAAACCACCTGAGACCTTAGACATAGCTTATCCTTGAAAAAGTCCCAATTCTTAAAGAGACGCTCAAATCCAGGCTGGGTTAAACGAACAGACGTTGCAGTTGCAAAATCCAATGATCCATTTTCAAATAGATCCAAGAAAGAATCCTGCAAAACCTCCGTCCAAACATTCAAATGCTTGAATCTAGCATCCGTCAACCCATCGATAATAGCATTAGCAACATTACCAATTCCACTCTGCAACGGATGTAAATTTTCCGGCATTCTACCACTCTTAACTTCATCTCTAAAAAATTCCACCAGGTGACCTGCAATCGCCTTCGACATATCATCAGGTGGTGAGTTCAATGGAACCTGATCTTTCTGTGTAGTTTCCACTAACGCAACAACCCTTTCAGGATCTACAGGGATTGAAGTCCTCCCACACTTCTCATCAACCCTCGTATAAGGTAACGGCTGACGATATGGTGGTTGTGCAATTACATCGATATCATGCAATCCTTCGAAGTTCGGTGTCGCAGTATTCACCTCGATAATCAACTTGTCACTTGCCTCAACCAGCTCAGGTGACCCACCTACAGATGGTCCTGGAACAATAGACCCATCTTCTTTAATGGCAGTTGCTTCGATAATACTGTAATCCAAAATCTTTCCATCTGTCCTCTCCTTTGTATAGTACCCATACGTCAGATCCTGAGGAAACATCGAAAGGTGCTTATCAAAGAAATCAATTCTACCATCGTTAATAGCCTTCGCGATCGGTTTACCCACCTGATGTGGTGACCTCCTCAGTATCATATCGTTCTCGGCCCAACGCGATTCCTCCGGACCCGCCGAAGCCCCGACAAACAGATTGAACGCCAATTTACCGCGCAACCCATTCCGTTCAACATGATCTGCAAGTGCATCCGGAACCGCTTTCGGCGATCCAACCCCTGTGAATCCTGACCATCCCAGGTATTGGCCGCTTTTGAAAAGCGGAACCAGCTCGCTTGCCCGCTTCACCTTCGAAAGATACGGTGCATATCTAACTCTATTTTTTAATAACTGCGAAACACTCATATTTTTTCCTGACTCGTTAGTCTCGTTTTCCTTCCCTAATCTATCTCTACCAGATCTCTTCCTTTCCCTTTTTTTTTTTTTTTTTTCTTCTTTAAAGAAAAATCAGGTACAATACTTCACACTCTTCCAGTGGCAATAGAATCTGGGGAAACTTTTCCGTACCTCCATCTCCCTCTCCCTCTCCCTTGTCCATATATTTATACTCCCTATTTATACGAGCGCTCTCGGTCCCCGAAACATCCATCATACGAATCCAAGTTCTTACTGGCTGACGCGCCCACCGGCTTCTTTCTTTCTGGTCTTCCCCTTAAAAAATTCCCTCTAGGCGCCGAGTGTGCTCTCCTCCAATCAGGTCACACAGCGTGCGGAGAACGTAAGAAGGAGAGCGTGAATGGAATGCAGATCGAATGGAAGCGAGAGAACGCAGAAGCAGCAGCAGGACCGGACTCCCGTAGCTCCGAAGGGAGAAACGGTCATGCCCCCCTGGGGTCATGCGGTCATCACCATTCCTGCGGTTGGAGCTACGGGTTTTCTGAGGAGCAGCAAGCACCGAGCCGTGCATGATGCACAGCTCGGTGTGGCGGGGTCGTCTCGGACGAATCCACAGAGCGTGCCCGGCCATCTAGACGGATGCCAATGGTTACCGAGGAAGTGGTTGCCGCCGAGAATTTTTTTTAAATTTTTTACTAGAACTCCGAGGGTGTCCGGATGAGAGACATGAGGTCCCTGAAGCAAACTCCGAGACCGGTGTCTATACGTCTTACACGTGTATGTTGTTTGGAGAAATTGTTTCGAAGAGTTAGTTAAACTGTGTTACTGTAAATATAGAGAACTAAAAACATATGAAGTTGTTATATAAGGGAGGGGTAAGAGGGCATGGGGTCAAAACAGACCAAAGGGACCAAAAGGGACAGAGGGACAGAGGGACAGCGGGACAAAGAAGGGGTCAAACGAAGATCTCTCTCCAAAGAAGTATTTTGAGATCTTTAGTAGTAAGGACTTCCTTGTGATTATCGAATTCAAAAAAGGTAGAGGGAATTGGTTCTCCTTCGGGTTCGTCCATAGGGTCATGGTAAGTTCTTAAGTAGGGGTGTCTTAGGGCATCAGCAGCAGAAATTCTCTTGGAGGGATCGAACGCAAGCATTCTTTGTAAAAGGTCGACGCCAAGCGGATTGACACCAGGTAGAATTCTACGTAGTGGTACTGGAGAAAAGGTTGGAAGAGTAGCAATGTATTCTCTTGCTCGTCTTGATTGTATGTTAACGAGGTCTTCGCCAATAGGAGTGCCTACGATGCCAAAGATGAGCATCAATTGATGACGGTAGTCTTTACCGGGAAAGATTGGTCTCTTTAGGAAGAGTTCGGCAAGGATACAGCCACAGGACCAAACATCCATTGCCTTTGTGTATTTTGCAGCGGTAAGCATTACTTCTGGAGCTCTGTACCATCTGGTAGCTACATATTCGGTCATGCCGCTATTCATGGGAGCGTCTATGCTTGGATCGTCGGCAATTCTTGCGAGACCGAAATCACAGATTTTTAAATCACAGTTTGAATTGATCAAAAGGTTTGATGGTTTTAAATCTCTGTGAATAACATTTGAGCCATGGAGTACCTTGACGGCTCTCAGGGTTTGGTAGATAAAGTACTGGATGTGGTCATCTGTGAGCGGCTGAGTAGTAATGACACGATGAAGGTCAGTTTGCATTAATTCTTGAATGATATAAACTTCGTTGAAATTTTCGAAGCAATCGGGTCTTTGGACGTCGAAAATGGATATTATGTTTTCATGGCGGAAATGTTTCAGGATCTTTATTTCTCTTAGTGTTCTTAAAGCAAACAGGGGTTTATCGAAGGGTTCGATTTTCTTGATGGCTATAATTTCTCCAGTGGGTTTATGCACTGCAGAACACACGACGCCGTAGGCGCCCTCACCTAAGAGTGCCTTTAACTGGAATTCGCTGGAGATGTTGAAGACTATTCTTTTACCCATGTGGAGTTGAAGAAGATGGATGTGTTGCGATGCAGCAGCATTCTAAGTGGACAAACGAATTTGATCTCATCTCATCTGGTGGTATTGGATGGGGTTTATATGTGATTGCAATACCATTTTGAGGATCATAATTGATCGTTTCAAGTTGAGGGACGTCGAAACGCCGGTTCGAATCTCGACAGTGGAAGGGGCGCATTTTTAGATAATTTCGTGGGGGATTTAAATCTAAGCGGGCGATATGACGGCTACGTAGTACAGGTTTTTATACATATACAAGGAAGAAAGAGAGAAAGAGAGAGAGAGAGAAAGGAAAGGCATTTGAAATTTTTGATAATGCATGTGCAGTTACTGCTTTGTATTTGGGCGATTGTGCTCAATTTCAAGGTGGTGGCAGCTGATTTCCAGCCCAAGGTTACGAGATCAAGTGGGCCTGGTATTTTCCTTGTGAGTGCATTTGACGATTCAACGACTCTTTTAAAGTTTCAAGAGGATGGGATGTTTATATCGTTTGACAATGGTTTGCATTGGCAGGCGCCTGATGGAATTGATTCTGCGGTTGCAATTGCAGATATCGATGAAAACTATAGACATGATAGGGCAGTTGCGCAGACGGTAAATGGTGAGTTCTACCTGACTGATGACCAAGGGAAACACTGGAGACGTTTACAACTGCCGGTAAATGCACAAGAACAATCGTTCTGTGAATTGGATACGCATCCGTTAGAAAGGGATTATTTTCTGCTACGTTGTACTAAATGCGGTGACGGTAATCCTTTATCTACGTCTGCTGTGGCTATTGGGAAATCGAAAAGGTCAGTTTTTATACCGTCTTGTGAAGAATCATCGTACGTTTCCAATAACGGTGGTAAGAAGTTTAGAAAGATTGTTTCACCAAAACACGAGGATTCGGCGGATACAGAGTATTTGGGTGTTACTTGTAAATTCGCTTACCAAACTGCGGAAACTGCGTTGGCCACTAACAAGGATATGGTCTACTGTTTGGATGCTAAATTGGATAAATGGTTTGAAAATGACTTTTCCTTTTCTGCTAGTGGTATTTTTTTCTACACTAGGAACCTTGGTAAAACAGTTGAAGTGGTTGATCAATTTAAAGACGTGGCAGTTGCAGATTTTCAGATTTTGAACTCCCACATCTTGGTTTACACTTTGGAAGACAAGTTTAACAGATGGTCAGCGGCAAGTCTGTGGGTCTCAGACGATGGATTCCACTTTGAGAAGGCCTTCACACCCACTGTTCTTCGATACACCGATGCGTATGATGCTATTGAAGATAGTTTGGGACGTATTATTCTTCCATTATACACGGTTGAAGATAACGCCGAGAGCGCATCACATATTCTGATTTCTGACTCTTCGGGGTTGAAGTTTTCAACTTTAAAAATAACGCCTGATGATATCTTTGGGTTTTCCATCTTGGAAGTTTCGAAGAACTTGAAGGGGACCATCTGGGCAGATTTTATGTCGGTGGGAAGTGGCTCGCAACATTCGAGTCGTAAAATCAACCAGCTGAGTAAAATTAGTGTTGACAATGGCGAAACTTGGTCTAATTTAAAGGTAGGCGCTTCCAAAAATCATCGTAAAGATCTTTTCAGTTGTGATATCAACGATGTAGAGCACTGTTCCTTACACAAATTTTTCGGTGATCCTATGAAAAGTGAAACTGCTGGTATTCTAATGACATTAGGTACTGTGGGTGATGGTAGTGAGAATATGTGGGAAAACCTAATGACTTTTATCTCAAGGGATGGAGGTGCAACTTGGGAGGTCGCATTCGAATACCCTTGTATGTTTGCATTTGGTGATTTGGGTAATGTCATCATCGCAATGCCATATTTCCCCAACGAGGACCAAGACCCACAAGCTGAATTTTATTATTCGTTGGACCAAGGTAAAACATGGAAAGAATATCAGTTGGAAGTACCAATAACTCCTACTAACGTGATCTCAACGACGCCTGATGGATCTGGTCTCAATTTCATCATTACCAGTTTTAATTTGGAATCCGACATCAATACATCCTTAGAAGGGTTTTTTTACGCTATCGATTTTTCAGAGGCATTCAATGGTGAAGTTTGTGGTAATAAAGATTTTGAACCTTGGTACCTTGCCGGTGGTGAATGTGTCAATGGTGCTAAATATTCGTACAACAGAAGAAAACAAGATTCCCAGTGTTTAGTTCGTAAATTGTTCGAAGACTTGCCGCTAAAACAAGAGGTTTGTGAACAATGTACCGAAAAAGATTACGAATGTTCATTCGAATTTAGCAAGGGCGAAGATGGCAAATGTAAACCTGATTTAAAATTTCTGGCTGCTTCTCCCGCCTGTGCTAAATCTGGGAAGGATACAGTGAGATTGACACCGGCCACTAAGTTACCAGGAAGTAAATGCCATAAGGAGCTTAAAATTGATTCAGTGGAGGTTCCATGCGGTTCAAACAACGAAATTGTGGTTACAGAAAACAACTTCAAATCTAAGATACAGTTGTATCAATATTTCGATACCAATCAAGACGAGTCGTTGGTCATTGAGACTGTTAGAGATGGTGTTTACATATCGCATGATTCTGGCCAAAACATGAAAAAGTTTGACCCCGGTGAAGATATTGTAGAAATTGTCTTTAACTCCTACCATGACTCTTATGCATATTTATTCGGTGCAAGTGGAAAACTTTACGTTACTGCTAATAGGGGCAAAGCTTTTAGAGTTAATGCACTCCCTCATTCCAGACAGTTGGGTTTACCTTTAGAATTTCATGCGAAGAACCCGGATATATTCGTTTATTACGGTGGGAAAAACTGTGAAGATATGTTTCACCCATCCTGCCATCCAGTAGCATACATCACTACCGATGGTGGGAAATCATTTACTAAGTTACTTGATAATGCCATTCACTGTGAATTTGCCGGTTCTCTTTTCAAGCATCCAGTCGATGAGAATTTGATCTATTGCCAGGTCAAGGAGCCTCAAACCAGAAAGAGAACTTTGGTTTCTTCTACCGATTTTTTCCACAAAGATAAGAAAGTACTTTTGAATAAAATAATCGGTTACATGAATACAGGTGAGTTCATTGTGGTAGCTGTTCCTTATGGTGAAAATGAATTAAGAGCATACGTAACTGTGGATGGTGCAGAATTGGCTGAAGCCAAGTTTCCATGGGATTTGACGGCAAACAAACAAGAAGCTTTTACTGTGCTAGGATCAGAAACAGGCTCCATCTTTTTCCATTTGACGACATTTGATAAACCGGGTTACGAGTATGGTGCATTATTGAAGTCAAACTCCAACGGTACTTCTTTTGTTAAGCTACAGTCTGCGGTCAATAGAAACTCCTTTGGGATGGTAGATTTCGAGAAGGTTCAGGCATTAGAAGGTATCATACTCATCAATGTCGTGGATAATTTTGATCGAGTTGGGACCAAATTAGAAAAGAAACAATTGAAATCAATGATAACCTTCAATGATGGTTCTGACTGGTCTTATATCCAAGCTCCTTCGAAAGATTCTGCAGGTAAATCTTATGGTTGTAACACAAAGCAGTTGGGAAAATGCTCTTTACATTTGCATGGATATACGGAAAGAGATGATGCTAGGGATACTTTCTTCTCTGGTTCAGCATTCGGTATGCTCATTGGTGTCGGTAATGTTGGTGAACATTTACTTCCGGAGGACCAATGCTCCACTTTTTTCAGCAAAGATGGCGGTGAAACTTGGCGTGAAATCAAGAAGGGCGCCTACCAGTGGGAGTTTGGTGACCACGGTGGTGTTATTGTCTTAGTTCCAAAAAGCGGTGTGACAAACACTCTTACCTACTCAGTTGATATGGGTCAAACCTGGCAGGACTATCAATTCGCAAATGAGAACATCAATGTGCAAGATATAATAACAGTTCCACGTGATTCTGCTTTAAGGTTTCTTCTAATAGCTTCTTCAACATCTGTAAATGGTGGTTCTACTAAAACGTTCAGTATTGATTTCTCCCGTTTATTCGGAAGACAATGTATTCTCAACCCTGATAAACCTGATAGTGGAGATTTTAGATTCTTTTCATTAGGTCAATCCGATTCCAAATGCTTATTTGGTCATCAAGCAAGATATCTTATGAAAGATAATTACGATTGTTTCGTTGGTAATGCACCTCTTTCTGAATTTTATGAAGTTACAAGAAATTGTTCTTGTACGAGAGCTGACTTCGAATGTGATTATAATTATCACAAAGCTTCAGATGGAACTTGCAAATTGGTGGAGGGATTGAGTCCTGCAGATCCTGGGGACATTTGCAAAAAACAACCAGATTTAATAGAGTATTTTCAACCTACAGGTTACAGAAAGATTCCACCCTCGACATGTGTTGGTGGTTTGAGACTAGATGCTGTTTCTTTACCTTTACCTTGTCCAGGCAAAGAAAAAGAATTCAACGAAAGGCATGGGTTCAACAGTAAACCTTATTTCCTCACCTTTTTTGTATTCTTTCTTGGTTTGCTTGCGATTATGTGGTTTATCTACGATCGTGGGATTAGAAGAAACGGTGGGTTCGCTAGGTTTGGAGAAATTAGGCTTGACGGTGACGATCTAATTGAAAACAATAACACTGACAAGGTGGTCAATTCGATTGTTAGATCAGGATTCCATGGAGCTTCGGCGATCTTTTCAGGTTACCAGCTTTTAAAACGTACTATGGGGCGTGCAGCTTGGAAAATAGGCGAAAAATTCGGCAGAAGAAGAGGTCCAACTTACTCTTCCCTACTCCATGACCAATTTATTGATGAAGCCGATGACCTATTGACGGGCCATGATGAAGATGCCAACGACCTAGGTAGTTTTTTGGCGAACCAGGGAAACTTTGAGATTGAAGACGAAGATAACGAGCTACCCTCAGGCCATGCACCATTCACTGATGAACCACCTCCAGAGCCAGCGGAGTCACAGGAGCAACCAGAACCTTCGGGACCAGTAGAGCCACAGGAGCAACCAAAACCCTCAGAAATTGCAGATTTAGTAGAAGAATCTTCACCACTTCAAGAAAACACTAGTGATGAACAGCATAATGCGGGAGATGACGAGCAAGATTTGGGAATTCAATAATTGAAAACCAGTCAAAAGAAAAGTTAAGCAGGGTATTGAGTGGTTTCAATATTAGTACTTGCAAATATATAGATGTGAAAAATTTGTATTCTTGAGCGGTAAATACTTTTTCCTGTGATTTCCGTATTCAATTACGTATGATCTTGTGAAGCGATCAAGCAACGGTCTCATCGCTCATGCCTCTACAAGAGTTTCCACTATCAAGTGATGAAGGAAAAGTGACACGGAAGTACATTGAAAAGAAGAAAACAAAGTTTCATGTCTCATTCCGATTGTAAGTCCAGTTTCAAAGATTGGCAATTTTTCAAGTTAAAATTGTATGTCTCTACTTCTTCAAATTTTCAATAAAAAGTACTTAATCACTAACAAGAACTTACAGGTCATTTGAAAATGAAGAGATTGCTAAAGATCATAAAATTGATCTCATGACTTGGAAACAACTAATAAATAATGCATTGAAACGTACACATGGTATCTTTGGTGAAGGAATTGAGTATTCCTTCCTCAACCAAGACGATAAAATCGCATACTTGCAAGTAAGCCATTTAAATAAGGATGATTTCTCTTCGGCTATCAGCACTTACATTTCGAGTGGTTCTCTAATTGGCGTCCCAATTACAGTAACGATTCTTCAAGAAGAATCCAACCTGAACAAAATTCAAATTAACGACGACGATAGACTTTGGATGAACAAAGCAATAGAGGAAATAAAAGAGGATTCAGAGTGTGGCTGATGTAGCATTTATTCATATCACACCCATTGAAAAAATCCACAGGATGATGATTCATCTCCAGAACTGCCTTTTGGGTATTTACATACCCAAAATCTTTTACCGGGATTCGTGTGTGTTTTTGAAGTTCTCAAGATCGTCTCTTTACCATGCTTGCATGAAGGTGGTTCACCAAAACAGTTTTTTAATCGCGTTATCTTCTCTTTACTCCCATTATTTGATCTTGTTACCGCCGTATTCCCGGATTCGTTTTCCTCCAACAATTTGCCCATCTCTTTTGGCGGCTGCGGAAGTGATTTTTTGACCACTTTTCCCTGTGAAGGTAAGCTCTTTGTTTTTTGGAACATATCTAGAATATTACCATGCATTAGACTGTATTTATAGCGAGCTTCAAACTTCGGTATCCTTATATCGAAATCTTTTTCCTGTACGTCAGATGGATCATATATTATATCAGCGTAGACAGGGCAGTGATCTGATCCCATTATTTGTGGTAAAATATTTGCCGATTTCACTTGTTCTCCCATTCTCGTACTAGTCAATACAAAATCAATCCTAGAACCATAATTTGATGGTCGAGAGTTTTTAAAAGTATTCCAGACCGTGTACATCTTCAGTCTTTTCCTGGTCTGTTTCAATCTAGTAGTATCTATCAGAATTCCTTCTTGTGCCATTTCAGAAAACATTGAATCATTCAACATTTGATTGAATAATCTTCTGTGAGGAACGTCTGGATTAATGATGAAGTCTCGGCATATATTCTTGAATTTCTCCTCAATTTCTAAACCACCCATAATATTTGTGATTGGCACAGAAGCCTTTTCAAGTGATTCTGCATGATCAATCAAGTCCCTGCAAACATTCAAGTCACCCATAAGCACCACTTTTTTTCCCATAGAATCAAGATTTCTTATTCTCTTGAATAAAAGTTTAAGGAATTTAACCCTAAACAGTTCACCTTCATCAGAGAGTGTGGAATTGGCGGGGCAGTATACGCATACCACAACGGTATTACATGCCAATTCTATCATGACAGAACGACCTTCTGCGTCTATCTTTAAGGCTTCTTGCTCATCTGCATACGGCAATGATTCATATCCACCGATTCCAACGTTTGAATCGCTATCATAAGTCACCAAATTCTTACCAACTTTCAGTCCCAACCTTCCAGTAATTCCTTCTTCAGCCTTTAATACTTTTAAGCTATTGTGTAATGGATGATCCTTAGGTAGTATTCTAATCCAACAACCAACCCCAGAATACCCTTTCTTGGCCTGTGGTATTGATATGAAAGAGTAAAAATTATCCAATTTCCCCCATTTGATGAGAGCTGACTTTTCGACTTTCAATTCTTGAAAAGATATAACGTCAGCATCGAAATATTCAAAAACCTTTTCGATGGATTGATTCATATTGGAAAAAGGTTGATAGTGGAAAAGTGTTCGCAACCCATTGACATTAAAAGTCATGAACCTGCAACAGCAATCAAGTTTAACATCCTGAATCGGCACGTTATTCGTCATTTCTTTAATCAATCAAACCCTTTCGTTTTCTTGTAGAATTGAATAACTTCAAAGTTACCTCTCCGCGAGACATATCCATAATCTCTTGCAAGCCAATATTGACTGGCATACATAACAGATTACATATTACCCTTTACTATACACGTTTAACTCGAGAGAATCTTCTACCTAAAAGTTTCATGAAGGAATCCTTTTCCTTAAGTAGGATTACCATCAACATGATTACCGCCAGAATCGCATTGATGAAAAACTGTCTAAAGTTTTTGACAAAACCAATGAATCCCCAATCCAACACCCAAATTGCAGTACCTACCACTAAGACACTTTTAAAATTTCTTAACTTAACTGTTGTTGAACCAGCGTGCACAGTTTTAGAGAAGATCTGTATGAATAAACCACAATAAATCATACGTAGGGACATGTTAATGATATTGCTAATGATCAAGCCATTGATTGATAGCTCCAAGTATTCAATAAAGGCCCAACTGGTCAGTAAAAATACACCGGAGAAAACCATCATAAAATATGAATGTTTTAAAATCTGGTCACCTGTAGCAATACTTTGGAAGAAAGCTTCAAAGATACCATTAAGCGCTAGAAATGGCAAATAGAAACAATAGACACGAATTGTATCCAGTACGGATGTAGTAGACCACTTGGAGCCTACCAGAAATTGAAGTAAAAATGAAGAATTTGTGGGACCGAATATTATAATCATCAAAGACAGATACACGTAAAATTTCGTTAGATTTTTTAAAACTTGGATGGACAATTTTAAATTTTTGGAATCTCCAGAAGACAATAATCTCGCTAAAAATAATCTTAGAGATTCCTCAATTGGTGCAAATAACAACCTTGTAAGTAAGGAACCATAATTTGATAGTAACGAATAAATACCTTGTTCCTCTACGGTGCATAGAGAATTAATGATCAATTTATCACCTTCTGTTAGAAGATGCTTAAAACACAACTGGGAATAAACCTTTCTAAAATGCTGAGAAATCTCATCTTGGAAAAAATATCCCCTTTTCTCATGAGGCTGATGAATTCTAACTAAACGTACGGTAAATAACCGCTTTGGGGCAAAATATCTTTGATAATTGTAATAATAACATGCCAATAAAACTAATGAATGGGAAGCCTTCCCTAGTGCAAATGCAAAAATAGCAATCCCCTCTCTAGTCGTCTCAGTCACTTCAACATCGTTGCCTCTTGACCAGTTTTCAAATCCCATGATAACTAAAAAATTAACCACGGATCCAAAAGTCACAGATATGCTTTCGAATTGTGATCTAGTACCGTAGTTCAACATGAATTGATTAGCAATAAAAAACGGTTCACTAAAGAGTTCAATAATAATACTTGACCAAATTAAAAACATTGACCATGTAAAATACGGCAATGCAACAAAATATGAGTTAATATTTCTGTATTGCCAAGTAGTTAATATGATAGAAAGTGGGAGACCAATCCAAATCGGGATATGCGCAAAATTTACAGCAGTCTGTAAAACATCAGATCGGCTTCTACCCTTCTCATCTTCACTTGTGTCCTTAATCCTTAATGTTGACATTCTAACTGCTTCTCGACTAAAGAACAATGCCGTCCCGACGATAAATTCTAAAAACGCAGTAATCCCAAAAATTCTCGGTGATAGAAATCGTACTAACAAATTGTTCAGAGCAAACGTTGCCATTTTAGTGACTAACTGACCCATCATTAAAAAAGTAGCACCTTTAGTCGATTTCTCGAGTATTTGTTGCCCAGATGGCACATCGTTTCGTTTCTTCTCCATCTTTGAAGTACGAATAAATTTGACAGGAACGAATTGAAGCAGTTTCTCGTCCTGAATAGAACTATACCCTTCAATCAGACGTCACTCTTACTCTTCAATGATTATCATATATGTATGTGATATTTACATATGGCTCACAGGGCCCAAGTTAATCTCATTTTTTCATTGATCTCGAAAACTGTGTTACCCTGCTGTTGGTGCCAAATTGAAATTAGAAGACATTAATTAATTAAATTATATAAAGTATAAATACAATTGTAGAAATACCTAAATATTAGCTACAAATTTCGAGAAGTTTTCGTAATTATAAAAAAAAAACAAAAAAAACATTAATACATATTGATTGTCGTAAATCATAAGATTCTATGAATTAACGTAGATCATGCCAGCAGAGGGAGGCGGAATTAAACTCGATTCACCATGAGTCCTGCGTAACGGGTTGCTATCATGCCTCTTGGAAAAACTTCTTCTGCGTCTTGGACCTTTAGATCTTGCAGTTCCAGAGCTAGAGGCACTACTGGGAGTATCATCATTAATTGAACTAGGACTCAATCTTTGAGGGTAACTATATTTATCCTTTCTCAGAACTTCAATAGTATTCTCCAATTGACGACTCTCATCAAAATGTCTTTCTGCAGCTTTTTCCATACTAAGCACAATTGCATGCAAATTAGCGTTAGAAGTAATCAATTCTTCTTGCGTCTTTGTGAATCTAGAAATTAAGTCTTGCTTCTCAGACACAATCTTATCATTGACAGAGATCAGCTTGAGATTTTCATTTTCAATACGACTTGCAGAATCCAGTCTAGCTGTAGTTTGGGTCCATCGGCGATTCAATTCGTCGTTGGCAAATTCCAAATCAACATTATGAGAAATCATCTCATCAACAATTTCCAATTGCTTATCTTTTTGGGCTAATCCTTTAGCCATCGTCTTTTGGCAATTGGTCCATTGCGATTTCTCCCTCTGTAAATCTTGTATTAAATTGCGTAAGTCATTCACTTCCTTAGAATGTTCTTCGTCTTTAAACCTATTGGTCATTTCTAGATTCAATTCCTTTCTTTGCAGAGTCATCGAGATATTTGTACGCAAACTTTTCAGAGATGCGACAACATCCCCTTTTACCTTACTTTCAGAACCATTGCATAGATCGAAGCACTTATTAATCTCAGAGAAGACTTCAGCTTCCAATCCGTTTGTTTCGTTCTCCCGGGATTCCTCGGCGGTTAACAATGGATGACTTCCAAAACCTTCTTGCATCATACAATTTTGAGTCTTCCAAATTTCTCTAAAATCCATTAATCTCTGATCATTGATGTTATCAGCGACTATAGTCTCATTAACAGATTTCCAAAAATTTTCAGAAAATGAAACAGCCAAATCATCAATTCCTCTTGACATTAATGTTTGTTCTTGTACTTTAAAAAATTCTCTGAAGAAGACCAGGGAAAATTCATCAAGTCCATAGAAACTGGTGGCCCTTTGGGAATCACAAAATTCTTTAAAAAATACCACAGAATTATCAGACAGTCCAATACACAAAACCAATTCCTGTGTATTCAAGAATCTATTGGCGGCAACCAAGGTAGAATCTTGGAGACCAGTAAGCGCAACTGCTTTTTCCAACTTCCAGAAATCACGAAAAGCAATCAAATCACAATCATATAATCCGCTGCTCAAAGTCGTGTTCTGCAATTCACAAAAATCCTTGGCCATAATAGCGGTCGCATCTTGAATTCCAATTTTAAGAAGACTTTCTTGAAAATTCCAAAACTCATTAGCCTTCGCCAAAGTAGAGTAATCAAGCTCACTTTCGACAGTTTCGTGAGATATATCGCTTTGCGAAGCACTGCTCAAATCAGCAGCAGAAGTAGGCGAAACTACTTCGATAGTGGAAAGTGGTTCTCTCAAAGGAAGGTCAAACTTGTAATCAAAATCGAGCTCCTTTGCAGTAAACCAAAAATTCACTGTGGGTTCATTAACATGTCCATCTAATTGTTTGTAATGATCATCAATAGACCATAATTCGATCGTGGGATCGATAATGTTAGAAAAATCATACTTCGCAGTAGTTTCCAATACCATATCGTTTAAGTAATGCAAATTAGAATATAGCAAATTTAAAAAAGGTTCAAGCAAATATTTTTAGAGGTTGAAGGACTCCTTCTTAATTATTTCCTGCCTTTATTCTGGTCTCTTTATTTTTATTATATCTTTATTTTATTATTGTTATTTTTTTGAATAAAAATAAGGACTAAAATGAATCAGTCAATAGAGAGATGAGCTGTACAAAGGTCCCTTTTTATATGTGCTCGAATTCAATCAAATAGATATCAAGATCTTTAAAATTACACAAATCTCTTTTACTTTTTTTTTTTTTTTGGAATAAACCTTGGGAGAAACTGCTACCACAACAAAGGGCTTATATATCTGTCGCGCGACACACTGACACAAGCACAACGTTATCAGTGTAGTACAATAGAAAACACTGGCAGATCCTACAGAGAGATCTGTAGCCTAATAGAACCAATGTCTGTGACACTATCTCCAGCTTGATTTTTTTAGAGATTCTAGACTTTTCATGGGACGATTCAACACACGAATAGACGGTCATTTCCGCGAGGGTTCCGCACAAGTGAATCGGAGAAACCCACTATGATTCACAAAGCCAGCAATTTAAAATCTAGAAATTTGAAGGAGGGTTTCTACCGAATTTGCGGACTGGACTTGGTGAGTTTCTGCGGTTTCGAAAAAATACAACACGACATTAGCTCTTCGAATCCAGTATCGTCATTAAATAATACAGATATCTTCAAGTGGATCTAAAAAAAAAAAAAAAAAAAAAAAAAAAAAAAAAAAAAAAAAAAAAAAAAAAAAAAAAAATCTAATTCAATAGAGCTTTTCTTCTGATCATATCAGATGTTATCGGCAAGATTAAAAACACTAGACATGTAAATCATTTCAGTACAGAACCTTCCATGCATGTAAACGTAAATCATGATCAATTGTCTGTCAAATACAATAGGGCAATAACGTCTATATATTCCACCTTGAAGTACCATTATCATTGACCAAATACTAATTCTCAAAGAATACAGCCGAATTACTGAGTATTAATGATATGAAATCTACTATAAGGATCTTATCTTCCTACACGTGACCGTTAAATATCTCCGTTGCAGTCCTTTTCTTGAGAAACTGTCTTTAAACTTAATAATTAGAACAGAATGATAATATGTATTTAAGAATAATCGCTGCTAGTAGGTTTTATCTATCCCAATGTCTGCTATAAGGGGTGCTGGTACGTTCTTCGGTTATGAAACTTTAAACAGAGTGTCTTTCTTGAGGGATGATATTGAATTTATCAAGAACACACTTACTCATGGATCAACCACATTTGTGCCCTTCATAAGTGGTGAAGCATTGGCTTCAAATGGGTCTCTATATTCAGTAAGGCTAGATGAATCGGATTCAGTAATACAACCGGTGATAAACAAGCTGCTCCCCATTATAAACAGTAGTGCTATTCGTCAGCGCAACTCTGGTGTCAATTTGACCTTTTTAGGGCTTAAAAGAGGAGAGGAAAACCACGAAGGAGTGTTTGTATATCGTTCTCAATACAAGGGTACTCCATACTATGGTATTGATTTCCGTGTGAATTCTGATACTTTAGTTAAGCCACAAGATATCAGTCCTTTAATCAATATCTCTCCCCTTGATCGTGAAACTGTCTTTAAAATCGACAATGAGACTGCGTCGATCTACTCTCATGCCAAAATGTATTTGGACTGGCTCAGCAAGTACCATTTTTGCCCTGGTTGTGGTTCCCCTATGTATCCGGTGGATGCAGGTACCAGATTGAAATGTTCGAATACTAACCGTGAAATTAACTGTCAAGTAAGAGACGCTAGAGTGACAAATGTTTGTTTTCCCCGTACTGACCCCGTTGTAATCGTAGCCATTGCATCAAGAGACTTTAGCAAGATTTGCTTGGCCAGATCAAAACGTAAGCACGGTGATACCGTCATGTACAGTACCATTGCAGGTTTTATGGAGCCTGCAGAAACTGTGGAAAATGCATGTCGCAGAGAGATTTGGGAAGAAACTGGTATACACTGTGAAGAAATTTCCATGATTACCACCCAACCGTGGCCCTACCCTGTAAACTTGATGATTGGCTGTCTGGGCATCGTGGACGCGAACGGTGTCAACGAGGTGATCTCCTTGACTCATGATGAAGAGCTCTTGGATGCCCAGTGGTTTTCCATCGAAGATGTCAGGAAGGCCCTCGACGACTACGATGGGAAAGGCATGGTTAGCTTCAAGGACACCATCAAACTACCGGGATCTACTGCCGTTGCCTTCCACTTGATCAGTCACGTATGTGATAAATACAAGAAACGTCAAGCTTCCCTTTAAGACTAAAGTTCTACAACGCATGTGTAGCTACATATGGAACTCCTTATTTTATTTCATCATTATATTTACAATTCTTGGTACTCGTGGCTATAAGATGATTAACATTTGCTTTAAAGATAGGGAGCGCAATATATAACGGGAACATAAATAATAGTCGCACACTTCAACCACTACAAACCACCGAACTGAGAAGGATAATATCGGTAAAAAGATTAAAATGGTTTTAGTTGCTGGTCATAGGGCCTTCAAAGGCCAATATATTGAGAACACCACTGTCGCTTTTGAAAGAGCCTACGAAGCCAAAGTGGATATAATCGAAACAGATCTACAGATGACAAATGATGGAGTAGTTGTTGTGAATCACGATGTAGATACAGGTAGGATATGGGATAAAAACTTGTTCATCGCCAATCATAGTTTTGAAGAGATCAGCGAGTTAAGATGTAAAGATGATCACACGTTGAAGATGCCCACTTTAACCGAGATTTTAGAGTGGATCGTCGAGCATCCTGATGTTAAAGTTATGCTAGACATCAAATTCACAAACCAAAAGATTGTACTTCCTAAGGCATATGCTAATATGTTAAGCGTTAAGAACGATATTCGTTTCTGGCAAGAAAGAATTATATGGGGGCTTTGGCAGTTGGATTGGTTTGAATACGGTGTAGAGACTGGTGCTATAAAGGATTTCGAGGTTTTCGTTATTACACTTTCTTTAGACATCGCAGAACAATTTATTAATTATTCTTTAAAGCTGAATAACCCCCATTTCAGATTATCGGGGATCAGTATCCATTTTGTTGCATCTTGGACTAGGAGATTCAGATATCTTTTGGCCCCTACCCTTGTCAAAAATGACATTAAGACTTTCCTATGGACAGTCAACAAAGGCATCGATTTCAAGTATATCGGTGGTCTTCCGATTGCAGGTGTAGTTACAGACGATCCGATTGTAGCCCGTCAACTATCCAGAGAGTATTCTACAATCAAAGAATTTGTGCCACCAGACTGGAAGAGCCTCAATGGATTCAGATTTTACGCTTTCCTTGCCGCATACCACATCATCTGTTCGTTGCTTTTCAAACCATGGGCTCACTTTAAATTGGGGCCTTATTCTCCGGCCTATTTTGTTTTCTACATACTAAGAACAATTCACTTCTTGTGAATTTATTAACCGCTCGAGACGTATGTCTCTGTAACGGTATATATATTCCCATAGAGATATTCCTTTATAGTCTCACGTGTCTTTCATCCGGTCTTGCTTCAACAACTTTTCCATTTCATCTTAACTTCAAAATCAAGTAAAGTTAACCCAACTTTGACGGCATTTTGGTGTAGAAAAAGAAAGCGGTTTGAAGAGAGGAAAGAAGAGAATTGATCTCGAAGCATTTAGTTTTGATTGCTTTCTTAAATCATTGGAGATTATTTTACACAAATTATAAAGCAAAGTAATCTCCGACAATTTCTCTAACTCTGTTTTCAATAATCTCCTTTGATTGAGCCCATCATCAACAGTGGGAGCGGGTTCTTCACTGTGATTAAGAAATTCAATTGCTTTATTTACTCGATAAAAGAAAAGAAATCAGAAGTCCTAGTCTATATGACTGACACCGGTTTACAGATCAAAGGCCTCAAGCAGGGAATACAGGAGCGATATTCAGATAATGAAACTCTTTCTGATCAAAAAGTTTCTGGCGATAGTGGATGGAAAGAACATTTATCCTTAGCAAAAACTCAGCCACCTCAATACAACCAAATCAATCCAGTTACGAAGGAAAGATTCTTTAATCCTAATACGCATATTATTGAAAATCCATTAGAAACATCCGCTTCTTTTCAATACCGAATTTGTAACGGTTGTGGGAAACCGTTGGCATTAAACGCGATTGTCGACCATTTGGAAAACCACTGTAAAGGTGCTAATAATCCCACTGTAGGTGATAAGGAGCTTGAAGATGAAGATGCTGAGATAAACGCTTCACCAAGAAGACAAAACGGCAGTGAGAACGGTGACGATTACAGTAATGGCAGTAGTAACAAGAGACAATTTATAGAGGAGGATTCACCAACTCCCGACCAAGAAAGCAAAAGGTTCAAGGAAGGTAGTTCCACTCCTCAAGCTACGCCTATGAAGAGGCAAAGGAAAGTTAAGCAGAGAAACCCAACGGAAAAGCATCTGATAGATTTTAACAAACAATGTGGTGTACAATTACCTGAAGGTGGGTACTGTGCACGTTCACTGACTTGTAAATCTCATTCTATGGGAGCTAAGAGGGCTGTCAATGGACGTACGCAACCGTTCGATTCTTTACTGGCGGCATATCATAAACAGCACCAGACGAAGATTGGTGCAGCAGCAGAGAAAAGAGCTAAGCAACAGGAGATCCAAAAGCAACAGAAGCAAATCCAAAAGGAACAGAAGAAGCAGTTACAACAGCAGAAACAGAGTCAACGTGGCAAAAATAAGAGCGGTTCGTCAACGGGTAATTCAGGCCCCAATGCCAAATCAAGTACTCCATCTGGATCGGGTAAAAATGCTCAAGGTGAAGTAGGAGGTGATCCAACAATTACTCTAACACCGGAGGAAGAGACCACCCAAGTGCTCAATGGTGTTTCCCGGTCATTCCCCCTACCATTGGAAACCAATGTTCTTTCATCTGTTAAACGTAGATCGAAATATTTTAGGATGAGGGAAATGTTCGCTTCTGCATTCTCTGTGAGACCAGGTTATACCGCACCTGGATATGGTGCAATCCATTCTCGTGTTGGTTGTGTTGACCTAGATAGAACTACGGATTATAAATTTCGTATTCGTACACCTCAGCCCATCAATCAGATGCCACCTCAAAATTTAACACCTCAACAAGTCTACAAGATTCAGCAGAATAAGATGCTTCAATCACAAATGATGAACATACATCATGATAATCCTAACATTAATGCTCAACAAGAAGTTGAGAAAAGACAGCAGCAAATGCAGGCACAAGCTAGACTGCAACAACAATACCAATCACAAGATGCCATTTCACAGTATAATAGCAATCCACAGAAACCCCCACAACAAGGTTTGCAAAGTAAGGGCCTCACACCACAAGAAATACAGTTGCAACAGCAAAAACTGCGACAACAGCAACTGCAACAGCAACGTTTTGAAGCAGCTGCATTTCATTTGGCAAATGCCACAAAATTAATGCAAAACTCGAATGGTGAAGGTAGTCAGGAGCACACTAACAACTACTTGGGGAATCCTTCTTCGGCGGCTAGCTCGCCTCCATCTCAACAGCCAACGAGCGGATCTGTTGGTGGAAGAGTCAATGTTGGTATAGGAAATTCTATGGATGGCTACGGCGGGAGAGTAAACTAATGTTTTGTACGTTCTGGCATATGATTTCATATCTTAGGCAATGACTTATCTAATATTAATAAACTTTATGTATAAAAAAAAAAAAAAAAAAAAAAAAAAAAAAAAAAAAAAAAAAAAAAAAAAAAAAAAAAAAAAAAAAAAAAAAAAAAAAAAAAAAAAAAAAAAAAAAAAAAAAAAAAAAAAAAAAAAAAAAAAAAAAAAAAAGGGAATATAATGACATGAAAAGGTAGCAATTCTTAATCATGGTTATCATAGTGTCTTCGACAAAGCAATGATCACCCAGAAAAGAACGAATACAGAATGGAAATACCACCCCATAATCATTGACATTCCAATATATGGCCAAATTTGGCCCGTTAATGTAAATTCAAAGAAGAGATGTAAAGCAAAATTCAGTAATCCCACAAAAAAAGTTTCCCAAAAATAAGTTTTCTTTTCCTTGCCAATAGTCTTTTCAATTTTTCTTTCAAAACTGTATGTCATAGCAGTTCTTGAATAATATTTTTCTAATCTTCTAAACCCACTCTTTTCAAAGTTTACATTCCCATTTTTCGTGACCAACTTAAATTCATTGATAGCCTTAGCCCAATTTTTTGGAACTGGTTCTTCAAGCCATCCTGTGGCTTCGTTATCATTGATACCAGGGTTTAAATGCTCTACCGTCTCCAATGGACCACCAGTGTTTACCGCAAGAACAGGTTTACCATGTTTCATTGCCTCTAGAGGAACAATACCGAAATGTTCAAAAGAAGGTGTGTACAGTAATAATTCCATCTTGCTCAACAGCAGTTCCTTTAAGGAAGAGGAAATTGAGGTCAAAAAGATTACTTTACTGTTTAGCGCTTGGGAATTAATCAAAGTCCCATTTTTCCTAAAATCTGGGTAGAAGATTGTAGTATGGGAAAGTTTTAATTTATCAGCCACCTCTTGTAACTCTTGTAAATAGTCAACGTTTTCGGATACCCTTTCGTCGTAGCCACCGCTAATAATTAATTTGGAATTATCGTCATCGCGCTCACTGGATAAAGCATACGACTCTAAAGCTAGTAAGACATTCTTTTTCCTTTCATATCTGTTAATACTTAAATAGAACCTCTGGGATGGATGTAGCAAGCTTGTCAAGAATTCATGATCAACAGATTCAATCGTTTGGAAAGAAAGATCCACACAGGGATAAATGACGTCTGGTTCACCTCTTAAAAATTTGAAAGTCTTGTGGTACATGCTTCTCGTAAAGTTGGAATTTACCACTACGCAATCAGCCACACTCATAGTAAATTGTTCAAATAGATCAAATGGTACTCTGTAGAGCTTCTTTATCAAACTTGTCCTCTGTGCCAATAATTGGTCAGGGAAATGACAGTAGAACATCAATTTGGCATCGCTGAACATATGTAATAGCGGCATACAGGTAGAAAGTTGATCAATAATGTAAAGATCATGTTGGCCAATTTTCCCTGTTAAATACAATTGTAATACTAAGTAGAGTTGTCTTAAATTGGCAAAGACGATATAGAATTTGTCCAGGAAATTGGTAGGCAATTCATCACCATAGACCTCCACATTCAACAGCCCATTTTTAACTTCTTCAAAACAATGGCTTCTGTCACAATGGCTTGTGTAAATGACCACGTCATGTCCCTCTTCTTGTAAACCGACTGCAGCATCAACAACCAATCTTTCAGCTCCACCGATACCCAAATCTGGATGAACAAATGCAATCCTCAGCTTCCTACTAGTAACAACCGTGTCGCTCATGTTTCCCAATGGCAGATTTAACGCCTTTTATCAAACTTCGTAGTCTGTTGTTAGTTTCCTTGTAGCTAATGTAAGATGAAATTTCGCCTTTCACATACATTTGAACTTATCAGTACTGTAAGGTACAAGGAGAGCTTTTAAATGAAGTCTTTTACAAGAATCTTAAGTTTTAAACAACCCGGTAGTCTACGGTACTACTCTTCTAAGGATGAAGATGGTTATCTGATGAGAAGACTGCAAGGTCTTAAAGATCAGAGTACAGTAGACAAGAACGATCCGCTAGTTAGACTTTCACGGTTTGGTGAGAATGATGTTAACAACGAATGGGCTGCTGAAGAGGATAAGCTTAATGCAGACAAGGTTTTAGAGATCGTAAATGCCCAACAAAGAGTTTCCGACATGCGCATTGGTCCTTTACATAATCCGAATTCAAACGAAACAAAGGCTAGTAAACCACTATCAGCATCAGATTCCGAAGCCCAGAAGGAAGCATTCCAATTTATTAATAGGATGCCAGGTCCCACTTTCCAGGATAAACTGGAGACAGCTCAAAAAAGAGCCATAAGGTATAAATTGAGGCAAGAAAAGATCCAAGAGGCTAAGGATCAAAAGGAACAAGCACACTTCAGGGAGTTGTATGCTGAAAGATTTACGCCAATTGGTTCCTTTGAAAAGTTGGAGTCACTCGCAGATAAAAGAATAGAAGAAAGCATGAGGCAAGGTGGATTTAAGGATGTGGAAAAGGTGAGAGGTAAACGCACTGATTTGCCCAAACCCAATCCACATTTGAGTACAACTGAACATTATTTGAATAACATTTTAGTTAAGCAAAATGTTGCTCCACCGTGGATTGAAAGCCAGTCTAGGGTAAATCGTAATATTACAGAGTTTAGAACAGAACTGTTGGGAGAGTTCGAAAGAGAGCTATCGTCAACATTGAGAAAGTTTAAGTCGGTTAATGCTTCAAGTGATTTGAAAACAGTACGCGGATCTATTTCTCATAGTTATGGTAGCGTCGATGGATTTTTGAAGTATCGTTTTGATAAATGGAAAAACTCTAGAAAGACTTCGGCTGATAGAAAGATTGATGAAATCAACAGTGGGTTAAGAACGTATAATTTACAGGCCCCATTGTCTACACAAAAATTATATTTGGTGTCCGACAAAGAATTTCAACGGGTACTTGACAATTTAAGTTTTGATAATTTGATCGATAATGAAGTGACATCACTAAAGAGTAAAAGGGCTGAAGAGAACCACAAAGCCCAATCTAAAGCTCCACTTTTTGGAACATTTTTTAAACTCTGGTAGATTAAAACGCTTCTTGGTTTGTTAATATATATTCACTTTGTAAATATTTTTTTTTTTTCTTTTTTCTTTTCCTTTTAATTTATATATAAACTAAAGTAAACCAATAAATATCATCTAGGAGGTCCCCCATCTCACGCAATTTCGACACTTGCAGCAGTTTCTACAGCTTGTTTAGGTGTAGATTCTGCTTCAGGAACCTTCTTTTTACCCTTTCTATAAAACCTAGTGTCTCCTGGAACAAATCCACCATTACCGAACAATGCCCATTCTGGTGTTTTGGATATGTAATCTAATGGTTGAAATTCTTTACCGCTTTCTAACAATTCGAAAAATTTATCAAAATCAATATGAGTGTACCATTCATCATTAATCTTGAATTTGGTACTAGCAATTAAAATACAATTAGAATGAGCGTGTTCAGCAGAAATATCGTAACCTAGCCCACGTCTCTGTAGTTCAGCAGCAAAGTTCCGAACAAAAGTTTTGATTTCCTCATAAAATGGGATATTTTGCATGGTCAATGGATTTCCATTCCCATCTGATGAACCGGCGAATGTAGCACCTTTTATTTCAATGAAACTTGGTTTACCTCGTTGAACTAAATCTGCATAGGAAATAACCTCAGCCATATTGAAACCTTTAACTAAAGTGAGTCTGAAAACAGTTCTTTGGTGCGACTGAGTCGTCCTTAGGATATCCAAACATTCCATCAATCTTTCCCAAAAATCTTTGTACAACGGCCTATCAATTCTTTTCAATTCATTCTTGGTAGAGGCATCGATTGAGACGTACAACTGCGTAACCTTACCAATATTAGCCAAAGGCTCAGGATGTTGAGCATTGCAAACCAAGAAACTAGAAATACCCTTGGCATGCAAAAGACCTACAAATTTACTGATATGCGGATACATGATAGGTTCACCAACTAGGGAAAGGGCGCAATGACGTACTTGGAATGCCTTAGCGAACCTGTCTGCCTTCACACCGGGAACTCCTCTCATCTGTTTGATTTTAGAGTAATGACTCTTCAATGCATTCTCTAAGATATACTCTGGATCGTCAACTTCCCATCTCCAATTTTTAGACACAGGATTTGATCCATGTCTCCAACAAAAGACACATTTCGAAGAACAAGCCAATGATGGTGTTAATTCCATACATCTACTCGAAACAATATTGAACAACGAGTGTTTGTAACAAGAACCTCTCCCTCTTAAATCACTTTTTGTCCATCTGCAAATTTTGACACCTGAATGCGAACCGACAACAGAATACCCTTGCTTAGTCAATGTTTTATATGTGGGGCTATCCTTAGCTACCATTTGTTTAATTTCAGCAGAATTGTTACCATCAGCCTTACCAATATCTTCTAAATCCACCATTTCTTCACCATCATTGGTATCCTCATTATCTTCTACGGATTCATCGTATTCGTAAAGAATAGGTTCGTCATCCTTTAGAGTTTCAGCAAAAAGATCTGTCAATTCTTCGACTTTATTTTCACCATCATACTTCATACAAATTTCACCAACAGGGAAAACTCTTCTGCCACCAAGACGAGCCATCCAGTGGTCTGCCTTCTTGGCTTGGTAACAAAATCTTTCCGGCCACGATTCGGAATCGCCGATACCCAAGATAGAATAACCAACCAATTTTCTCAATGGAAACTTATCTATTCTAAAATCATTGAAATTTTCTTCCAGAGTCTGTAGGAAGAAATCTAGTGGGCAATCGGTATCATAGGAAGGTAAAACCATTAAATACAACGCATTATCACATGGAACGTTGACAAAATAATCGTCAATATCGGTCAATTCATCCAAATTTAACAAAATAGGTCTGTGTTTCAACTCCTTCATGGTACAGAGCTTCGCCATTACTTTCTTGGCACATCTCTCAGTAGCCCCTTGTAAGGTACAGTAAAAGATATAAACTTGGGAGTTCAGTAGAGTCTCATTAGAGACCGTCATAGCACTTTTTACTAAAGTGTCCTGCTTAGGTGCAACATTTTTCTTCTTTACAGGCATAGACTTAGAAAAAACCTTGGGTTGTCTGGTTTTCGTTTTTTTCTGAGGCTTGAATGCTTGGGTAAAGTCAACTGCTACAGGGTAAGATCCAGAATCTTGTTTTTGTTCCTCCTTAGCAGCTGTATTCTTTTTAGATCCACATTGACATACATGTCCACTGCCGCCGTCGCCATTCTTTGACGAACAACAGTTGCCGCCGCCCTTACCACCACAGCATGAATGTTTATTTTCTTTCTTATCCTCGGAAGCATCTAATGACACTTGACGATTCTGCTCAAATACCTTATTAGATTCCCTATACCAAATCACACAGAGCACAAAAGCTGATAGCGCTACTGAAATTCTACCACCAAACCATAGGTAGATACCAGTGCAAAGCGCTGGGGCGGCTGCAGTAACTGCATTTGATTTCATAACTAGTAAATGATAAGATAAAGTAATGCTGCAGTGTGAATAAACTAGATTGAAAAGGAAAACGTAAATGAATCGTATAAGTGATAAATCTAGATATTAGGAAATATTCTCATATGTATTCTATCATTTATTCGATGAGCTCGAAAGTTTTCAGAAAAAAAAGGCAAACAAACTGTTACCCGCAAATACACGTGATAGATACGGAAGGGCCAATCAGAATGCATATTATTAGTAAGAGGTTTGTTTAACGCTAAACTTCAAGGCTGCTGTTGGACTAGTATAGTTTCACTTGATGATGATGATGAGAACCTCATAAATGAATTAGCCATTATGAAGTTGTATGCGTCGCTTAGCTCTTGCAGAGTCACGTTTGTAGTCTGGTCGTGTGAGAAAAAATGCGAATACAAGGATTTAGCTTCCTCAGAGATGCTTTGTTCGTTGCGTACATCCGATTTAATATGCCTCTTTACCCACTTGTGTTTCTCCTGGAATGAATTGTTTTTACGTTTGGAAATGAGCCAAAGCACTAGTAGCTCAAGAGTGTCATCAAATGAGACCTCATCCTGATCTTTATCTTGGAAAAACATGGGCAATTCGTGCTCTACAAAACCGGGATCGTCTTTGAGGATTTTCTTCAGATTTAGCAACTTGTGCTTGTGGCGAGTTAGAAGATCTTTTTCCAGCTTTTTCAATGATGAAATTGCATGCTTTAAAACATTAAGTTGTCCTGAGCGGTAAACATAAGCACAATGTCTTCTAAAAGGATCTATAACTTCTTGGTTTACATCTTGCGACACTGCGGATGCTTGTTCTTGCTTTAGTTTCAATGCAGCTCTTAGTGAATGTAATCCCTGTAATCTTGGTCTTAAGCCCATCCAATTTTCATTATTGTCTGTCTTGGACAGATAGGAAAACAGATCGAGCAAAGGGTCCAAACAGTTTTCGTTTTGCATATTAATGAAAAACGTAATGCCGTCCTCGAAAAAAGATGGGTCCTTCCTATCATCCGTCCTTCTTCTTGGTTTTTCAAATACAAACGTAGTATAATCGTCCAATGTGGGCAATTGAATATCGGGTTCCTGCTCCAATATTACTCTGATAGTTGTTAGGGGCAGTTTCAGCTTTAATGCAACGTAGTCAAACTCGTTTTCCTCATTAACAAATCCGTAACCTGAAAGCAGCTCTTCATTACCTTTGGCGCCATAGTTATTAAACAGTTCTTGACCGCTGGCTATGCCGTCTTTTTTCTCAAAACAAAATGATTCAGCTTGACCATACCACTGAACTTTAGAATGGGAATCGTGATTCAAAAGATCAATTATAGGGAGAAGAACCATCGAACCCTCTTCACATTGTGGATGGACGACGTATTCCGGAAATGCTCTTGAAAGGAAAACCAGATGAGACCAAAGAAACGCAGGGAACGAGCTCCACGAGTCAAATTGACCTCTCGAAGCAGGATGCAAAAATTCTCGGTATAATTGCTGATCGCTAATTTCATCCAAATTGATCGAATCATTCGAAAGTCCACGGTCTTTGATCCATGTGGCCCATTCAAGATGTATGGAACCTAGTCTTTCTCTCACGGAATTACCCAAGTTGGTCCCCTTTAGGAGTTGCCATTCATCAGGGTTCCAAACCAATGCAGAGTCCAATTTCAACGGCAAATTTCCCAAATAAGATTGAAATTTACCACCGTTCTGTAGCTTCCAGAATGGAACCAGAAATTTTAATCCCGTGTTATCTCCTTCAAATCTGAGAGCAAACTGACCAACTGCATCTTTCCTGCCTATTATTATGCTAGATGGAATTTTGATTTTTGTTTCTTGCACATTTTCTCTGCAGATAGCACATATGCCTTTATATTCATCGCGAACGAATTCGATTTGATCTGGAATCTCTGCACCATAAGATCTGGCCCACTGGATCAACGCCGATACATCTTGACTCATTTCCTCTGTGATAATGATGGTTACCACTCGATACTAGTAAATATCAGTATAATATATATTCGCCGAATCTTTTTTCATCAGAAGACTTATTTAAATGTAAATCTAATACAAAAAACAAAAGAGGTAATGCAAGGAACTCCATTTCAAAAAAAAAAAAAAAAAAAAGATGCAATTTATTTTGTCTCCCATAGTAGCAGTGAAAGTGGTGTTGACCTTGATACAGTTACATCCTGATAGGGCAATCCAACTTCCTTGCGTTGTGTTCTAAAAGTCATAGGCATGTCTCGTAGAACTGGAAGATCATCTTCTTTGTAAAGCGACTCGTCATCTGAATTGTCTTCAGCAAATCCAGACTCTAGAATTTGCTCCTGTTCTTCCTCTGTATGTGGAGGATCCTGTAAAGGTTTTGGTTTCTGGTGAGATTTGTTTAAATCATAGCCTAACATACCAACCACTAGCAGAGTGACTACAACCACCAACCATGGGTGATACCTATGGTTTTCAAACGAACTTGCATTAGCATCAAAATGTAATGAATGAAATCCACTCACAGAGGCAGAAGGCTGTAAATGCATTGGCACAATTTCATCGATTTTCGCAAGATTATCACCTTTAATATCTCGAAATCCAAGCAGGTTCTTGATCAAAGTCAAAGAAACTTCGATTGCAAATAGAAAGAATCCTTGGATCAGGCCTGAAACTCCGTTGATATCTTCTGCAAGGATGCTGGACTCAGACGACGATTGATAGCGAGACATAATAACTTTAATAGCAAATCTGTTTCGAATAGGGTACTTGTTTAGATTGAGGATAGTTTAAATTACAAAAAAAAATAGAAAATAAAAAAATAAAAAGGAAAATCGACTGCTACTTATAGCTCTAGATCTCGAGCTCTTTTCGGTTTCTTTGTGACTTTACCAGTTTTCCCCGGTTTATAATTTTGAGTTCGTTTGCTAAGCGTATCGCGATTCTTTGTTGGCTCCGCAAACAACAACACATTTCTCTGTAAAAAGATGGCGAGTTTACCATTAAACCCATCTAGATTGACAGGCTCCTGTAAACTGGTAACCACAGTGTTGAACCTGTCAACACCAAGTTTACCTCTGACAGTTCCTCTGCTGTCAGCACTCCTTGATTTTTCAATCCTGTCATATAATCTGGTACTCGCCCCATCCTTGACGGTTATACAAGCAACTCTCGCATCTTGATTTACACGTATCGATTCCACTGAACCTTCCATTCCCACCAGCTCATCAATAGACGACTCGATCTTCCAACTAGGAATCGACTTTTCTAGGTTGCAAATCAAGTAGTGGTTGGACTCGTGTAAATCCCGCCGTAAAGATTTGTTGATCTGCAATAGCGGTTTCAATTCGTCTAGTGAATCATCTCGACTGCTGATCTGAGCACCACCCAGTTTTACATCCTTTAGCGACAAAAATCTTCTCATCATGTCATTGCGAGCTTCTTGAGTCTTGAGAGAGGGGTCTTCATGGATCAGAGAAAGCAGTCTGTCTCTGAGCTCCGTGGGAACTCCCCATGATAGATCTAGTATACAACATTGGCATATATTCCTTTGCTTAGAGCAGTTCTGGCACACCAGGGTCCTGGTAACTGAATTCCGTCTCTTGACGGCATATACATCAAAGACCCCTGTGCATATCTTGCACTGAGATCCATTCGAATACCTAGACAACGTGTCGTTATCACCTAAACACTTTGAGCAGATACTCACATCCATATTGTCCAAGCAAGATCCTAGCGGACTACGTAAGTTAAGTTACAAGTTCAAGTCCAAGAAAAGAAGACAAAAAAAGGGAAAAAAAAAATTTTTTTTTCTTCCTCGTAAGCACTCAGGGTTAAAAAGCGTCAAAGTTTAAATGATTCCACACAAAAATTCAGCTGAAGAAATTCGTTGTTGTTGTTGCTGAGTTGCTCATCATAGTGCTTGGTATGATGAGAAGGAGTAAAAAAAAAGAGAAGGATATACCAATCCGTTTAGAAAAAGCTGCGCTATTTATACCATTCTATCATCACCCATCACGAATAGTCAAAAAAATTACAGAAAGACCAAAATTATCATCGAACGTACTAAGCGACAAACGAAATCGATAGTAATAATATTAACAAACCACTCAAGCCCCGGAGGCCCGAAGTTCCCTTTTTAAGTGGGTCCTGTAGTGCTGGATACAGTTGTCGTGTCTGCTAAACTTCTGATCACATCCCTCGTACGGGCACTCGTGGTTCTTTTCACCTGTGTGTATCCTGTTGTGTCTTGCCAGATGACCACTTGTCGTAAAACCCTTGTGGCACACCCGACAAACGTGTCGCCTCTCACCACTACTACTACCATCACTAGTGCTACTATTGCGATGCCCATCTCTGCGCTTTCTTATTCTGTGAGGTACGGGTGACGACCCGAGGGACTCACTCCCACTTGTGCTACTCTGCGACGAAGAAGAAGCGTCCGTCTGTACATGCGGCGGAGCGAGAAGCGGCGGAGCCAAAGATGCCAAGGTCACCAGCGAAGCTGGTGTATGCATGAAATGTGTGCTTTCTCCAGCGTTTGTAGTTACATTAAGTGGTGGTTTCCTGCCTACCTCGTCGAAAGCAAATTTGTTCAACTTACACTTGAGATCTTCTTCAATGGCCAGTGAGTCTGTGAGAGATGGTAGTAGTGTTCTGTATTTCCTTCCCTGCATAAGCATTGTATCTGACTTATTTCCTACTGTTTTGCACCCCCAATCGAACTGGATTTCTCCCTCTGCCCAGAGTGCCAAGCATATATATATAGATATATATATATATATATATATATTGCCAAGAACTCAGGGTCCGGAATGCTTGGCACGGCACACGGTGGCAGGAAAGAAAAATTAATTTCTCGGCAGGGTGCAGCAGGAGAGGCTTCCCAAAGGGGGGAGTATGTAAAAAAAAAAAAAAAAAGGTCGGTAAGCGACGGTCCGAGGCGTTCCAGAGAATCTCGAGAAGGGAAGCTCTAGGGCATGTTGTTCCGGGTCGGTGTTTTTGACTGGCTGTAATGAGGGAGTTTTTCCTGTAGTGTCGATCACCCGATCAATCGATAGTGGAGTGACAATAAGTAGGAACTGGTCACTAACTACGGTGTAATTGTGGTATGGGTGTTGTTGTGGTATGGGTGTTCGTGTTTGGAAATGAGAAAAATAACAATAGCGCCGCTAGGTTTCGATCCTAGGACATCAGGGTTATGAGCCCTGCGCGCTTCCACTGCGCCACGGCGCTACACAAGCTTGTTATGAGAGGTTATAATTGGTTCTTTCATAAGGTTTAGACAGGCTATGTGTAGTGTAAGTTTCATTGTTGATGCTTTGGCCTATATTGATTATTAGAAAGAGGT
The DNA here is from genome assembly GCA_030571545.1 of Zygosaccharomyces gambellarensis. Classification (NCBI taxonomy): domain Eukaryota; kingdom Fungi; phylum Ascomycota; class Saccharomycetes; order Saccharomycetales; family Saccharomycetaceae; genus Zygosaccharomyces; species Zygosaccharomyces gambellarensis. Next base: position 363,517 of record JAJLXU010000004.1, read on the forward strand.
ACGACCTCAAATGAGTATGATGACCATCTTTTTGTCAATTGGCAGGTATCCACTTAGTTGTAATGAATATTGGTTATAACAGAATTCTCTTTAAGTATTCGCTTTAGTATGCACACTATCCGATCAAGCGTAGTCATGTAGATTATAAGATTTTTGACAAAAGATGTACTTGACACACCAAACCGTGAACTAACAGGGCATGTGGGCCAGGTCTATCTGGAGCTGAGGTTCGTGTTAACTAGAGTACTAGTGTTGTATATCGAAGTAGTATTTCTCAAGTCTAGTACATGTGATATTTTAGTTAGTAATCGGATCTTGGTCGATCACATTACATATGGTTCGTTAGTTGTGTTCTATAAAGCAAGGATTCCCGTCGTTCAAGTGACGTTTAGCTGACTGATGGTGGGTCAATCGATTAGGACCAATTTGCTAGTTAAGATGAAAAATCTGGTGAGATCACCACGTCACTCTTGTTCGCATGAGAATATGTCGAGCGAATGATAAGGTAAGTTAAACGAACTCTTGGAACTGTATAAAAGAAGAGGTATACACAGAAGGAAGAAAGATTATCTGTGAATAGCTGTAGTAAAACAAACAAATACACAAACGAGTAAAACGCTTTAGCCATGCAAACCCCGATTAGACAGCAGATGGAGGCGCTTGTGCGTCGTAAGCAGTTAGAGATAGTTCAAGCGATTGAGTCATTGGACAACAAAAAGTTTCAGACTGACAGTTGGACTCGAGGCAATGATGGTGGAGGTGGTACTTCAATGGTCATTCAGAATGGGGATACATTTGAAAAAGGTGGTGTGAATGTTTCTGTGGTTTATGGTAAGCTTACACCGCAGGCCGTTAGTGCAATGCGCAGCAATCATAAGAATTTGCAAGTGACACACGATGAAGGAACTAAGTTTTTTGCATGTGGACTTTCGCTGGTGATTCATCCACACAATCCACATGCTCCTACGACACATTTGAACTACCGTTACTTTGAGACGTGGAATGCCGACGGTTCACCACAGGCTTGGTGGTTTGGGGGTGGTGCAGACTTGACGCCAAGCTACTTGTATGATGAAGATGCAGAACAGTTCCACACTATGCATAAACGTGCGCTGGATAAGCATGGCAAGGATTTATACCCGAGATTCAAGAAATGGTGTGATGAGTATTTCTACATCCCACATCGTCAGGAAATGCGTGGGGTAGGTGGTATTTTCTTCGATGATCTTGATGAAAAACCTGCAGAGGACATTTTGAAAATGGTTGAAGATTGCTTTGATGCTTTTATACCGGCATACATCCCTATTGTAGCTCGCAGGAAGGATATGCCATATACGGCGGAAGAGAAAAAATGGCAGGCGGTTCGCCGTGGGAGATATGTTGAATTCAACTTGGTGTACGACAGAGGCACCCAGTTTGGGTTAAGGACACCAGGGTCGCGTGTTGAATCTATTTTGATGTCTTTACCTGAAAATGCGTCTTGGCTCTACAACTACCATCCGGGACCAAACACACCAGAGGCAAAACTGTTGGAAGCCACGCATAATGCCAAAGAATGGGCCAAAGATTAGTTTCGTCTAGATTACAGTAATGCAAATACAATACATATGTATGTGTATAAGTATATATACAACGTTTAATTCTCTTTCCAGCGATGTCCACAGTTGACACATTTGAAAAAAGTAGTCATCGGCTCATCTGCAGACCTGATTTGCAGTTGGAAGAAATATGCACTTTCACCACCACACTTGTCATAGTTAGGACATTGAACCTTGGTCTGGTCAACGTTGTCCCATCCACCACCAAGAACATCATCGACTTCTTTCCGTGGTAGTTTCTTTCTGTCATAGACTTCGATTCCCTCTATGGGGAACTCGTAGGGACAGGATTTGCACGTTAGAGTGTATATTCCACTGTCTGCACTCGCAACCAATAACATATTATTGCAGAGCGGACAAAACGATAACATTTTGGCGGCTTTCCTTTATCTTTTGCCCAAGCTTTTTGATAATGTTTTTTTGTCAAAGTTGTGCTGACATTAAAATTGATGTTGACTTTGACACACTAAACAAACAAATCAAAACAATAAAAAAAAACAATAAAAAGAAAATCGATGATATAAGCCATTATGGACTGTTGTATACCGCTGGTTCCACTTGACAAAGGTGCTGCTTTCGAGAAAGTAAAGAATTTACATAATATACGTCGGTTTGTGGTATTTGACGAAGAACTGACCGTTCATCTTAGGGCAGACAATGCTCAAACACAGATTCGAAGTTTTATAGTGTGGATCAATGATGCCAAAGTATTGCAAACGCAGGGACTTACATCTTTTGAAGAAGTGGCAGGCCACGACGACAAGGCCAGATGGATTCTGAAGCCAGGAGTCAGAGACAGTCTGTTTAGATCAAGTGTTGTTATGAACAACGGGTATAACAACCAGATTCGATTTACGATCGAATACATCGAGGGAAAACCTTATGAATTCGAAAATGGATCACAGGGTACTCCTTTGAGCGATGCAGATGGCGATGATGGATTTCTCCCTAGTTTCGAAGCGATATCCCCGCCGGTAAGTGAATCAACGACGCCTGTGCCCGATTCACCTGGGCGGTCTCGAACAGTAACCATCAATGAAGAAGAAGGTGTTAAAAACGTAACTTTACAGTTTCCGATATATTCCTTGCTTAATATGAGATTAAGAAATTCTTTACTCAAGAGTCGTCAATGCATTATTTCGTCGTTAGACTTCCAGACATCGAAGGCGTCTTTGCAGTTTACTGAAAAATACATTCGAGACAAAGGGAATGGAAAAAGTGGACAGGATCCCAGCATACGTCATGATGAACTAAAATTGACTTTCCACCAAGTAAGTTATGAATTGGTTGATAGAAGTTCCCGATGTCCCCTAAAGCCCATAAGAATGTTTCCCTTACCATTTGAATGCGTCGCTTACGATAGCTACAATGTTAGTTATCAGTTGCCTTTGGTCCCAGACACTGGAAACTCCCCTCACAGGGTGAAGATTACATTAAAGTACGAATTGGTGCTACCAGAGGGCAAACTGCCCATTTCAACTACTTGGGAAACAGACGTTACATTGAAAAAACCTGCATTAACTAGCACTCCTAATCCCACCTCATCGTCATTACCAGCCACAAGGATGTATGCGCTGGGATCCCGTATGAATCTTGCGGGATCAACAACCTCGTTCACCAACAATAAATTAAACAACGTGAAATTCAAGTTCTTGGATAGGAATATCACTGCGCACAGAGGAGATAAATTTACTATGACTCTGCAGATTGTCAATTCTTCTCTGCAACCTCTAGATCTAGTTATTTATTACAACAACAAAAATCCTTCACCTTTACCATCTACGCCGACATCATTGTCACTGGAAAAACAGTACCAAATGTACAAAAGATACCATCGGACCACTGAAGGTGTCATACTGCTCTCCAACGACTACAAGGTGCCCATCGTAGGACCTCAAGAGACTTATTTCGTCCAACTAAATTTCGTGGGAATAATGTCAGGCTACTACTCAACTCTGCCGGGACTAAAGATAGTCGATCTCCAGAAGAATGAATTGATAGAGCTAGGACTGGGAGCATCGATATTCATCAAATAATCTCTAGAAATTGTAATATCTTCAATCTTCAATATTCAACTTTATATTTATCATTCATCACGAAACTGGAATCGTAAAGGAAGAGAAGAGACCACCAAACCCAAATAGTACACACGCCGAAAGATAACAAGAGATCTATCTTCTGGCATAGCATCTACGTTATATAGTACAAACACTTTAAATCCCATTTATCACTAGATCTATTGTTTGGAAATGTCCTCAGAAATCGAGAATGGTAGTGGTGTAATTGCTGAATGGAAACAGAAGCGTGAAGCAGAAATTGCAGAAAGAGACGAGGCAGATGCAAAGGCCAAGGAAGAGTTAAAAGAAGAAGCCATGAAACACATTGATCAATTTTATGAAAGTTACAATCTTAAAAAATCTCAGCAGCTAGAAGACGTTAAAAAGGAATCCGAAGAATTCCAAAAGAAAAGAGACGACTTTTCATCACAGGAAGGTACAACTACATGGGATCGAGTGTTGCAATTGATTAATGAAGATGACGCCGATCAAGTTGCAGGCAGGGATAAATCCAAATTTAAGGAAATTTTACAAAGGCTAAAAGGCAATACCTCGGCACCAGGGGCATAATGCAATATATTACAAAATAATATAGAATAATGCGAAAGAAAAATAAAAAAATACTATAGTACATAGGCTTTTAGTGTGTGGTGTATAATGCCAGGTTGGAAGATGCAAAGGTCAACCATTTTTTAAAATTGTTAGTTTTCTCAAAGGTTTCATCCAGTTGACAGCGAACCAAATACTTAAGTAATAGCGGTGAAATATCCATTTGACGATTATGGTCTACTACTAGAAATCCCAGCATCAATACCAATGATTTCATAATTCGAGTATGGCCTAATTTAACCTGTGAAAGCACTCGTACACAAAATTGCCTCCAAATTGCCCATCTTAAACACGGAGTTACATTTTTCACCAAAGCTGAATCCATCAGAGTTTCGAAAAGAGTATGTTTGTTTGGAATTGTTAGTTCTTGCAGCTCAGTCAATCTGTTCATCAGTGGTTTTAGACTTGTAGAAACTAGTGGCCATTCATCGTTGGGTGCTACGAGCGCCGGTGAGGGGGTATCCGACTTTCTCCTGTGTCTAACCAAACTTTTGCAGTATCGATAGATTGACATAAGATTCCAAATCAAATAAAATACACCAAAATCTCGAACCAGCGAGTTTTGGTTAAAAATCCACTTCTTTCCATAGGGCCCCATATACAATAAGGGAATAATACCACAAAATAAAAGTTGTCTAGTCCTAACCAAACCCGATTCTTCCAAACCCTGTAAAAACCTTTGTAATGATGGCTGGCTAACTAAATAGTCAAAAATAGCCTCTATCGTCAGATAAGATGGTAGCCAATTTGGAACTTGAGTAGAAGCTTTGAGAGCGCTCGCTATCGCAATATACCCGGCGAATTGTCGATTTGGACCCAATAGCTTGTTATTCTGTAATAATGGATAAAGATGCAAAATCGAAAGCGCTGTCGTATTGCGAAACCAAGGGTACAAGTGCCGTTTCTCTCGACGTCTTATGCGTATCATAAACAGTACTGCACCAATACCGTAGGTTGCTAAGACTTTCCTGATGACGTTTTGCCAATTGTCATTGTTGGTGATGAGCTTAACAATCTTTCTCAACCCACCATTGTAATACATCGTAAGCCTGTGTGACCAGAATAAGACTTGCTGAGAAAAGTGGTGGTGGTCTCTAGCGTCCAAAAACACTTTGTTACTTCGTTTTCTTGAATATAAACGTTCTTTTAATCGGATAATTCAACATCCTTCGAAGACTACTTGAAGGTCTTGCTCGCGCCTTTAAAGTTGGAAAAGGGGGACCAAACAATCAACACTCCTCTACAATCAACAACAAGAATCAATTGAAAAAAAAAAATAAAGGAAAAAAGATTGTCTTTCATTTAAAAAGTATGAGTGAGCCTGCAGTGCCATTTCATGTGGTGGCACAGTATCCGTACACATCAGATTTTGAAGATGACTTGAATTTCGACAGGGATCAGGTAATTACAGTTACATCCATCGAAGATGATCAGTGGTATTTTGGTGAATTTAAGGGTTTAGACGGTGTATTGCAACAAGGTATCTTTCCTAAGGGATTTGTAGCGACTTATGAAGCACCTACGGTGAAGGATACGCCTACTGCAGTTGCTTATAATGAAGACGACGACGATGATGATGATGACGAACATTGGGTTGATGCTCTAACGACTAATTCACCCAAATCGAGAAGTAGACCCTCTGTCTCATTTCAGCAAGAGGATTTCCAGGGACTTGATGTGCCAGGTAACAGAGGTACCATATTTTATGATCCTATGGAGGCACCATTTGCAGAGCAAGAGAAGGGACAGCATCTCCACCAACAGGAATTCCAAGGACCTTATTATGGGGGGAAGCAAATCTTGCCTGCTGAAATGAGTCCTGAATCTCAACGTGTACCTGAACCCGTCAACCGGATGAAATCTAATGAATTCGAGCAAGAAGATCTGCCTAGAATGAGCCTGAAGGACAGAATTGCTATGTTGCAAGAGCAACAAAGAAGACAAATGCAAATAGAACAGGAGAAAATGGCCAAAAGGGCCAAGCAGGAGGAAAATGCTGGTTCCGTGCAAGCTTCTGGAGAGAGAATTGGTGATCAATCTTCAGTTTCTTTGAACCATTCTCGTGATTTGTCTACTGAGGAGGAAGGACTTAAAGGTAATAAAGATAGAGAATCTTTGGGCTTACAAGACAGTGCTTCATTTAATGAACGAACAAGGGATGAATTCACTAGATACAGCGAGGATGAGGGTTATCATGAACGTCTACCGTTGGAGGAATCACAGGAAGAGCACGAATTTCAAGTAAGAGGGCAAATTGAACCAGAGCAGAAACAGGGACAAAATGGAGATGGAGATGAGGATGAATGGAGCGAGGATGAAGTAGATGAAGAAGAAAAGCGTCGTGCTGCTTTGACTGCAAAGATGGCAAGAATGGCAAGTGCCCAACGTTACGGTGGGGGGCCTGTTAATTTCAATCCATTTGGTATGCCTCCTTCTATGGGTGCTGGCATTGGTGCAGAATCCAAGAAGAAGAGTTCTATGATGGAAAAGCCTGCTGAGGAGTTTGAATCAGAAGAAAGAGCCTTCCCCAGAGCGGTGCCCATTATGCCTTTTGCTGATCCCAATGCGATTTCGTTCCTAAACAAACCTTCAGCAACAAAGGAACTTGATTCTAAAGATCCTGAAGTCCAAGGTATTCCAGGGGTTGGGAGAGGTGAGGCTGATACTGTAGGTGCTTCACCATTGGATACACCTGGTGCGATGGCGGACGAAGAAGAGTCTGGTGATTCTCAAAGTGCTTACAATGAAAATTTAACCTTCCAGCCTTCAAACGCTGCAGTACCAGAGGAGTCAGGAGAGCATCCGGCAGTGGCTGGAAAAATGTTACAGTCTGATTCTACTGGCTATGATTCCTCTGACGAAAATACCGATAGAAATACATCTGGAGTAACTGATCAAAAGAAACAGCAACGAATAGTACAGCAGTCTACTCAAAAATTACAACCCTCACATGTTACAGCGGTACCTGAAGCACCCCAGCATCCTCCAAATCGCAATTCCCTTGCTGAAGAAAACCATCCAGTATCTCCTCCAGCGGCTTCAAGATCAGAGTCCTCAGGATTTGACAAATTGTTTGCTAATATGGAAGATCTAGACTATATCCCTCAGAACACGGATTCGTATTCGAGAATTCCCTCTTTGGAACCAGGCATGGAACCAGGCATGGAATCAGAGTCATCAAAACAACAGCCTCCTTCTCGTTCAGGTACCTCAATCCCACCACATCCGCCATCATCTCGTCACTCTTCAATCCGTAGAAACAATTCTGGTATAGACAGGCCAATCTCAATTGCTAGTCCTGCTTCAAGTCAAAGAGGTCCGCCACCTCCTCGAACTCAGCCAGGGTTGCAGCATCGTGAGCATGCCAAGGAGATTCCACCAATCCCATCAGTTCCAATTGGTCCAGCTTCTCCTATTGACCCAGTCTCGCCGAGCTCTCCTGTCAGTAGACCGCCAAGAGGTGCACCTCCGGTACCCGGTATTTCAAATTCATCAAAAGCTACTCATCCGGTTCCGAGCTATACTGACCAGTCAAATAGTTCTCCGTCTTCACCAACTCCTCGCAACCAATCAAAAGTTGCACCTCCAGTTCCTAATGGGCCTCCAAGAGAAGCACCACCGATCCCTGAGCAACCACCTAGGGGTGCTCCACTGCATACCGGGGGTGACGAGCCTTCACAGATTCCATCTGTCCCTCTTGCCACAGAAATTTCAAGAAAGATGCCTCCTACACCTGAATTAGGAAAGTCTGCAAGAAGTATGCCATCAGTTCCAGGTTCTGTAGAACGTTCTGGTCCCCCTTTGTCTCCACCTCCCGTCCCCGACACTTCCAACTTTTCAAGAGCTTCCGCACCACCTGTTCCTAGTGACTTGGGTTTGGCTAGAGGAAGTGCTTCACCAGTCCCAGGGTCACCAGACGTTTCCCGGGTTGCACCACCAAAGGCGGCACCACCAATCCCAGGATCAGTACCTATTTCACTAGATAAACGCACCTCTGCTCAATCGTTAGGCTCCGCACTTCCCTCAGGTAATACAAGAGGTGCTCCCCCAGTGCCGGGTTCAGTGTCTTCGTCTACTCCAGCCCCACCAGTTTCAGGCGCAGGTTCATCTGCTGAATCTAGTAAATTGAAGAGAGCAGGTTCAACTAAGGAGTTTGCGGAATCTGTTGATCAAAAATCAATTGAGTTTAATCCAAGAGATTCTTGGTGGCTAGAAAAAACTTTCCCATCCAAGTTATTTGGACCTAAAGTGAAATGTGTTATGGAAGTGGATGACCATTTGATAAAGAAGCGGGCTAATGAGCGTTACATGGTTAGAGATTTCTACTTCCTTTATGAGGATTTCTCGCAGCTTCACCTCAACGTGAATTTCAATTTCGACAGGCCTGTAGAAACTGTTCGTGCTACTCAAATGTTTCATCCAGTAAGACACCAACCAGAATTTCTTGAAGAGTATTCCAACAAATATGGTGATTTTGTATTACAGAGGGCGCATTCCCTACTTGGAAGTCATACTCCACAGTTCCTACCCTCTATTCTTTCTTGCTTGGGACCCGAAATTGTTTCACCAATTGATTCGAGGACCTTCGGTGTGCCCATTTTTAGGTACAAAGCTGGTGAACGTCCTAATGTTGAGAATGCAAGTGATATTAGGCCTGGTGATATTCTGGTCATTAGAAAAGGTAAATTTGATGTTTTGACCAGGTCTGGTGAAAGGAAGACTTTGGCCGTCGGATCTGAGTCTGAACCGTATGCTAGTGTGGTTACGGATTTCGAATTTACTAAAGGTAAATTCACAGTAGTTGAAGAATATTCTGGTAAAGTCGTTCAGGCTAGTTATAAATTGCCACACATGAGGGGTGGTAGGTTGAAAGTATTTAGAGTAACAGGAAAAGACTATATTGGATGGTAAGTTGATTGTCCAGTATAAGGCGATCTGTGTAATTGTATAATTTAATAACTGTTTCCAAAAATGTTGAAGAAATAGTATGTTTTCTATTTAATAATCCATGATGGTGATGCAGTAGTAAACGAAAAATCACCCTGTGGGTCTGTATACTTCCATGCGTGTAACCAAATCATCAATTCTTTTGGATCTGGATCGTCCATAAGTGGGGATCCACATTCGGTACATTTTTCTAGTTGATCTCTACCAGTGGTTTTATCAGCTTGAACATTTTCTGTCTCTTGAACAAAAGTCTGGAACAGTTGTTCTAACTGGTCATATGAATATATCGATTTACTCCAGTCTCCAACCTTTATAATGAATTTTGAGCGCGTTGGATATTGGACGTTGTCCAAATTGTAAAAGGGATCATTCACTATTGGGTGTCCTAATCTTGCTAAATGGATTCTTATTTGATGAGTTCTTCCTGTCAATGGTTTACAGACGATCAAACTTTGGTCACATCGGGGGAAATATTTGAGCGGGTAAAAGCTCGTTCTTGCTTCCTTTACAGGTGAAAGACCTGCAGGGAATTGCTTCTTAGGCTCTACGGTATAAACAGAAGACTCTTCTTGAGTCACTAATGATGGATTTTGAAAGGGAGTCATACTAAAACCTTCTGCCGATGAATGTGGAAATTTGCCCTTGACTCGAGCAAGGTAGTATTTGGAAATATCACGGTCTCTTATCTTAACCTGTATACTCCCAGCAGTTTCAGTATTCTTTGCCATAATCAGTAAGCCTGAAGTTAATTTATCAAGTCTATAACATGGTAGAGCCGTCTTACCATGTCTTTTCAGAATTTCAGTCATAGTGTTCTGGTAAAATTGGCCAGTAGGATGAATAGGAATTCCACTTGGTTTATTTAAAATTAACAGGTTATCATCCTCATGAACTATATCGAATCCTGCAATTTTAACACCAGGAATATTTTCCTCCTCTTCAGACCATTGCAAGACTGGCGGCTCGTGTTTATGCCTTAGCGTTTGAACCGTATCATTATTCTTAATGAGTGAAGATAGTACTTCTCCAGGATCTAAAGTCTTTCCCTCACGTATTAAACCTAAATGACCCTTCTTAATCTCATTTTGATAGTAGTTTTCAGAATTAGATCTGAATTCATTAGTCAATACATCTAGCAGCGTTCTTTGAAACCATCTTCCCTTGGCAAACGAGGCTCTTCTATGATAATAAGGTCGTATTTTCCTAAGACCACGACTAAAATATACTTGAATCCCCATTAAATTTTTCACCCAGCCGTCTTATATGGTCAAATATGTTTATGATTATCCATTTATTCTTTCATGCTCATGGATTTTTCACCACTTAACGAAAGTGAATATAATTACTTATAGTAGAGAGTGATGATAGTAAAGTTCTTAATCCTAGCGACTCTAATTATGATGACTCTCGTAGAATCTGTTTCTTCTGGCTATCTGAGAGTAGTCCAAATCAATGTATATAATATTAAGGTCTTTTTCTAGGTTGGTATCCACCATCTCAATGACCACATCCTTGAATTACCTTTGAGCCAACAAAACTTGAAATAAAGAAGACGCAGATGAAACTTCACCAAAGCGACTGCGATATAAAGAGTGGTCTAGAGTGTATTGGGACTTTCAGCTATTTTATACCAATAGAAGCCTGGTGACGACAGCTCTCGAATGGCTAAAATGACTCGCTAATAAAGTTCTTGGATACAGAAATAGAAGAAGAGACACACGAATAAAATTAAGAGTCTCTGGTTTCCTGGAAGTGATTAGTAGGAGAGTTAAAGCTCTTCCTCCAATCAATAGCGTATTATTTACCTTGGCGGCTATCTACGTATTGAATGACCACCCGGTTTCTGATATATATATATATATATATATATATATATGTTAGTATGTGCTTGTACTCACTCAGAAGCGAGAGAGCCAGCAATCAGAGTGCTAGAAGTCATAGTTGATCCTACCCTTCTGTTTGTGAATTGACACTCAAGTATTGTGTTTTTCCCCATCTCTATTCCCCCATTACATGCTCTTTAAAATTTCGGTGCTCATCGAAAACCTGTTAAATCTCTACATCAAATCAAAAAGGACCTGCCATCAACCGTGATGCGATCCAGTTTAAGAACCCTAAAATGGATTTCTGGTGATATTAAGCCCTCACGACTCGTTGTTATGTCTCAGAATAGCAAAAATCAGTATAACATTACCACAACTCCAGTCACAGAAGCTACTACATCCATCTCATCGCCGTCAAGTGTTCTACAGAATAACCGCATTACACTATCATTAGATCCCAAGGAAGTCGTTGCAGGCAATACCTTCCTCTCTGGATTTGGTTCATACGGTTCTAGATCTCAGGAAAGTCTGACATCCAAGATTAGAGGTAGTTCTGGTGTCATACAGAAATATCAAAACGCCCATCGAGTTTTCAGCCAAGAAGCACTTGTATACCAATGCAGGTATTTCAAGTTAAACTACTACCCACCAGAGCATTTTCTGGGACTCTTCCGTAAAACCAAACCCGCCATTAACGTCAAAGAGAGTGGACAAGCCCAGTTCAACAACAATTTGACGTTGGATCATAAACATGGTACCATATTTCGAAATAATCCGTCATTCCTACCAAAAAACTATGCAGTATACAGGCGGCTGAATAGAATATTTGTGAAAAGCCACATGGTAGACGAATGGTGTCGTCTGAACGGTGACAGAGCTGTCGAAGAAGGAATCGCCCAGAAGACCTCCAAGACAGACGCTCACTATCTGGACAAATTGGGAAGAACAAAGCAGGGTATTGCAAAAGACGGCTTCTACGTCTACATGACACTATTATTCCCCGACAAGTACAACAGACAAGATTTGGCCCATCACATAAGACAGAGTGTACTCACTGTCGCCAACTTGAAATGGGATCAATTCCTTCAGTCGAAAAAGGACTGTTCGCAAAACTGGGTACACAAGGCTAACAGTCGTCTAGAACCTTTTAGGATCAACAAAATGCTCTCCAGCAGCGAACACAACTACACCCTCAGCTCTTTTGACAACGAGCCTTTAGATGAATGAAGTAAATTAGAAATTACTAGTCTATACACATTGTATTAATCATACACAAGTGTCGGCTAATCGCATAACATCGTGAAAGCAGACCGATCTTCGAAGAACCACGTTAGGCTCAATTGTTCCCCTTAGGCTTACCCTCGTTCTTGATGTCCTCCATCTCATTAGCCTCCATTTCTTCACGTTCCTTCTTAGCTTTGGCCTTAGATTCCTTCTTCTCCTCTTCAGTCTGCTTTCTCTGGTGAGGCTTACGAGATCCTTGCTCCCACTTAGAAGCTTCCTCTGCTTCTTGTCTTTCTAGTTCTTTTTGCTCCTTTTGAGCTGCTTGCTCACTCTTCTTAGCACGGCCTTCTGCCTTCTTAACACCTGAATCTCTAAATGTTTTACCCATTCTCAATTAATCTCGATTACTTCTCGTTGAATCTATCTTCTTTGACAGTAGTATCGATATTATCGAAATGTAGGAGGATCCTTTAAGGCTTCATATCCTTCTACTTATATATTTGATGAAACTTCCCAGCGAGCCCTCCTGACGATCCGTAAATTAGGGTTGAGATTGTTAGGGTAAGAAACGAGATGAATCCATTAGAAGGGTGACGAAGTAATTGAATCTTCGAACCCAATTGCTTTTTGCTGCACGATACATGAAATGAAGCTGTTGGAAAAGGGGAGGTATCGTCAAGAACGTCGGTGAAGGTTTCAATGGCTCAAATGGTGCTAATGTCATTGGTTCCTTGTAGTTCCCTCGAGCGTGGCAGCTTTTGCCGGCCCGTTACTTTTGCTCTGGTAAATGACAAGGAGTAGGGGGAGATCATGGGAAGGGGATATGCATGTGCAAGAATCGATCAGTACTTTAATGATTTCGAGGGTTCCAGAGAGATAATAGACGCTTTTGAATTGCAAATATCGGTTGATATTTCAAATTGTTTCGATGCCAATTTTTTTTTTTTAAATTTTTTTTTTTTAATTTTTTTTTTTTAATTTTTTAATTTTTCTTAAAATGTCAGTGTGTCGTTCCATCTGTTTTAGGAAACCATCTAGATTCGGTAAGTGATCCCGTTTAGGAATTTTTCAAATTTTCCACTAAGATGATATGAAGATGAGATGAGATGAGATGAGCTTTAATACATACAATTAACTGTCTAGAAATAGAGAGATCAAGGATACAGCAGTGACAGAATATGGGTAGATTACTAGCAGACGAAATTTCAGATTTGGCAAATAAGCCTGCCGTTGAAGACTACGATGTTGAGAACGTTTTTGAACACGACGAGAAGGATTCAAGTGATGGATCTTTCAGTGGAGATGAGCAGCTGCAAAAAGCTCATTATGCACCTGTAGAGAAATCTAAGCTGAGGAAAGATGGTGTTGAGTTGGGTGAAAAGTACGAAGGTGCCAAGGGATCCAGAAAGAGTGCGTTTGGCGAGGATGACGAGGAAAATGAGGATGAGATGAGTGGTGTTAGTGGTAGTGAAAGTGATGCAATGTCGTTAAGGACAGATTCAGAAGAGGTAGAAGGAAGTGAAGGAGAAGAAGAAGAAGAAGAATCTTCAGCCGATGAGGGGGAATCGCATAATGAAGTGGAAGATGGGATTGAAGGCGAAGAGCAACAACGTCAACGTTTGGCAGAATTGGTCCAGGCTGAAAGAAGAAAAGCTGTGAACAATCTTTCGGAAAGTACAAAGCGCGATGCCTCTAAGGGTTTTGCAATTCTCGAGCAGTCTAAGTTATTTGACAACATCATAGACGTTAGAATGAAATTGCAAAAAGCGGTGACGGATGTCAACAGATTACCAGTCACAGGGAACTCTTGGAAACAGAGCGGATCTGAAGATACTGAGAAATTGTTAAAGCGTACGATGAAACTTTTGAACAAGATTATGGGAGAGACAGTAGAATTCAGGAAGGAATTTCAGTCAAAAGATCAAATCTCGAACGAGTCACCTTCTACAGAAGCTTCGAAGGATAATAAGAATAATAAGAGGAATTTTGAAGAATTGAGTGAAGAAACAGAAGAATTGGATGCCCAATTACGACCATATAGAGCAGCAGTGTTACACAAATGGTCAACGAAGATTTCTTCATCTTCGGGTGGGTCTGCTTTAAACAGTACCAAGTTTAAAGCTATTAATCAGCCAGCAAACGTACAAGTGGAAAACCAACTTGCAGATCTGCCGAGGTTGGTTAAACGCACTCGTCTGAGTAGAAAGGGTGTACAACCAATTCGTTTTGAGCAAGATCGAAGTGAAGCTAAGTTGGATCATGATACTAATGCAGAACAACTACAGGGAGGAAAAGATGCAGATGAAGCTGATGTCCCCCAGAATTATGACCCAAGGAGAAAATCTGCAATTGACATGCAGGAAAATGCATGTATCTTTGATGATGAAGATTTCTACAGGATTTTACTAAACGACCTGGTGGATAAAAAGATCAACAACGCTCGAGTCCAAGGTACTGGTGCCCAAATTGCCATCACCACCCGCTCAAATAAACTTAAAAAAGACGTTGATACAAAAGCTTCTAAAGGGCGTAAACTCAATTACGCTGTTCAAGAATCCATTGCTCACTACGAAACACCAAGAGCACCTGCAACTCAATGGTCTGACGAACAAATTGACGAATTTTTTGCAGGTCTGTTGGGCCAGAAGATTAACTTCGATGAAGGTGCAGAAGGTGAACAGCAACCAGAGGAAGACCAAGCCATCAAGAATGATGATATCCAAATCTTTGGCTGAAAACTTCTTATAAATATATAGATTGTTTAGGAATTTTATATTGCTCTACTTTCTCTGTACTAATAGTTTCGATCTTCGTATAATAGTAAAAAGATGATGATTATCTCATTTGTACAAGCGTCGACAAGATCGACATAGAGAAAAGGAATAAAAATCTAAAGAGATTCAAACATGGACTTTTTTTTGAGAGCTCAGAATAACTTGAATCCCGTCGTGACGATAACTCCCAAACCAGAGTTTGTCATCAAGTCCAAACTAGTATCAGTTAGGAATAGACCTAAGGATTTACCACCATTAGAAATTGGAACTAAGATATTCATCAACTTGTGTAATGATGAACAGGTACCGCCTCCTGATATAAATTTTGACCCACCCGTTGTATATCCTATGATTATTAACGATCAGTGGGAAATCCCCATTATCACTTCTGCTGTCAGAGAGGATAAGGATAAGAAAGGTTCATTATGCTACATATGGGATTGTTGTATCAATACTAAGTGTGCACAATGGATCCGGAAGGAATACCAGCTAAGAGAAATTGTAGTGGAATGGTGCTTGGAATCTTGTGATTTAGCTGAACTAATCGAAATCTCTAGAGATGACATTAGTTTCCCCAAAATGAAGAGTAAAGGTTCAATACCACCCTTAGAGATTCTTTCAGATGAATTAAACAACGATTACAAGAAGGAGATGGCAAAAATGGTAGAAGAAGGACGTGATGAACCTGATGATTTAATTAGGACGAGAAGAAGTTTGATGGATGATGAAGAAAAGGCAGCGGTAGAAGAAAAAGATCTACCGCCACTTTTCCCAATGAACACCAACAAACCTGACTCTAACGGGGACAAACCTTTAATTGAAGAAATTGATGAATTGTCCATAAATGAGGGAAAATCTAGACCACTTAAAGAGGTCCATTATCAGGTCTCTATGGGCAAAGCAGACGGTCCACACAAACTTCGAATTGAAATTACATCAGAATTGAAATCAGGCAGTGACTACGATGTTACATACAATGCCAAGAACAATGAGCTAGCAGTGAAGAATAAGAATTTAGGAGAGTTTCAAGAAAAAAATCTGAATATACCCTTGCCCAACGTATTTGACTCACCTGATAAAGTGGAATTACACATGCAATGCCTATTCATCGCGAACGAAAGAAAATTGTCTATAAAAATATAAGATCAAAGGGCTAGTGTGGTGGAAATGCCAAGTTATGCCTGTGGGCTACGTATTCACTATCTGAATATCCAAGAACTTCCTCGATGCGATCACTTTTCATGCCTCTGATCTTGGCAACTTCAGTGGACGTATAATTACATCTAGCTCTACCGACCGTTTCTGTTGATGCACTTTTGTCCCAATCACCATTAGCCAACCTGCGACCCAATTTCAAATCCACACATTGTAATTGCTGGAAAGTGCCTTCTACATCTATCACACCAGCAGGTAATAATCCAGCTTTTTCCTTACGCGTCAAAGCAGCGTATGCACCTACATCAATGACAATCGAACCTCTAGTTACTAACCCATGTAACATCCAGAACTCTCTATTCTTTAAGTGATGCCTATCTTCACTTGCAATAAATTTTGTATGAAGCGGAACTCCTAATCCGTTCAAAGTTTCCAATTCATTAGTTTGTAGATCCATCAAATCACCCTCATAACTTTTGCCTTCTGTGGTTTGAATGTACTGAACAATTTTAAAGATACTTGAAGGTGACTCACTATTCATTATAATCGTATGCACACCAGCATTAACAGCCAATTCAGCTGCCACTAATTTAGTCTGCATCCCACCAGTGCCTACGTCAGAGCCTGTACCACTAGCCGTGTTGACGCCAGGTAAGCCTTGAGCCATATCAGGAACCACTAATATTGGTTTCGCATCTAAATTAGTTCTAGGATTATCCGTATATAGACAATCCACATCAGTAAGCAAGAATAAATAGTCAGCTCCAGTAAGAGCAGCGGTGATTGCTGACAAGCTGTCATTGTCACCAAAATGAATTTCAGAAACCGCTATTGTATCGTTTTCGTTAACCACTGGAACAACCCCCATATCAAGAAGTTGTTGTAGAGTGTTCTTAGCATTCTTGTACTGCGACCATTCAGCTATATCATTTCTCGTCAAGAGCACTTGGGCAATCCTTTGATCGAAATATGAGAACAACTTATCCCAACGACCAATGAGTCTTCCTTGTCCCACGGCGGCAACTGCTTGAATTTCAGCCAAATGTTTAGGCCTTCTTTCAAGGCCCAATGTCTTGAGCCCAACGGCAATACATCCACTAGACACAATAATAACACGATGTCCTACTCTTCTTAGTGCTACAACAGTCTCAACGATGAGCGACATTAAAGAAAGCTTGGGTTCCTTAGTGGCCGCATCTACCAAAGATGATGAACCCAACTTGATAACGATAGTATATGGTCCAGTCATAGCAATAGATGTAATAGCAGCAGCAAAAGGGATCCTTTTTGATTAGGAGTCTCGGAAGATTAATTTTACTTTAGTGCTTATACTTTTTCAAAATGACTTATTGAAGTAAATGAAAAAAAAGTTCTTGACATATACAAAATAAAAGCATTAGCAACCTTGAACGTAAATCGAGGCCAGAATAGGTTGATTTTACCGCTATAGAAAAACTTTAGGACACTGAATTGGATTGCTATTCGGGTGGCTCTTTTCATCCAACTTGGTTCGAGGATTTTTTGCCTTAAAATTACAGGTGCTCACATTCAGAAATGAATATCTATGATGATGTTCTCGATGCAACGGTGGTATCACTTTCAGCAACTGGCCATTTCACTACTGGGAAATACGAGGAATTGCTAGCGGTCAAAACCAACATACTTTCGGTTTATAGAGTGAGTTTAAAAGGTAGACTGATATTAACTCATGAATTTAAATTCGAAGGCAAAATTACCGATATTGCAATGGTGCCCCAAAGGGACTCTCCACTGGACTGCTTGCTTTTATGTACAACAGTCGCCAAGATTTCTGTGGTTAGGTATGATGAAGCCTTCAATACGATAGAGACTCTGAGTTTGCACTATTATCAAGACAAGTTTAAAGATCGTTCTATTTTAGAATTGGCTAACCACTCGACCATGAGGTTAGACCCTGATAAAAGATGTGTACTTCTCTTCAATAACGATATCATTGCGATATTACCTCTCCAGAGCAGTTCATTAAATGATGGCGAAGAAGAAGAAGAAGATATGGATGATGAGAAACCGGACAAAAAACAAAAGACTAATGAAGGTAGATATATAGCCCCTAGTGCTGTATTCAGTGCCAATGAGTTATATCAAGACGTTCATAATATTATCGATGTGACATTTCTGCGAAACTTCACTAGACCTACACTGGCAATAATATTTGAAAATAAACCAACATGGGCAGGAACCTCCCAACTAATGCCATTACCGGTAACGTACATGGCTTTCACCTTGGAAATAACCTCCAATGAAATTTCCACGGATTTTAAGAGCACCGTGATTACGACGATAAAGGATTTAAGTTGGGATTTTCACACCATCATCCCAATCGCCAATGGGTGTATCACAGTAGGATGTAATGAAATGGCATATATCGACAATACAGGGTCACTTCAATCGATCATCCTTTTAAATTCCTACGCCAATAGACATATGAAAAAAGCTAGGATAGTAGACAGATCAAAATCTGAAATCTTACTGCATAAGCCTACAATATACAACTGGTCAATGTCAGATAAGAAGTCAGAAACTGGTGAAACTCTTTTAATAATGGACCACCGAGCCGCATTTTATTACATTCAGCTTGAATACGAAGGTCGATTACTGACTAAGTTTGATATCACCAATTTACCTATTGTGAATGACACACTGAAAAACAATTCTAATGCAACATGTATGTCACGTCTGAACTCAACGTTTTCGGGAAACTATGTAGACCTTTTCGTTGGGTTTCGTTCTGGTGATGCATCTGTACTGAGACTGAATAATTTGAAGGCTGCCATTGAAAGTCGTGATGAACATAAAGAAGTTACTTCGACCTCAGAAAATGAGACTGAAAAATTCGAAGATGAAGATGATCTATATTCAGAAGAAGCTTCAGATGCCGGCAAAGAAAATGAAAGCAAGGAAGTAATTGTAGAAACAGTTTTACCATTCGACATTGAAGTGCTTTCGTCTTTGAGGAATATTGCTCCTATCACTTCCTTGACACCAGGAAAGATTTGTTCAGTAGATAAATTCGTCGAGGGTCTTTCTAATCCAAATAGAAATGAGGTATCACTAATAGCAACTTCTGGAAATGGAACGGGTTCTCACTTAACCGAAGTCCAAATGAGTGCGAGACCTGAAGTCCAGCTTGCTTTGAAATTCATCAGCATTACTCAAATGTGGAATCTAAAGATAAAAAATAAGGATAAGTATCTGGTTACTACTGATTCGAATAAGAGCAAGAGTGACATTTACCTCATTGACCAAAACTTTGCCCTTTATAAAGAGGGTAGATTTAGAAGGGATGCCACAACGGTTAGTATCTCCATGTTCGGTGGTGACAAAAGGATTGTTCAAGTAACTACTAACCATCTGTACCTTTACGACACGAATTTTAAAAGATTAGCGACAATGAAATTCGAGTATGAGGTGGTTCATGTCTCCGTTATGGATCCCTATATCTTAATCACAGTCTCTCGAGGCGATATTAAGATCTATGAACTGGATTCTAAACATAAAAAGAAGTTATTCAGGGTTGAATTACCTGATGTCTTACGTGAAATGATTATTACATCTGGTGTCATCTTGAGAAGTAATATGTGCAATGAGTTTCTAACAGGACTTGAGAACTCTTCTGAAGAACAATTGCTTTTCACCTTTGTCTCTGCAGATAACCAAATTATCTTCTTTCCTCGAGAACATAACGATCGCATCTTTCAATTAAGTGGTGTTGACCAGTTAAATGAAATGCTTTACATCAGCACGTATTCACTTCCTGATGAAGTTGTTCCTGACCCTTCGATAAAACAAGTCATGATCAATAAGTTGGGAAATAATAACAAAGAAGAATATTTAACCATTTTAACATTCGGTGGTGAAGTATATCAATACAAGAAGTCCTCTCGCCGACATAGTAGATTTTATCGTAATATTTCTGGGGGTGACTTGGCGATAACTGGTGCTCCAGACAACGCCTACGCCAAAGGTGTCAGTTCCATTGAAAGAATAATGCATTATATTCCTGAATATAATGGGTGTTCAGTGATATTGATAACAGGTAGCGTTCCCTATATCATTGTAAAGGAAGATGACTCAGTACCGCGTATCTTCAAGTTTGCCAATATTCCGTTGGTTTCATTGACACGCTGGGGAAAGCACTCAGTGATGTGCGTAGATGATATCAAGAATGCTAGAGTATACACATTGGATCGTAACAATGTTTACTACGGTAATCGATTGCCCTTGAAGAAAATCGAGATTAGCGATGTGATGGAAGACTACATGACTTTGACTAGAGTCACCTATCATGAAAGATCGCAAATGTTTGTGGTCTGTTACGCTAAGGAGATCGAATATAATGCACTTGGCGAAGATGGTGAAAAATTGGTTGGGTTCCAAGATGATGTACCACATGCAAAGAGCTTTAAAAGTGGAATATTGCTCATAAATCCCAAGACTTGGAACGTCATTGATAAAAGGGAATTCGACGATAATTCACTGATCAATGATTCCAGGACCATGCCAATACAATTGGATTCCAGGACAAGAAGAAAAAAGGAGTACGTTATAGTAGGTGTGGCACATGTGGAAACAGAAGACTTACCACCTTCGGGTTCTCTTTCAGTATTTGATGTAACAGAGGTCGTTCCTGAACCTGGTAAGCCAGACACAAACTTTAAACTGAGCGAGGTTTTCAAGGAAAATATTCGTGGGACTGTTAGTTCAGTATGTGATATAAGTGGACGATTTTTGATTAATCAATCCCAAAAAGTCATTGTTAGGGACGTCCAAGAAGATAACTCTGTAGTACCTGTAGCATTCTTGGATGTCCCTGTTTTCGTTACTGACGTCAAAAGCTTTGGAAACTTTCTCATTATTGGTGATTCCATGCAAGGTTTTCAATTTATTGGATTCGATGCAGAACCATACAGAATGATCCCACTAGGTAGGAGCGTTTCCAAATTGGAAACAGTGGCACTAGACTTTTTAGTCAATGCTGGGGATATTTTCTTTGCCGTTACTGACACGAAGAATATTTTACACATTTTCAAATATGCTCCAGATGAACCTAACTCACTATCAGGCCAAAGACTTGTGCATTGCACTAGTTTCAACCTACACTCCACAAATACCTGTATGGCGCTGCTACCAAAAAATGAAGAATTTCCCATGGGGGAGAAATCTCTTAGCCCGGTTCAAGTGGTCGGTGGTCAGACTGATGGCTCACTTTTCAAATTGGTTCCTCTAAGAGAAGATGCTTACCGTAGGCTCTATGTTTTACAACAACAAATTACCGAAAAAGAGATCCAACTTGCTGGTTTGAATCCACGTATGGAGAGACTCTCCAACGAATATTACCATCTGACTCATGCAGTTAGACCTATGCTGGATTTCAACATCATTAGAAGGTTTAATACTTTGTCTGTTGAAAAGAGGAAACAGACAGCACAAAAGGCGGGAAGAAGAGCACATTTTGACATCTGGCGTGATTTAATCGAAATAGAATTTTCTTTAAGATCTTTATGTGGATAGAATAGGATTATGTAAATACTTTCTTCTAATTTTTCTAATTTTTTTTCTTAAGTTATGTTTTCTATCTAGCGACACACTGACACTTTGCCTGTCATTTTCTTTTTTTTCACCTCGAGGTTTTCCAAGAGCACAAGATAATAAAGCCAAGATATCACAACAATCGAAATATACCTTTTAGCTCGTACAAAAGTTTGACATCAATCGATCACTTGTGGTATACCCTTTCCAGCATGTCTTTAAGGAGTAGAAGGAGCACAGTAAAGAAAAGTGTCTCTTTTTCAGATGACAATACATTGACAAGAAACGATTTAAGGAAACATGTCGACCATGACAATCCTCCCGTTTATGTAAGACGGACGACGTTAACAATACCATGGCACATTTTCTTTTTACTTTATTACTATATCTATGTTTCCAATTCTTTCGATACAGTTCAATTGTTATATCTATTAATACCTTTGCAGGTAACCTATTTGGTATTCCAATTCAATAAATCTACAGTTTATGGCAAAAAGCTTCTGAAAATTAATATTCCATTGGTGTTAATATCACTATTAGCCACTTCATTGCTGACAATACCAACAATGGTAATCATTATTTTGTTTGGAGCACCATTGATTGAGAAGTTGATGGAAACTTGGTTATTATCATTGCATCTCTGTTTCTTGGCATACCCAGCCATTTATCAAGTTTTTAATGGGGACTTTAAGGTTGGCTTATGGAAAAGGTATTTTATTCTTATTGTCGTTGGAGCATGGACGAGTTGCATTGTAATTCCGTTGGATTGGGATCGTTATTGGCAAACGTGGCCCATTCCGGTTGTCGTTGGTGGATATCTGGGAGCACTTGTTGGTTATAGCATTGGAGCATTCATTTAATTCAATAAGAAATGTATTTAGAATAAAAAAAATAATAATGAAGAATACAGAGAAAACATTATTGTTGAACGACGTTCAAGAGATCAGATTTAGTGAATGGTTTAGAACCTGGTATGAAGTTTGTCTGTAAGAAGACTGAGCCTGGGCCTTGAAGTTCACAGTAGATTTTATCGCTATTGAAAAATCGTGACCATTGTACCTTAGCATTTTCGTAAAATTTTGATGCATTTTCAAGAAACCATACATGAATACTTTGTGGAATGTTAAAAGTAGAATTTAATTTCGACAACTGGAGTTTTACTTTTGAATCATATGCTAATATGGATTCTCTTGCGACAAAAGTTCTCTCACCAGGTTTCAAAACTATCTGATAAATTGGACCTTTACCAGCTAAGGCGACGATTCCTAATCCTTTCAATTCTCCACTGTCATTCATGTGTAGATTACCACTAAAGCACAATGATTCTTGGTAAAAGTCAGGAATATAGATACCTTGATTGTAATTATCAATTTTCAAAACTAATACATTGGATAAGGGTGTATGTGAAGCCATTAGGACGTTCGCAGGATGTTCACCAGTAGTCACCATGGAAAGACCTTTAGCTGAATCGAAATCTTGTGCTAAAAATGGTTTACCATGATCACGAATATCTGAAGTAATTGCGCTTATCCTATCTAAATGTCCATAGACTGTGCAAGAGCTTGGTATCTTAAGTAAAATCGAATCTTGCAACGGTTGAAATTCAGGTAGCTCAATAAATGGTCCACGTCCTGTACCTCTTTTTCTCATAGAAAAATCAGATATATTCATACCACCATTGCTGTAACATCTGTAATTTGCCAATTTTGCCGTAGATCTCCAAACAGTTCTAGGAATCATTACTTCTTAAGGCTTTCATTTTGTCGAAGGGTTCAAATTGAATCTACAAGGTAAACTTTCGCCTATATCAATGATAAACATCAAAGTGATAGTAGGTCAAAGCTACATAGTAAAAAAAAAAAAAAAAAAAAAAAAAAAAAAAAAAAAAAAAAAAAAAAAAAAAAAAAAAAAAAAGGATTGTAGATTTTACACTCACAATATATATATATATATATATTTATTACAATCACGGTTCTATGGGTTTGAAAATGTCCACTCAATTTTGCATTTACCAATAAAATTTCACCTGAAATTCTCTTAGTTTTTGGTTTTCATTCTCAAGAGTAGAATGAATTGAAAACGGATTGGAAATTTTCCCTTGTTATACCTAGAGTATCAGGATGCGCAGTTTCGAATGGCTTTCTTTGACCGTAAAAATCTGATTTTATTAGGGATTCAGAAATTCCACGTAATTTCGTAACGATCTTGAGCATGCTTGAAGAATCAATATTTTCAAAGGCATTAATACCCTTCGGTGGTGAGATAGATTCCGTATGGTTCTGATCCAAAGTAGTTTGCTGAGGTCTCATGCAAAATGCTGTATATTCCAAAATTGTTCTTATCTTACAAACCAACTTGTTAATTTGGGTACTAGCAACCTTACGATTCTTAGAGTAATCTTGTAATAGCATGAGAATTTTCCTCAGTAAAAGAGCTAAAGTTTCACCTTGTTGACCTATTTCAGTCTTTAAATTGTCATCCAAGGACATTAAGTTCTGAGTTGACTGATGACAACGTTCATAAAGTCCTAATACCATGTGACAAATGTTATTCAATGTAATAAATGACTTATTGGCAAACATGAATTCATAACCTGCGAATTTCAAATTGGCTAGGTTTGAGAAAACATAAAATAATGTTTCTTGTACCAACTGCAAAAACTCCTTATAACATTCAGTAAACTTTTCGGTTTCTTTTGAAGCTTCATACTGAACCAACAAGTAATAGTTTATGAAAAGCATCGAATTATGATATATTAGGGAATCTACTACACCATTAATAATGGCGGCTGTAGTGTAGCACTTTTTATTTTGTTCATGTAATCTCACCTTGAACAGCTCCTTCAATCCAAGAACCTTAACCAATGACATAACAGAATCTTTAGTATGCAGATATTTTACCATGTCAATTTGAAAATTGAGTAAAGAGATATCATTGTTCAAAAGCGGATCTATCACAGTTAAAGAATTTAACTCGGAACCGGCAGCCATAGCCGGTATTTCTCCCTTGAACAGATGTCTCCAGCAATAATTCTTATAGATAAAATTCCACAACAGGATCAACAATTGGTTTTGGGATTCGTGATTAATAGACAATTGTCTTGCCAAATGTACATCTTCGTCACCATCAAAGGTATCATTATCGCATAGATCAGTGACAGTTTGATAGTATTTCCAAAGTGCAATAAATCTCAATACATCTACTGAACGCAAGGAATCATTTCGCCTATCTAGTTCAGAGCGAACAAGATGTAAATTGGTTCTTAAAGTTGGAGTCCAATCTTTTAATTGGTTAAACATGGCTAACTGATCATCACGCAATGGAATTAAGACGGATGAAGCCAAAGTTTCATAAGTAAGTAAAAGACAAACCGCCACCTGACCTAACGAAACCAATTGGGGTAGTTCCAATTTACTTGGTGCAAAGATAGATTCTCTACCAAATAACAGCTCAACAGTTTGCAAAAGATCTCTTGGTTTTAAAATAGGCACCAACGAACTACTGTCCGTCACGGTAGACATATATTTGGTAATGATTTCTTGAGTCAAAGGTCTTGAAGGAAATCTCAATTGAGAATCGCCTTTTCCATGTGATGGCATACTAATATTTTTCTCATGCCTCCATTGCGATACTAAATCGTTAAAATTTGTTTTAATGACATTGTTAAATCTTGCATAGAATTGTGCAATATATTCATCTCTTACAACAAGAAACGGCACATTGAAAACACTGTTTGGCGTATCTGTCAATGGATGCAATACCGGTAGAAGATCGTTATCCTTATTGTGGAAGACCCCAAAAATAGCCCTAGCATCTAAAAATTGTGGATCCAAATCTCTGAATTCATTAATTGACCTGAGCCCATCCATCGGTTTCAATCTTTTAATAGGTGCTGATTGATATGCATCGTCATAATCCTCATCGTCTTCAAAACCATCAGTTCCACGGCTGCCACCAGTACCACTACCATGTCTTCTACTATCTATCTTTAAATCTACACCAACTTTTTTACCAGTTATCTCTTGTAATTCTAACAGCCTTGACTTTAAAAAATCCATTTCCTTCCACAGTACTTCCTCCTGGGTATATGGTGAAGTCATAATATCAAAAATTGCAGGCCCTTGAACCCAATTCAAATTCATTGCCGATCCATTTGCTGAACTTACAGGTTTATTTTCAAAAGTTTGTACAGTTCTCGGAATAAACTGAGCAGGCTCGGCAGGTCCAGGAGAATTCCTATGATGCTGATGCTGTGCATTCAACAGTTGTAACCTTGTATTGTACTCTCGTATCTGTTCCATGGACGCCAGTTCCGGATTATGAGGCACATCAATAACGTTACTATCTCTCGAACCATTTACATTTTGTGATGCTGAATTGGAAACAACATATTGGCCAGGAACATCTGGATAGAAGCAATCACTCTTGCCATTCTTTTGACAGTTACTGCAAACTGGTTTCACACGATCACAACCAATTTTACGCTTACGGCACTGCACGCAGGCTGGTGGCTTCTTCATTTTCCTACCTCTAATGTCCATAACATTCATTCCCGGAGAATTGCTCCAAATATGCTTTTCTGCTACCTTCTAGTAATCTCAAATATAACTCTATCACTGTCAAAGAGGGTATAAAACACCCTGATTTTTGGACTTTTTGATGTTTTAACCTCTTCTGTATAACCTTCGATATTAACCTTCAAAGCGGACTTGGAAAACCCGGCTGCGAGAACAACACTTACTTTAAGACCAACCGCCCAGGTAGAAAAACAACACAATTTGGGCAATTATTAACTTCAAACAACGCTTTAACAGCTTAATTTGAGTCCCTGAGTTGTTGTTTGCTAGTTAGGAATCACTGATAGGTTTAAAAGTTTGGTTACCTTTGAACCCACACAGGTTCCGCCGGGTAACGAACACGTCGAAAGTGAGAGTAATACGCTTATAATGGGCTATATACCTCCTAATTATCTATCAATTGGATGCCTTGGATTACCCAATCGATCTCGTTTGAATTCTATGGTCCGCAATGACCGCTCTTCCTTTTATATGTTTCTAAAACTCGTCGTGGAAAGTTGCGTAGTTCCTTGGATATCCGTCAGGTGGAACTGTTTCCAATTCACCGCAGTCGTAGATCTTAACTGAGACTTTGGGAGCATTCATTGAGTTTGTAGCCACCTGTTCGATGTACTTAACGACCTTCATGCCCTTTAGCACTTGTCCGAATACAACGTGATGACCATCTAACCAGGGTGTGGGGACGGTGGTAATAAAGAATTGAGAACCGTTGGTATCCTTACCTCTGTTAGCCATCGATAGACGACCTGGCTTGTCATGTTTGATATCAAAGTTTTCGTCAGGGAATGTTTCCCCCCAGATGGATTTACCACCAATACCACTACCGTGAGTAAAATCACCACCTTGAATCATGAAGTTTGGTATCACACGGTGGAAGATGGAATCCAAGTAGCCCATCTTTGGATCATCAGAAGTAACCAATTCATAGAAATTCTGAGCTGTCTGGGGTACGGTATTACCAAATAGACCAATCTCGATACGACCAATTTCCTTGTCACCATGCATTACATCTAAGAAGACCTTCTGAGTAATGCTTGGATCATCAGCAAATACCCTTGTGGTGAAAAGAACCAGACCTAGGAAAAATAATTGCAAAAAGTGCATCTCTGGATTTTCTGCTGCTATATGCCTTTTTCTGTTTTTCTTCCGACCTTTACTGTCTTAAGTTTAGTGGTGCTTTAAGTACTTGAATTTTTCAACGATACCGATGAGCAAAGATGACTAGTCAAACAAGCAAGGCATTAAAGGCTAGTTGGACTACAATTCCTGATGAAAAATGCCCTTGATTGAATTCCTCGTATTTGAATTAGTATAAAAGTGTGTGTGTGTGTGTATGCTTATTCCCTTTATATATATTCCGGTGTTGATTTAACACTTATCACCATTAATCTATGCATCATCTCAGGTGTAATAGAATGTTGAGGAGCTGTTTGGTCTAGCTGTGAAGTTGTGGCTTGAGCTGTAGGAGCCGTGGCCACAGCAGATAAAGGACCAGTAGTTGCAGCAGTTGCCGGTGCACTTGGATTTGAAGCTATTGCGTCTCTTGGTCTCTTGAATTGAACACCTTGAGAAGGAGTAAATTCTGCCAAAGAGTGTAACCTTTCCAAGGTGCTTGATAGATGGAAACTGGTTGACAGAAGCCTGCTCTGTATAATACGAAACACTGATGGCGATTGATAGACGTTTGCCCCGATAATATAGTAATCTTGAAGTACTTGTACCTGGTAGGGACTTAAACGGTTCTGCTTTTTTAATATCCAAAAGTCTGGTTCTCTGATATATGAAACCACGTATTCCAGCCCCTTCATCTTACTTAACTCTCTTTCTAGAACTGCATGTATTGGATATTTGGCCAATATCTCCCTTCTTACAGGTTCTAGGTGCCCGAATTCTGACCCACCACTATCTGCGTTGCCGACACCACCTTGCGCCATTGGGTCCTGACCTGCACCACCTTGTGAACCATCAGTCGCTAATGGTGGTCCCATTTGAGAGAACTGTCTTTGCATCTTAATCACTTGGTTATTGGAAGTCTTGTTGAAGAAAGGTGACTCGGCGAAATAGTCAAGTACATTATCAGTTCGCAGCCCAAATGCTTGAATCCACTCTGGAGACTTCCATTGCAATTCATCCAACGGAGTATCCATCTCGATCTAATAGTCGATTTTCCTATGTGCTTTTTATTATATGTTTTAACTTGACTTTTTAACATGGAAGAGAACGAATATGAAAAAAATCGATGAGCTTATTTTGAAAGTTTCAATCATATATCTGGGTCATTAGTGTAGTCAAATACAGTGAAAAAGGTATCTAAGAGAGTCTCAATAGGTGGATTACAATGTTCAGTCGCCGTCTCTTCACCACCAGTTCCCTTTTACTGCGTTCTCAGCCTTCCAAGAGGATACCAACACCTACTCAAGACATACCTGATGTACAAACGTTCTTGAACAGAATTGGACGTAAGTGTGATGAGCTTACGGATACCTTTGAGAACAAATGGGAGAATTTGTTCACTTGGGAGGGTAGTACTTTGAAGGATAAAGGTGTTTCAGTACAACAGAGAAAATACATACTACATCAAGTGGAAAGGATGCGTCAAAGCCAACCAATCGTTGAATTGAAGCAGGGAAAGAAGTCATTCTTTGGTGGTGAAAGAAAACGCAGGGAGAACGTTGCTAAATGGAGAGCACAGCAGAGGATCGAAGGCAATACTTAAAGAAATATGGATGATTGACTGTAAATACTGTATATATAATTTTATATTATATCTCACAAATATCTCTTTTCAAATGTGGATACTCTTCAAAGAACTTTGAAAATTGTTCCCTCAAATATTTTGCCTCTTGTGCCATTTCTTCCACACCTCTTGTAAATCTTTGATCATCAGGCTTTGCCAATTGCTTACGACCCTCTCTACCACCGGCACCTAGGTATTCTTGACGTCTCTGTTCCCATTGTTGAAACCTCCACTGGTCTAAATCCTCATAGATACGGTCACCATTGTTATTAGCCCTATATCTGGGGATTACATGCGTGTGCAGATGAGGAACTGTTTGACCTGCTTCAGGGCCATCTTGAATTGCAATATTTAAAGAATCCGCCTGGAACTGCCACTTGATAAACTGGTGAACAACTTGTACCGTATCAAAATAGTCTATGGTTTCTTCTTTATTCAAGTCACATAAATTATGAACTCCAGTTCTCAAAGGTACAATAAGAATATGACCAGGCAGTAGTGGCTTTAGGTTAACCAGGGCGTAAGTGTATTTAGTCTTGTAAAACACTTGACTGGTAACTAGAATCTTACTAAAATAAACAGCTTGAGAAGTCATTAAAAAGATTTGTTTAGGTATTTCACAGTTTTGAATAAAAGCTATATTACTGTACAGTTGTGATTAAAAGATTTCGAAAGTTCAACGGAAAAGGGATTTACATGAAAGTTGATCGATTTAGAGTACTCCGATATGATAAATTTAATGGGACGGGCAGTAACTTTTGATATCAATCAATAACTCAAGTAGAGACTGCCACCTTGATCCTCAAAAACCGACACCAAGTCCGTAACGTCGTCGCTTTTAACATCCCAGTTTAATTTTGAAGAGATACTAATGTTCTTTAGACAGGGCAACCTCGATTCCATAATTGCTATGGTAAAATCATCGGGATGAATCTTGAATGCTAATCCCAGAGAACCACTGCTATCTAGATAGATAGTTCTCAAAGGCCTTGGATAAACAAGGGGAGGCAACATATTCTCTGAAAAAGCCCATTTGGAACAATAATCTACCATGAGTTGTAAGGATATTAAATTAGAACAATATCGAAAGACATAATCCAAAGAATTGTCATGCAATTGTGGTAAGGGGTAATG
The DNA here is from genome assembly GCA_030571545.1 of Zygosaccharomyces gambellarensis. NCBI lineage: Eukaryota > Fungi > Ascomycota > Saccharomycetes > Saccharomycetales > Saccharomycetaceae > Zygosaccharomyces > Zygosaccharomyces gambellarensis. Next base: position 393,720 of record JAJLXU010000004.1, read on the forward strand.
GAAATACAGATGCTTTAAATTATCGCCAATTTGTGATAAAACACGATAAAGTCCTTGCTCATCAAGACGAGGACATGAAGAGAATTCTAATGTCGTAATACTTTTGGGCCAATGTGTTCCCGCTAAAAATTCGTTTGTTATACCGCCACTTAATTTTAGATACTGTAAGTTGGGGGGCCATTTGAACTCATTAAATCCATCACAATCCACAGAACTACGAGGAAATGCTAGGTGTGTCAAATGCGTAAAATTTTGAATGGCAAGAAAAAGCTCTTTTAATTTAACAGTCTCTGAAACCAATCCCAAATCCAAATATTTTAATTTATGACACGCCTTTAAGGATGTTAAAGGTGCAGATCCAAAACTAGTTTGTGGCGCGGTAAATTGTTCTAAACTTGGTGAGCACCTTCTTAAAAGTTTGGAGATCGAAGAATTTTTACCGCTTTGTAAAATTGTCGATAGATCTAATTCTTTCACATTCTCTCCTAATCCTTTCCACTTATTATCCACAATCGTCGAAACAAATGATGCATAGTTTCTGCTGCTGAGCTGTGGACTTTTGTATAAAAATGGAATGCACATGAGGTACCAGTTACGACATACTAAAAGGTGTTGTACCGTAATCTTATCCATCCTTTGTAAAATCAATCCTTGTATTTCCCACGGGAGTGCTAAGGGACCTTGCGCTTCCAATGAATCATCATCTTCTGGTAATGCTTCAGCCTCCTGTAGATCGTACTCTTGTGATGTAAAGCCTCTTGTATGTATAAATCCTTGTCCTGCAACGTATTTACGATAAGGTGCTTTCACCTTCTTTGGTCTCAACTTATTAACCATTTCTTCCCACTAGAAGCAGAAAATGGAGTGTTTAACTTCAGGGACAACCTAGGATACAGATATGACATCCCAGGGACGAATCCATACGGGTAAAACTTGAATTGAAATAGACAGAGATTGTTCTATAATCCAAAAGGAGAGTATGTTCGTCTTACAAACTATGTTGGTGATGGGATGATAAAGTCGGATCACCACACCAAAATTTCGTCATCTTTACAATGAAAGAGAAAAAAAAAAAAAAAAAAAAAAAAAAAAGAAAACAACCAAGGCGAGGATTCGAACATAGGCATTTTTAAGAAGAGGAACGCTGGAATAGTAATATTTAAGCGCACAGGAATACTAGTTTAATAAGTTGAAGTATATGCTCCTTTATTGAAAAAGAAAAGGATAGTTCTACCTATCTTTTAAAAAGATCGTTGTATTAAGAAAGAAAAACCAATGTTCTAACTGAGGTTCGAACTCAGGACCTTTGCCGTGTGAAGGCAACGTGATAGCCACTACACCATTAGAACATACAAATCTACACTGAAGTGAATACAAAAAAGCTATATGAGAATAAATACATTTGGTCCATCTATAGTCGAATAAATAATAAAATACCTTCATATTATCGAATCGTCTCATAACTAAGCCATTAAATGGCCACTCAATATTGTCGAGAGGGTTTTAGATGAATGTTAAACCAATCCTGGAATATTAAAGCTCTACGGTTTCCTGAGGCAATCATATAACTTTGGGAAGTAGTTTGAAGTTTGACAAAAATTCAAATACAAGCATTTCTAACTCCTAGAGTCTGGTTATTGAGTCAAAGAAGAGTTCTATTTGATAAAATTTCACAATTTGCAGGTGATGTACCTTGGGTTCTTCTTGAAGCTTCCTCTCTAAACATAAAACCAGAACCCGCAAATTAAATGGATAAGGCGTAGTTACCTATCAGTCAGCTTTCAATGCCTTTCAAGGCTGCCCAAAGAGCTTGTGTCTATAGACAAATTTTGTTGAAGTTAACTTACGCATCGCGAAAGCTGAAAAGTTTAGCGACTACTTTAATCACTGATAAATTCAGTTTACGTAGCAATAAGGTCGATCAAAACAATCAATATGAGTCGGGATGATTTATCTAAGGAGAAATCTGTCACTGAAGGAGACATTCTCCTTGAACAAGGCCCTCAAAGACGATACTTAGCTATTGACACACTTTGGAAACACCAAGTTGGTTCAATTTCATATTGGGATGTTTTGCTGACTATAGTGATCATCATAGCCTATGCTGGTATTTTATTCCACCAAAGCTTTAACAGTTTCGTTGTGGAAAGCCTACATGAAGATGAAGTGGAACTTTGGGAAGCTATGGAATACTACAGACAAGGCAAATTTCATCTGTCGCCCCTAGGGTCACTTGGAGTTCAACTGTATTCATTGATTCCACGCTGTAAACCATTGATGAGATTAATCTCGTTGTTTTTTGCTTCATCTACATTGGGCATTTTTTATTTAGGTGAAAGAAGAACGGGTATTTCACCCTTTATAGCCCTTGCAAGTGTTTCTGGTATTGGATATTTACCACTGTTTCAAATGCAAGCCTCACAAATTTGTACAGGACCATTGCAGTGGTTTTTCTTATCGTTGATTTTCTATCATTGGCAAAGTTTTACACATTACCCACAGTTTGGTATGCAGTGGATTTTCCATCTAGTATTATTGGCGATTTCATTGGGATTAAATGCATCTACTAAATACCTGGGATTTGTTACATGGGCATGGATCTGTGCATTGACACTAATCCAATTCTGGAATACAATTGGTGATGTCAAATTGAGTTCGGGTTTCGTGACTAAATATGCATTAATTCAAGCCGTACTTCTAACTGCGATTCCCGCTACTGTCTTCGTCACATCGAATACTATTATGTTGAAGAATTGGACTCAGGATTCTCCAGAATTCTCGAAATACATGTCTTCCAATTTCAAAAGTTTCTTGAGAGGCCCTATAGAATATCCTGCTGGCCTCAATTATGGCTCAGTAATTACCCTTCGTCATTTAGAATCGCTTGGTGGGTACTTGCACTCCCATAATCACACCTATGAAACTGGTTCACTTGGGCAACAAGTTACTTTGACCCAACAAGAAAACGATCCCGACAACGAATGGATTATAGAGTATAAGTTCCCAGATGAGAATGATGTTATGATAAATAAGAAGATCCACGATGGTGATGAGATTAAATTTAGGCACCGCACTACCGGTAAATTATTACGTGCATCACAGGCTAAACCTCCCGTAACTGGCGAAGAGTATGATATGGAAGTATCAACTACCGGTGATTGGTCCTATGAAGGTGCTACCGATGAATTATGGACAATTCGTGTTGTCAATGGTCCTCGTCATTCAATGGTTAGACCACTAGAGTCCATTATAAAGCTTCAAAATGAAGGGCATCCTTGTGAATTGATTAGCCACGATACAAGGTTGCCCAATTGGGGGTTTAACCAGCAGGAAGTGTTATGCGTAGACGAGGCGGCTGAATCGAGAACCCATTTCCATTTTGAACTTGCGAAACCGGTTATACCAGAAGCTGAAGAATACAAAGCATTCCACTGTACAAGGGGCTCAATTCGTTGCACTGCTAATCGGTTGTTTGAATTCTGGCAAAGGCAATTAAAACACAATTCCTATGAAAAAAATAACCAAAAAATCAGTCCCTATGCTCCTGAGGCATGGCCATTTAATTTACTTGGTGACAAACTAGCAATTAGTATTTGGATATCCGGTTCATTATTCCCATTAATATTTGTCATTTACGAAGTGGTACAGTTATTTCAATGGAATCCATACGCGCCAGTGACAGAGACTACAATCAACTCGCTCGTTTTAGATAAAGTTGGAATTGAATGCGTTTTGGGTTGGTTTGTCCACTACAATCCCTTCTTTAGAAGCCCTCATTTGAATTTGGATGTGACTTTGTATATCCCTGCGTTGCTTTTTGGGCAGCTCGTAATGGCACAACTCGTAAACGCTCTTTATAGATGGAACCACTGGTCTCTGGCCTTGTTGATAGCTTACTCCGCTACAGTATTATATTACTGATATACATATATACACACGTATGTCTTATAAAACATCAACTATTATTATTATTTTTTTTAGAAATCATCATCACTGCGGTTCTTCTTCTATAGACTCCTGTCTGGATTCTGCAATCCCAGAGACAAAACAAGTGATAACATCATTAACCTCTTTTTGCAGTGATTCCTTTTCTTTAACAGCTGCAATCTTTTTATCCTCTATCTTTACCAATTCTTTCTGTAGGGCATCTATCTTATGCATCTGTTCCTCTGTGGATACATCCACACCAGGTAATGAATCTATCAGTTTGCTAATTTGTCTCGTTTTCAGTATAATATCTGTAGATAATTCATCAATTGTATTCGAATACTCTTCTGGTGACGCTACAGTTGCATGTCGATCTGACATCTTTGGCTCATGTTCATCAACGGGTTCGAAATCATGATTCTTATCGATATAATTTAATGTTGCACAGAATTGTTCCATCATTTGATCTAGACATATTTGTAATTGCGTCAAACGATCCGTCATATCGATCTTCTTATTTGGGTTTTTTGTAGTGAATTACAAAGTGTTGGCTTAACTTTCCAATGCGTTCAATCAACTCATCACTATCGCTGAAGACCAAATTAAAGAAGAAAACTTAATCCAATGTTTCAAGAGCAGGATCACTTAGAGCTCCTAAAATTATTATCACGCTATGACGCATTATTGGAACAATTACAAAGTACTATGAGTGAAGGTTTTAGCCAATTGGGTAGAGCCAACTATCACAATAAGGATTCACTAAGAGGTAGATATGGTAAGGATTATTGGGATGAATCTTATGAAGGTCACGTAAGGATACAAGTTTTAAACGGGGATAAAGTACGTATCAAAAATCAGGAGGATGAGCCAATTCCAGATATTAAAAAAGAAGATTTCCAGCATGAAAAGACATTAAAACGACGTGGTCGTGACGAACAACCACATTCAACTGCTAAATCACAGCAGAAGAGAAAAGATCCTATAACTATGTTTGGGGGGACACTATCAACGCCACTCTCATTAAGACAGTCACAATCACATTTCAAGGGCAGCGTTCCTTTAATGATAGAGTTGATTAACTGTAAGCGGCATATCGAATTAATTGTTACAACAAGCGAAAGACCAATTATAAAGTAAGTATACAAAATATAATGAAACAAATAAATTAACTGTCGTAAACGAGTGTCTATTAGTGAAATTAGTTGGTAGGAAACAAACAGTAACATATTAAAAAAAAAAAAAAAAAAAAAAAAAAAAAAAAAAAAAAAAAAAAAAAAAAAAAAAAAAAAAAAAACATCAATGCGTAACGAATGGAATTATTTGGAGTGTTTATCGTGAATGGAATAATCATAATATAACGAATGGCAGGGATAGTCATTAATAAATTTAAAATAGGCACTTCTTTAACCTTTTCTTTTGTCTATCAACCTATGTCAATCTCAACGGTGACGTCGATGAGGAGATAGAATTAAAATCTAATGGAGTATCCACATGTATGGATTGTTCTTCAACGGCTGCCTGCAAAGGAGACCCAACTTCTAAGGCTAAATGTAGAGGAGAAGCTCCCTCGCTTGACTCATGGTAGTACTTTAAGACATCATCTAACGACCTTCTCGTTGCGGGGGTTCCTTCATCAAACCATTTGGTTTCCATTTGCGGCGTACTTAATAGGTTTGGATCCGACTTATGTCTACTCAAATGCTTGGGTAAATTTCTTGTTGTTGGAGAACCTTGTGAGTAACAACTTTCGGCTTCGATAATTGGGGTGGAAATTTTGTGAGGTTTCAATTCGTTGTTAAAATTGAACAAAACGTTGCTATCTAAATCTGATGGGAAGTCATAATTTTTCAAAAAGTCTAAAGTTCCCTCACCACTATCATTAACATTAACATTGGCACTGTTACTGCTACTGCTGTTATTACGACCAATGTGTCTATTCTTCATGTAATTTTTACCCAAATTGTTTAATGATGCAACGCGATTATGATCATTTTGGACTGAAGTTGCCATTGTAGAAGTGGAAACTATACGGCCCGCAGCACCAGTACTAAATCTAGAGATCCTTGACGACGAGGATGTAGAAATCGATCCATTGTATGACATCCTTGCAGAGGATATCCTTCTATTCAGGACATTATCCCCTGGAATCGAAGCTGCAGGTTTTGAATCATGAGGATGTTGGTCACAACCTTCACTGCATTCAGGGTGTAAAATGTCATCTTCGTGGCTTTGTGGTTTTTCATAACCGTCTTGTTCGTCATCAGACTCAAATCCTGCCTTTGCATCGGCATGAGAAATATGCTGGAATTGGAACGGCGTCGAGATCTTTTTGTTCTTGGGAGTATTGACCTCCTTACCCTTGAAAAGAGAGAAAAACCCGTTCTTAGATTTTTGACCACCACCAGTATTATTACTACCAGCAAAACTTCTCGAAACAGGCGAACGTGGCATTCTAAACTTGTTCTTAGCAGTAATTGATCCCAAATCAATCTTTTTCTTATTACTTAAGAGAGGTTTGTCACTATTCACCATCCTAATCGATAAGGATTCTTCATCATCAGGTCCCATGAATTGTTGGGCCTGTAATCCGTACAACTTTTCGGCTTCCTCATCCTCATCAAGCCATATGGATTTCATTTGAGGTAGCAATGCCATTTTACAAAAAAAAAAAAAAACAGTTCTTGAACCCTTCACTGAGCTTTCCTTTGAATCCTTCCCTTGGTTTCCGTCCATTCGAATCATTTATTCGGAGATCAATGTCTTATATATTATATTCCTCAATAACCGGCCCCACTAAAAATTATCAGCTCGATACACGGTCGCGTATTTCATTATTACACGATCCTCACGATGTTTTGTCTTGCATCAATACCTCATTTCCATTTCTCTTCCAACCAACGAACATTGAAACCTTCCATCCTATTATCTTTCCTCAACTAGTAGTGGAAGTCAAAGCTCATCGCGAAACTTTTCATTGTCGGGCACTAAAAAAAAAAAATTTGGTGAAGTAAAATGAAAAAATTGGCGATTGGGCATTGAAAAAAAGATGGCCAGCTCAATTCAAACTCATTAGACATTAGTTTCAACGATGTGTCAATTAGTTTCCTGTAATGGTGCTCTAATTTCGAATCCTCTTGTTCTTTTCCGGATTTTCTTCTTCAACATCCCTAGAGCAACTCCTATGGCGACGTTTGATCTTGACACAAGAATTACCATCATTTCCCGTTGAGATCTGATCTACGACATTTGTGCCAATGGCGACTGTCTGCTTGTAGGAGTTATTACGGAGCCTCCCGTTAAGTAGTACCAATGAAGCTAGTTGAGACATTGCTTGTGAGCACTTATCACTGTGTAACCCCAAGGACTTAATTAGACTGGTTGCACCCAGGACGTTTCTACATTCTAGAGGAGATTGAGCGCCACTGGAGATGACTATACCTCTTGAACGGGAGCTTCTAACGACATTACGAACGTTATTAACAAATTGACGTCTGGATTGCAAGTCTCTGAGTGCTGCAGAATAGACGATTTCTAATTTAACGCCCCTTTTAACAGTGCTACAAACAGTCTTGTGTTTCAAAAAACATGGTAGTCTTTGGTTGTAGTGAAATGTCAAAAGATCCACATCCAAATTGGTAGTAGCCAATGTAACTCCACGTTCAGTGATTGGTAAGGCGGCGACAATGTCAAAATGCTGGGATAGTTTGGCAATTGACTGTCCCTTTGAAGGATCGTCAATTATCAAAGTGATCCTAGAATAAATCTTGAGACCAGTAGATTTCATCAATTCACCAAATCTTTGCTCAATTTGCATCGGGTTTGGATTTGGTGGAAATTTATCGCTATGGTTGACGGTAAAGTTCAATGCGACATGTGTATACCCCAAGACATGAAGCGTTGATAAGACTTCTTTGACCTTATCAATTTCTGCATCCTTTAAAGGCTCTTGGAATGATTTCTGAGGCCAACAGACATTCAAATCAACTAGCATTTCCCTCTTATCTTCTTCTATTTACCATCTTGTTTTTTGTTTAAGCGCATCTCATCTCGAATTTTTTTTTTCATCATCACCTCTTGCGAATGCTTAATCAACTTTAAATATAAGTATGAATTATATAAAGCTATCACATACGTATGGATATTCACCGTAGTAGAATTTATTTCACTACTTCACCGAGACCTGCTTGATCCTGTTGTTCTTGTTCATGTTCTTGCATGGCATCATCATCTAGTCCATCTACTTCAGCTTCGTCATCTGTACTTCTTTCGCTCATGGGCATTGTTCTATGAGATTTGATTTGTGAACTTTCCGTACCATCATCAAGGAAATCTAAAGTCAGAACATTATCTAAAGACTCATTGATATTGTCTTCGGTAATGCCTTCTTGTTGCAAAGTCGGCAATTTACTATCTCTTGCATACATCCATTCTCTCCATTGAGAATCGACGTTGTCACACAGATCATAAAGAATCATTTTGAGCAGAGTAATATGGTTGTAAAACCAAGAAACTGATCTGTTAATAAATATTCTATAATTTTCCATCTCTTTGACTGCATGCATCATTGTATAATTAGGAAAGCCTCTTTTCTCTCTTGATTGATCTCTCCAGAATTCGAAAAGTGAGAAGAGCGCCTTTCTTCTTTGCCAGGTCCTCTTTGACTCTCTCAATTTAAGTCCCAATCCAACTAACTTATTTTCCCATCTAAATTCCATGACAAAATATTCCAAACTATTCACATATTTTTCAGTTAAAGTAGTTTTCTTTAATACCTGGAACGCAAATTCTGTTTCTGCATGTATTTCAGGTTTTAAGAAATGAGCATTCATTCTTTCCTGCTTCGTCTTGTCGACAAAGTCCCTTTGGTTCATGGTTAGATTGATTAATTCGTCCTCCTTCGGTTTAAATTTAAATTCCAGATACGTTCCAACACTTATGGGATTTTCTGGGGTATTTCTGCGGAAGAAAAACCCATCTCTGCATAATAATTCAATTGGGGAGGTAAGCAGAAGTGATGTTTGTGAATCAGATTTTTTATTATTGCCACTCCCTACGTTACCACCGCCATTAAAACTAACCGCAGTTAGAGGACCGGTATTACTATTGTTACCCCTAGTATTGCTATCATTATTATTTTTATTGGAATTATTTGCATTATCAATAACAGCACCAGGGGTATTATCACGATCGTTATCATTAACAGTATTATCCGTATTATTGTTCAGTGGTACACTAACTGCAGTAGTGCCTAAGTCAGTACTTGCATCATATTCTTCCATCGGTGAATCAACCGTTCCTATAGCTGGCGAGGCCGAACCATTAACGATTTTTCTCCTTCTCAATTGAGATAAAGTATGTGGTTCATCACTAAAATAATCAAAGGATCTACGACGTTTATGACCTTCCGGTGATGGTGGTGAGCTCACACTAGTTGTGAACGCTTCGCCATTCAACATAGTAGATATACCCATCTTTTTGGATTGAGTTGGGGCTTTTTCCTCCAATTTGAAAATATGTTCTTGGAGTTTAGGACTTGGTACAGCACCTGAAAGCATTTGTTGTGCACTGCTAGTTCCACTATCATAGATCAATGCAGTCATTCTTTTCTTTCTTTCTTCTTCTCTCATTGCCTGTAACAAATTTTTATTAGATTCCATAAATGACTTTGTTTTTTGTCTATCGTTATATTTCATAGAAACTAGCATCTTTTCTCTAGAATCTCTTCTTTTGTCCAATTCCCTTTGTTGCAGTTCCTTTTGTAACTTATTTGCCGCAAAGTCCACTGATGTATCGGCTCCTAAACTAGAATCTTGCTTTTCTAATCCTTCATCCTGATTTAATTCCTTCTCGTTATTGCTCGCCCCCAATACCCGTTTTTTAGAAGCTGGTACTATAACGTGCGGTGTTCCATTAATCGCTTCCATGTCTTCTACATCTGATTGTTGCTCTTGCTGTTGTTGGTACTCACTACCTCGAGGGACCGTAGTATCAACTGTTGCCACTGTTGACGGTATCAATTCTGAATTGGGTGCCATAGATGATCTCTTCGATGTAGATGAAAAGGTTTGTTGTGTGGCCCCATCTGCGTAAGATGCACTAATTAGACGTGGGGTATTTTCACGGTCCGTAACGCCATAATCTTGATTATTAACATCATCTACAGATTCCTCTTCATTATCACCATTGTCACCGTCATCTTCTCTATCATCATCATCATCATGATGTCTAAGCTTGGAATTCAGCATTCCTTCTTCTTCTTCTTCACTCTCTTCTTTCTTCGTCAATATTTCTTCATCTCTATTATTAGGTATAATGACAGTTTCTACAACCCTCCTCTTCGGTGGCCGACCTCTTCTCCTCTTCGCAGGAGTACTATTAGATTCTACAGATTTTTCCAATACTCTAGCTTTTGATTGAGGGTGCTGTTCCTCTTTAACCTTTACCGGGTCAGATTTTACCGTTGGATCACTGAAATATCTTCTGGATTTAGGTATTTGAACGTTACCCATCGGTAATGTAATTTTAACGGGTGTTGAATTTGATACGTTGTTAGATTCGCTACTTCTCGATGCTAACCCAACTGAACCTGGTTTTCGTGGTCTTCCGGGACCTCTTTTAACAGAACTTGTGGGTCTTGAAATTACACTGCTACTATTTTGTGAGATTGTTGATGTGCTCAACTGTAATTTATCAATTTCATCAAAGTTTTCGGATAATTTGTTTAATCTTTCGTTGATACTGTTAACCATCAAATCCGTATTCATTTGATTCCTTAACGCATCATCTAATTTATTCTCGAGAACCGCCTGATTATGAGAAACAGTCGTAAAAGTCGTAAACAAATCTTCCAATGAACCAGTCATATCTGTATCTTTTGATAAAAGTAAATTTTCCATCCTTCGACATTTATCACCTACCATTCCTATTTCCCTTTGCAATTGCTGAATATCAACATCCTGCGATGATCTGTCCCCGGTAGGTTCATTTTGTAGGTTAATATTCCCATCTTGGGGCACATTCATTTTCGATTCACTTGAGATATCTTCAATTGTTCTTGGATGTCCGTTGAATCAATTTACTTGAATTTAAGTATTCCTTTTTAATATAATTTTATTTTTGGATAAAAATGACAGTAAAATTGGAATAATGTTAGAGCAAAGATAAAACCGAATTAGGGCAAGTAAAATTTTTCAAAAATTTTATAAATATCAATACTGAATAGAATGGAATTTCATGAACAAAGCAGTACTATTTCTAAAGACAATTCGGAATCTATTTATTCAAGAACAGTTATTTATTGGTTAAAGTGACACAACGACGTTCATTCCTAACTTTTTTTTTCTTCTCCGTGACGACAAAAAAATTTGCATAATAATAATGATAATGTTTTTTTTTTTTTTTAAAAAAAAATAAAAAAGATAAAAAAAATAAAAATTATAAGGGAAATTTAACTGATCCATAATATCCTAGTCATTTGAATTTGAATTTTCTTAATTACCCACTGTTAACTTTGTCCAATTGCATACATAAGTTTTATTATTATTATTATTATCATTATTATTCTTGGTCACGATAATGGTAATAGTAATAATATCGTCGTTATATTATTAAAATAATTTACTTAACAGTAGCCGTACTCCTTGATCTGTTTACGAACAGTCTTAAATTAACCAGCTCTTTTATCATTTTGTTTGCTTTAGTATCAACGTTGTATTTTTCACCTAAGCTGACAACATAACCATTGATGTAATCAATTTCAGTGTCACGTAAATACAAAGTGTCTTGCCTCATTGAACTGCTATTCTTTCCATTAACAACACAACCAATGTATTCAACGTCTTTGACCATTTTTTCTGCGTTTAAAATGGAATTAATTTTCAATTCTGGATAATTTGGTTTATTCGAATAACCCTTTTCGTATTCAAAAAAAGGTTTGTATGCTACTCTTAATACTTCCAAACTCTCTCTTATAATCAATCCAAATACACCTTCACAATGGCCCGTCATTTCGCTGTTAATGCAATCTAAGGTAGCTGTGACACTGTTCATACAACAATTGACTAAAAATTTGTAAAGCTGACCCAATAGTAATTCTTGATATGTCATAAACTTGACACCAAATTTTTTAGAAAATGGCTCACCCGTCAATAGTCTAATTAAATCGTTCTCTTGCATATCAACATTTAATGAATGAACACTTTGAACAATATCTTCAGGATCCCATGGTAAACGTGCAATTTTTAGGTCGGCGGAACCTGCATGGTTAAATCTAAATAAATGGTCTTTATCCTGGAAACATCCATGTGAAATAACTCCCTGGAAAAGATTTGGTCTCTTATCTACGTCTGTGAAAACTTCATTTCTCAACACTTCTAAAACACCAAGACCATTCTGAATTAAAATTAAATTGGTATTGTTGTCGATATAAGGCAAATATGGTTTCAAGGAATCCTTTGTTTGATAGGTCTTTGTAGTGACGACTAAATTTTTAATATGGGAAGGTTTAAAAGTTTCCGGGGATGAACCCAACTCTAGCTTTTTCTCAAATAGTGGAGAGTTTTCTAGAAACAATTTACGGACACCGACTGTACTTTGACATCCATTTTGGAATTGTTCTAATCTGCTTTTGGATTTTAGCAATGGGATAACAGAGCATTCGGAAAATCGTACTAAATCGACAGCCAAGATAGCTCCCATGGAACCAAGTCCCATAATATGGACTATAGGTTTAGCATCGAGCGTCATGCTGATTTTCGAGCAAACTATCTGTATGTTTTATAGTTCCAATTAATTGAATAACTCATATGTCACCCATTTTTTTCAAGAACTGAAAACTTTGATCAAGAAAATAAAATAAGTATATGTATATATTAAAAAAAAAGATCGATTTACTCTATGAACAATAAACTCTATTTATTTATAATAGTCTAAAAATTAAAAAGGACCTGAATATTTCTTTTCCTTATCTACTCTACTTTAAAATTCACCCTTGACTACATTACCAGTCTTTAAATCTTTAGCGGTAACTCTAAGCACACCGTCTTTATTGATGTTAAAGGCCAATTCTAAACCTTTGACACCCTTGACGCCCAATTCCATCAGTTTAGTTTGAGGAGTGTATAACTTTTCTCTAATAACCTCAGGTTCTTCTTCTTCACTTGACCACTCTTCATCTTCTTCATCGTCACCTTCTTTCTTTTCCTCCTTTGATGGTGGATCCAAGGTCTTCTCTTCGAAGTGGTGCTTACCTTCATAAACACCAACAAGCAAATCACCTTGAGCATCCTCCAAAGTTAGTTTCTTTTGTACGGGGTAAGAAGTTTCAGGCAACAATACAGGATGGAACTCACCTTGTGCACCCAACAGACCAATAGCATTAGGTAAGTGTGGGGTGTTGATAATGGCTGGTTGTAAGGCAGCGGTTAGTTCTTCAGCATCGTAGTCGCTAACTAATCTAGCTTGTAAGGCAGCACCAGATGCACATAGTTCATTAGGAGCATTAGATGCATTCTTAGAGCTAGCGCCCAAGATGGCAACAGATTCAGGTAACAAAAATTCCAAGTTAGTAGCCAACTTTGGAGTGTAAGCAACACCACCGCATAGTAAAACTGCATTGATATCCAATGGGTCTAATTCAGCTTGGGCAATAACATCAGTAACAAAGGATGAAAATTTAGAGAAGACTTTGTTAGTGACCAATTCGAATCTCATTCTGTTAATAGAAGTATGATAATCAAGCCCATCAGCTAATGATTCAACAGATATCGTAGCAGTTTGAGTGTTAGACAAAGTCTTTTTGGTAATGATGGCATTGTGCCTTAGCTTAGCCATAGACCTAGTATTGGTTCTTGGGTTGGATTTGTTCTTCTTTTCGAAATCCTTGGCGAAAAATTCAATTAATTCAGCATCTAATTCATCACCACCCAAGTGAGTATCGTACTTGGAGGCCAAGACAGTGAACACACCACCACGGATTGCAATAACAGCTGCATCAGATCTAGTACCACCGAAATCTGCAACCACGACATTAACGTCTTCTTTAAATGCGAATCTTTCCACATGGGCTAAAAGAGATGAAGATGGTTCGTTAATTAATTGAGCAACCTTTAACCCAGTCTTTTCAGCAGCAGCCTTCAAGGCATCCTTCTGCACCTGACTGAAAGTTGTAGGAACGGTCAAAACAATTTCAGAAATTTTAGAGCCCGAGTAATCTTCAGCCGCTAATTTCAACTTACGCAAATGTCTAGATACGACCTCATCAACAGTAAGCCTTTCTTCCTTACCATCACCTCTTGAAACGATAAAACCGACTTTACCATCAATTTCAACAGCAGGTGCACCATTAGCACATTTAGAAACATCAGCTTCAGCAAATGGTAAACCAATAAAATCGCGGAAATTAATGATAGTGTTCTTTGGATTTCTAATCAGTTGTTGCAATGCTTGACCACCGTGGTATTCATCATCACCTACATATGAAATGACAGATGGAATTGCACGTTCACCGTCTTGGTTTGCAATGACATCAACGTCGTTTTTTGGGTTGATGTAAGCAATGGAGGAAGTGGTGTTACCAAAGGTAATACCGATAATTGGGGATGACATCGGCAACTTTAAATAGTCTTTAAATGGTTTTCTGATCTACTGAAAAGAACCTATATTGCACAATATTTTCTGCGATGAGTAGATGATTGTAGTTGAAAAAAAAAAAAAAAAATTTCAATGTTCGATGCAATGAGAAAAACTGAAGAAGACATCTCTCGTTATAAGTGATATAAAAGATGTATAAAAAAATGGGTCAGCGGCTAAAACTCATATTAATACTTCCAACTTTGAAGGAGAGTTCTTAATTTTCTAAGACCATGAAAGATGCGAATATAGCTTATAAGATGATTTCTTAAGCTGTTGAATGGTTTCTACAACCCACCTATGCTGTTGATGCATGATGTATATCAATTTAGAAAAAAAAGTTGGTTCTCTAAGAACTTTCATGAGCTCGAAGGGTTTTGTAGATGTCATATTTATGACATGACTCTTTGGAATACTTTTTAAGAGGCTTTGAAAAGGGGAGAAACCTTACTGTTTACTTGTTGATCTCATGTGGAAAGACCTTTCTGTCTGAGAGGAATTTGTCCTATATCTTCATTTGACTCATAGAAAAACTATCACAGGACTATAAGGATCAAGAGACTTATATTATGTCAAAGGCATTGTTTTAGAAGGAATGGCGGCTAAAACCCAATATGTCCGAATGCATAGGGCCCGAAATTATTTTACTTCCTTGTCCGAGTTGCTATTTTTTCAGTTTCTACCAGTATCATGATAATTTCCATAGTTTGAACTGGTAAATTTATAAAAAACAGAATAGAAAAGAAGTTGAGTATCGTTCGTGCTCCTTTAATAGGAAAGGAGAAGCTTTTAAAAACCTTGTGCCTCCTTGTTAGGCTGTCATTCACGGATCCATCGTTATGTCTCATTCCGGTGCTGCTACTTTCAACAAAGTGTCAGGGATTATAGCTATCAATGAAGATGTATCGCCCGCTGAATTGACCTGGAGATCCACAGACGGTGATAGTTCTAATACGATTGTTCTCGACATTATTGATAAGCTACAGGCTACACCACCTAGCAATGATAAAATGATGTTAAAATTAGTTGCCAAGGTGGATGAGACGAAGAAAAGAAGGGATAACGAAGGCAATGAAATTTTACCAAAACCAACGACCCATGTTTTTAGTTTCAACAATAGGGTTGTGATGGAAAATATTAAAACGACTTTGCAGCATATCATTTCCCGGTATAAGGATGCTGAAGTTTATGAAGAAAAACGAAAGAAAGAAGAAGGATCAAGTGGTACACCACGTCTTCCGTCAGAAACACCACCAGCAGCATCATTGATCAATACGGCTACCCTTGATGACTCTTTATCGAGGAATAAACTATTATCAAATTTAAAATTACAACAATCTTTACTACGAGAAAATAAACCATTGATGAGAATCTTCCAAGAAGCTGTTATAAATTCGGGACTCTCACCAAATGAATTCTGGTCAACAAGAATTCCCATGCTTAGAGCATATGCATTGTCCATCTCTCAAAAAGTAGGCCCATATAACGTGTTATCGACCATTAAACCAGTTGCATCGTCTGACAACAAAGTTAACGTCAATATTTCAAGAGAAAAAATTTTGAGCATTTTTGAAAACTATCCAATTGTTAAAAAAGCTTATACTGACAATGTTCCTAAAAACTTTAAAGAACCTGAATTTTGGGCAAGATTTTTTTCATCAAAATTATTTCGTAAATTAAGAGGTGAGAAAATAATGCAGAACGACAGGGGTGATGTGATTATCGATAGATATCTGACATTGGATCAAGAGTATGATAGACAAGATGATTCTTTGTTACTGCATCCTGTCCAAAAAATTATTGATCTAGAAGGTAACAATCAAGATGATCCAGTTCTAAAAGGTAATAAGCCAGATTTTACCATGCAACCAGGGTCTGATCCTAATGGACATAATGATGGATCTGTTGATATTTTGAAAGGGATGAATAGATTGAGTGAAAAAATGGTTATGTCTCTTGAAAATGAATATTCGAGAAGTAATATGAATCAAGATGATGTGGATCGGGACGAGCGTAACGAATTAGTTCTCGGTGATTTAGAGGCAGAATATCAAGAAAGTTATGCAATGATCCATCTAAAGAATCAAGGTGAAAGAGCTTCACTAGAGACGAAGGATTCAATTGAAAGATCAAAGGAAAAGCACAAGAAGATCAATAAGGGACAAGTTTATGATCAAATCGGTTCCGTATTAAATAGTTTGGGTAAAAAATTGGATTTAACTGAAGTGAGTAAAGAGAATTCGTACAATAACGAAATCAATCAAAAAGTAATTACTGCAGTTAAAACCAATGCTAAACAGGCAAAGCATAATAACATAGATACCATGTGGGGGGTCCAAGGTAGCGGTAAAATTGATGAACAGGAGGCCACTGTTAAATTACCAATGGATTTGTTAGAAAGTTGTAGAATGTTGCATAGTACGTGTTGTGAGTTTCTGAAACATTTTTACATTCATTTTTACAGTACGAGAGCTAAAAAGCAAAATGCAACAAGAAAACTTCACAATAATTTGAAAGAGTGTGCTGATAAAATTTTAGAGCTGTTTGATGATGTACACAAAGGGGATGGTGAGTCGATGGCAGCCATTTGCAAGTCATGTCTGAAACCAATACTTGATTCCATTCAGCTTGCGATACGAAAGTTTGAAGAAACATCGCCCCCTCCTACTATTAGGAGAGCAGAATCAACAGCCTCTCAATCCACACTTGCTTCAGAATAACAAGTCCCCAAAAGACAATTTTATAAGATTATTCTCTAACTACTCTTGCATTATATATTTATTCATAATAATAATAATAATAATAATAATAATAATAATAATAATAATGAAAATAAGGTGCAACTAAAAGAAAAAATGTTAAATTACATTTCTTCCTTATCCATGTCGGCTCTCGCCTTTACCCTACTTTTTCTGCCACCACTTCTAGCAGCCTTCTCCTTATTTCTTCTGTTTAATTCCATAATAACTTCACCGTTGGCTTTATCCACCGAATCTCTTAAAGATATGACTAACTGCTTATCACAATTTTCTTTGGGTAATTTTTTTCCAAGAACTTCTTCAATTCTTAGAATTAATTCTAAATCATATTGTGAAACCAGTGAAATAGATTTACCGGATCTACCAGCTCTAGCTGTTCTACCAACACGATGAATATATGATTTAGAATCAGCAGGAATATCATAATTAACAACAATATCCACAGATGGAATATCTAAACCTCTAGCAGCAACATCTGTTGCTACCAAAATTGATCTTTTACCTGCTTTGAACAGATCCAAAGCACCCGTCCTCTGATTCTGGTTTAAATCACCATGAAGTGCAGTAGCACTGAATTCTAGCAAGTTACACAATGCTGAAAGTCTCTCAGCATTTGCCTTCGTTCTTGTAAAAATAATAACCGTCTTCCCAATGTTTTCATTTAATAAGTATATCAGATAAGTGTTTTTCAGCCCGCTGGGTACAACCATTAATGTTTGTACCAAAGTATCCACAGTTTGATATTTATTAGAGACTGCACATTTAACTGGATTTGTCAAACTAGCCCTTTGTAATTTGTCTATTTTAGAAGTCATCGTGGCAGAGAAAAGGTATGTAATTCTATCTTGGGTGGGAATAACTTTCAGAACCTTATCAAGTACAGGTCCAAATTCCATGTCTAACAATCTATCAGCCTCATCCATGACCAAGAATCTCAGTTTACGTAATGAGAATCCTTTAGTATTTTCCAAATGATCCATCAATCTACCGGGGGTAGCTATAATTACATGTGGCTTCCTCATTAACTCTCTTGCCTGGTCCATCATACTCATACCACCAACAATGCAAGTCGTTCTAACACCCATAAGAGCTCCCAATGAGTCAAAAGTTTCCTTAGTTTGCTGTGCCAATTCTCTCGTTGGGGCCAAGACACAAGCATAATAAGGTTGTTGGTCCTCCCATAGACGGTTCAGAATAGGTATAGCAAATGCTGCAGTTTTACCCGAACCTGTTTGAGCTAACCCAATAATGTCTCTACCTTCTAAAGCCGGAGGTATGGCTCTCGCCTGAATTGGCGTTGGTTTATCAAAATTCAGATTTTTACAGGCCTCGATAAGTTCTGGCACCAGATTCAAGTCGCGGAAAGATTTCAGATCTTCTCTGTGGGGTTCCTCTTCTTCCTGTTGAACTTTCACAGGCTTTTGATCAGCTTCTTCTTCCTCATCTTCCTCCACATCATCCTTTTTGTTCGACCTTTCTTGATTCTCTAGTGCCTTGGCTTTGATCTTGGCCGCTAAAGAGGTTAACTCTCCATGATTATTGCTCTTCTTGGACACCTTCTGCTTCTTAACTGCACTAGCCATTATTAAATATTGCGATATTGACCCAGATCTCTACACGTATTAGATATTTTATGACCTGCAGTTCTACCTAGTAGTTCACCTCATCTCATCTCATCTCAACCTCATCGGACTTCATCTGAAATTTTTCAGTCACTAGAAACGAAATTGAAAAATTTTGGAACTTTGAAGCTCATCTCATCTCATCTCATCGACTGTAAAACTACGGTAACTCTTGAACTGTATAAACAAAGCACTAGAGACCCATTTTCCTATTTGCTTGTCCTACTAAGTACCAAGGATAGTAAGATATGGGTAAAAGAAGAACTAAGAAGAGAACTCATGTCCAAACCAATCCTGATGAGATTACCAAGATCCCTAAATCTATGGTGATAAGAGTGGGTCAAACGTCTATGGGTAACCACTCTTTGAACCAGTTGGTAAAGGATTTTCGTCATATGATGGAGCCATATACTGCATTGAAACTGAAAGAAAGAAAGTCGAATAAGTTGAAGGATTTTGTGGTAATGTGTGGACCGCTAAGTGTATCACATCTATTCATTTTCACCCAATCTGAAAGAACTGGTAACGTTTCATTGAAGTTAGCAAGAGCACCTCATGGTCCAACCATTACTTTTCAAGTGGAAGACTTTTCTCTCAGTAAAGATATTAAGAGATTTTTAAGGAGACCCAAATCTTTAAACAACGAAGATACTTTAAATCCACCACTATTAGTGCTAAATGGTTTTAACAGTTTGAAAAATAAGCAAGATAATCAAAGCGAGGAGGCTAATGTTGAGAAAGTTGTTGTATCTCTTTTCCAAAACGTTTTCCCACCTTTGAATCCCTCTAAGACCCAATTAAATACAATCAAACGTGTTTTCATGGTTAATAAGGATCCAGAAACAGGTGAAATATCTCTACGTCATTATTACGTTGATATTCACGAAGTTGACATTTCAAAAAATTTAAAGCATCTTTATAATGCCAAAAACAATTTGCATAAATCAATACCGAATTTACACAAGAAGGAAGATATCTCTTCATTGGTCTTTGATAATGATGTGGGGGCATATACTTCCGAATCAGAGGTGGAAGACGAGGCTGTTGTGAGTATGGTCGAGAAACAGGATGTTAAAGTTGGTTCTGAACAGCAGCAGCAGCAGCAGCAGCAGCAGCAAGAGGAACAACAACCAGAGGAACAACCACCAGAGGAACAACAACCAACAAGAAAAAAAGCTGTTAAGCTCACTGAATTGGGACCAAGAATAAATATGAAATTGGTCAAGATTGAAGAAGGTATATGTTCTGGTAAAGTGTTACATCATGAATTTGTACAAAAGAGTGATGCTGAAATAAAAGCTCTTATCAAGAGACATGAACAGAAGAAAAAACTCAAAGAACAGAGAAGGAAGGAGCAAGAAGAAAATGTTACTAGGAAGCAAGCCGTTAAGGAATCAAAGAAAAAGCGTAAGATGGAAAGAAGAGAAAAAAGACGTGAACAGAATGATAACGGGAACAGCGATAATGATGAGGGTATTAGTAGCAGTTCGGATGTAAGCAGTGAAAGCGATGATGCTGGTGGTTCAAACAATCTATCTGAGGAATCAGAACAGGAATTATTTAGCGATCAAAATTAAATAACTTATACACAAAACCGACAATTATAAAGAAGGATGTATATTAAAGCGAAAAGTGTATTAGTCAATATCAGAAGATGATAAAATAATGATGAAAAGAATGAAAACCAAGTACAAATCCCACAAAGCCGAACCCAATTAAATTACATTAAATTAAACTGTAACACATTAAATCGAACCAGAATAAAACCAGACCAATGAAATCCCCAAACAAATTAGAAGACTAATTATAATAAAAGAAACCATATCATTAATACAAATCAATTCAAAAGACAGCATCATGTAGTGGACAAAAATTCTTACCGATATACTTGATATCATTGGATTTCAGCTTTTGAGCCTTCTTGTGAAACCAACTTTTGATGCATTTATAATGAAAAACGCATAAACATTCTAAACGACCGACTTTATCACAAGGAACCATTTCTTCGAAACATATTGGACATTCTGGGAACTGACCCTGACCTTTCGCTTGAGGAATTTTGTAGACCAACATTCGGTTCTGGAAAGTGGGACTGCCAATTTCATTACGAAGTCCATTATGCTGCTGGATCATTTCAGCCTTCTGTATACACTCCTCCACGTGCTCTTGAGCTTGAGTTTCACACTCTAGATTCCCCAAAAATATATTACAAATTGGACAAGAATTCTCTTCTTCAGAATCACCACGTCGTACATCATGTGGAGTAGCCTGTGTGCTACTATTTCCCAGTGCATTACTTGCATTTTTCAGAACTTCATCAGGTCCCGATGTTGGCGTAGGTGAGTCGCTATAAGTCCCACCACTACCAATACCACTATTGCTGGTTCCTTCTTCGACAGTTTGAGAAGAGACTGTAGCCTCGAGTCTTTTACCCCAAGGTGAAAGGAGTAATCTCATATGTAGTAAGTTGTCGTAACATGAATCACAAGTCCTAAATGGTGGAAATTCCTCTTCAATATCTGATCTCTTGACAACTCGAACCCGGCCACTATCATAGCGTGCAAATTTCTCAGCACAGGATCCACAGAATATACCCCCACAGCATCGACAGTGATGCTTCCTAATCAGAAAAGAAAAAGCTGTATGACAGTTGAGACAATTATTCATATTTTGATTCGGTTGCCACTGGGCAAAATTATTCACATAACTCGTCTCATCAACCATCACCGCAACCCGATATTCGTACCGCAATACTTCTACAAAAAACCGGTGAGCTACCAGAGCCTTATATAGTCCCACTTATAGACGTTATCCTTTATCTGTTTCGTAATGTGGTTTGGTATGTGGATTCGATGAGCTTTATATTTTAAGGGTCTACCAAATTGATGCAAGAAAAAGGTCATGTGACATAGAAAGTGAGATAATAGTAAATAGATATAAAATTCGAAACAAAGTCGGCGGCTAAGTTGCATCTAGTCTACCATAAGTATCTTCTAGCCGCCTATGTACCTGTAGTTTGGCTAAAAATTCCTTCCAAGTAGTTAGAGCGGGTACTTGGTTCCAAATATGAAGAAAATTTGTGATTCGATAGTAGTCTTGAGAGTTTACCATTATATGTTGGATCTTCGGCATTGCATATCCAGGTTTTTGTCTAAAGTTAAATCCATTTACAACTTCTAGGTATTTGACTCTGGACTGGCCCCTTCGTTGAAGTGTTTTGTTCAATTGCTTGATGCCAGGTTTAACATTTATGGGCAGAAGTTGGAATCCATTAGGTATAGTAGTTGAAGAATAAATTTCCACGTGGTCGAATTCATTCCTATAAAAGTCCACATCGGTTATTAAATGTTCTCGAGCATTATAATCCCTATAGACACTCGGTAGTCTGGGAGTTTGCACCGTTTGTTCAATGGAAAACAATTCTCTTACTTCGTAAGGGTCTAATGAACGTTCTCTTCTTCTTTTCATGGAAACGTACTTCTTGCATTTTAATGGTCTGGCCTCTGGTTTAACTGACCTACCTAACTGGGCCCAATGTTGTCGACTTTTTAGCAATATAATATCGCATTTCAAGAACACAGGTTCTTCTCTAAATGTTGCAATCTCCCGGCAACCAAACCTTAGGGTTTCATTTCTTTTGAGCAGCGACGGGATAATGAAACAGGGTGACCTTTTGAATTCTATCAAGGTCTCTGGGATGGAATAGTGTTTGGTAGCTATCAGCTCCATGAATTGCGAGCATTTGGACGGATGATGACTTAAGAATTTCACGAACGTATCATAACTTTTACTATGCAGTGATTTCGACACTATTGTAGACGGCCTAGGTTTGAAATATCGGTACCATAGATTGGATAAATACCTAGGCGACACATCCTCCATGACACCACTGTTACAATCTATACTTACAACAAAATGAAACCTTTGTTTGAAATTTAACTTGACGTCCATATATGGTTGGAAATGAGCTACTGGCTCGTCTTCCCTATGTCTAGTGACAATATCCTTTTCCTTTGGATGTACTATTGGATCAATGACATAAAATTCATTACATCTATCTGGGAGTCTTAGTTCTAACCAGAAATAAGGCAACAACAAATCTGTATCAAATCTATCAGGCACTCGACCAACTCCCTGCTTCACCTGCCATTTGACGTCATTGCAAGAGACCTCATAATCATGTAATGGCAGAGCAAAACATATGCTAATTCGAGTGTCATCAGGCAATAAGTTCTTCACAATTATACAAAAGAACACAACCAAGATATCTCTGTTGGATTTCTTATTCTTAGCCATCAATCGAACATCTTCGATTCCCCGCTGCAAAATAGGTCTTTGACCATAAAACCAATCCTGATGTTCCAATATGTTACCGTAAAGCCCAGACTTCTCTCCATGTTCACAATACTTGAGCAAATATTGCAACCGGTTGAAATTCTGGCGAAATCCATTACAATTAATTTGGTAGTGTGACCTGAACCAAAATACCAACCCTAAAAGAATAGTTCTTATTTTCTCGAACTCTTTCTTTTGAGTCCACTTCGCAAATCTCTCAGCAATTACCTTTGGAACACTGCGTCGAAGTCTTCTATTGAGCCTTTCATCTTGAACCCATCCAGATCTTTCTTTAAGTACCCTCAATAGAAATGGAATCATAGCAATATGAAGACCAAATTTGAGCTTTTGGTACTGTGGTGAGCTCTTCTTGGACGTCTTAGAAGTTTCAACTCTTTCCGGCTTTGGGACTGATATGTGTACACCGTTGAGGGGAACGTCCTCCCACTCATCTTCGTCCACAAGAGACTCTTCTTCTTCCTCTAGTTCTTGATCATCCTGATAAAATAGAATATCAGTCTTTTGTTGCTTGGATTCCCTGAGTTCTTGATTTGATGATCTTTTCACCATAGGGGTCGTTGTTCTTATAAGTGTATTAGAAACATCCATCCGAACTTCTCTAACTTCAAAGACCAGCCAGTTAAAAAGAAATCACCATGGCACCATCTTCAACTACTGCATTGAAAAACTTACAATGGACGGTTAGGGATTATTTATCCTATCACCAGTCGGATAGATTCAAGAGCCTCTTGGGTGATCGAATCACTACCCTTCACAATAGGCATCATCTAAACACGGGTGAAAGTTTACTTTATTTCAATCCGGTACAGAGACAGCTTAGTCCAGATGGCTATTTGGACTATCAGAACCCTTCAAGGTTGCTCAATGATGGTTCAATATCATGGAAAAGGCGTGTCTGGGCTCAAGGTGAAATTGAATCGTTTAAACCTTTGATGTTGGATCGAGAGTATGTTTGCCAAGAGAGCATAAAGTTTGCGAAGAAGGTTAAAGATGATTATTTTGTTTGTATGCAGAGGTCTATCTCATCACCAAAAGGCAAGTTAAGTCTTCGAGAGCTTAGAACCCTGGTTTATACGAATTCACCTGTTATTGACATGATAAATCAGAAATACCTACAAGGGAGAATAATTGGACAATTCAAATTTAGCGAAATGGACATCATAATGTATACGCTTCTATCACTGAACTCTCACAGAGTCCACTGGGATAAGGATTACAGTCAAGGCGTTGAAGGCTACAAAGATATTATAGTCCAAGGCCCATTTGCAGTGCAGGTCCTAATGGTATTTGCGCATTATCATTTGCAAAAACCTATCTCTAAGGTCAGATACAAAAATATTAATTTCATCTATCCAGAAGTTAATACTGAAATTTGCATTAACGATCGTTGGATATGGATGAGGGATCAGAAGATTCATGACAAGATATATGTCTGGGCTGAACTCTAATGCCGAACTTTTTTCAAACATGTTTCTAACTCTCTATGAGTCCTTACCCAGTGAGTCCACTTGTTTCGAAGCTTCAAATCAACATCCACTACACTCACTTTGATTGGCAAACATGGGCGCCATTCCAAAAAGCACGTAACATCACGAAGAGTCATACAATACAATAATCGTTCATTCACATCAGCTTCTGACCTTAGGGAATTTAAAATTCGGACATCTAATTTACCCTGGGCATCGTGGAGTATACGTAATATATTATCAGGCTCATTGAGGTACCGAATCATTTTCTCCACAAATTCTTCTGGTACATCGTTGCAACAGGAAATCAACTCACGGAAATGCTGTGGATTGTTAAGGAGGACGTTATAACAATAATCAATTTTCCGACCCTTTATAATGTTGTGCGTACAATTTCTACAGTACTCAAGATCTGCTGAAAGCCACTTAGGTTTCATTTCCATAAGGATGCCATTTTCTCTAGATCGGTAGATGGTGGTAAAATGATCATGGAAGAGTATTTCCTGGAATGATTCTGCCTTCAGTCGCCTGATTTTCAAGACCTTGACTTTGTCATCATCCAGTTTCGTGAAATACTTCCTCATGAGTGCCATTTTATCCAACGGTATTGTCTTCAACTCCATTGGACACAGAAGATCTTCAAAAAGTGGCTTCATTTGCTCAGCAATGAATTTGAAATTTTCCAAAGTGTACTGATTGCATCGCTTTAGGGACCCAGGAAATTTCTTACAGCACCGATAAAACCATTGTGAATCACCATAGTCAATCACAACATTAGCACCTCCTTCTCCTACGATTCTCATACAACAATAGAGCCAAAAATGCAGTTTTCCAATCGGTTTTGCCCTTCATTTGTAATTGACTTTCTATATTATCATCTCATCTCATCGCTTGACTGAAAAAAAAAAAAATGAAAAAAATAAAAACTGTAAAATGCATTAAGACAAAGTGAATAGGACTAGGAAAGAACTCAGGCATATTCCCCCTCGAGGTCTATCTTTTGTGCTTTTAAAACATTCTGAACTTTTCTCAATGTCGAAAGCTAATGAGAAGTTGCCAGATCAGCTGGCTGAAGCTGTTCTGAAGGGATCTTCACCAGTCCCTCAGGATCTCGTAAAAGTTAAGGGTGTTGATTATTCTAAACCAGAGTCTGCCGATATGAAGGCTAGCGATTTGGTCAATGCCATGAAGACAATGGGATTCCAGGCCAGCACTTTAGGTGAAGCATGTGAAATTATGGATAAGATGAGATCTTGGAGAGGTAAGCATATTGATGAGTTAGATGATCATGAGAAAAAGGGTTCATTTGATGAAAACGGTTATCAAAAGACTACAATTTTTATTGGTTACACTTCTAACTTGATCAGCTCTGGTCTTCGTGAAACCCTCAGATTTTTGGTGCAAAACAGCATGGTAGGTGCTATAGTTGCCACTGCAGGTGGTATTGAAGAAGATTTGATCAAATGTTTGGCTCCAACTTATCTTGGTGACTTTACACTAAGTGGTTCGACCCTACGTGATCAAGGTTTGAACCGTATCGGTAACTTGCTTGTACCTAACGACAACTACTGCAAGTTTGAGGAGTGGATTTTGCCTATCTTGGATAAAATGTTAGAAGAACAGGAGGAATATGTTGCTAAGAATGGTAAGGATTGCCTCGATGCCAACACTGATGTTGACTCACCAATTTGGACCCCATCTAAGATAATAGACAGACTGGGTAAGGAAATCAATGACGAATCCTCTGTTATGTACTGGGCTCATAAGAACAAGATTCCTGTGTTCTGTCCCTCTCTAACTGATGGTTCCATTGGTGATATGTTATTCTTCCACACTTTTAAGGCCTCTCCTAAACAGTTGAGATTAGATATTGTTGGTGACATTCGTAAGATCAATTCGTTGTCGATGGAGTCTACCAGGGCCGGCATGATCATTTTGGGAGGTGGTCTGATTAAGCACCACATTGCTAATGCATGTCTAATGAGAAATGGTGCGGATTATGCTGTGTATATCAACACAGGACAAGAATTCGATGGGTCCGATGCTGGTGCTAGACCTGATGAAGCTATTTCTTGGGGTAAGATTAAATCTGGTGCTAAATCAGTTAAAGTTTACTGTGACGCTACAGTTGTATTTCCGCTCATTGTGGCGGCAACTTTTGCCAATGGTAAACCATTACTTAAAACTGAAGATACAAATTAAATAAATAGAAGAGCATTCTAGTTTAAGATAGTTACGAATTTGTAGTTATGGTTTTCTTTACGTCGTTAATAGTAGTTATGGTGCTTCCTAAATATTTTCTGTCATGGCTCGTTTAGTTTGAAAAATTATTCTGTTGAGATGAGCTTTAGAGTTTATGAAGTATTCTATTTGAGATAGATAGATAAGGCCTCTAGAGCATGTTGTTTCTCGCATTTAGGGTACTTCCTAAAAGATTTTCATCTTCATTGAGGTTTGGATTGATTAGAACCAACTTTCCAAGATGTCAAAGTACCCATACTTTTGTTAGCAAACCTAATACGAGAGTTCGTCGACCAAAATCACAAGAAGATTTGGCTAGGGAGAAATTTGAAGAACAATTGAACTCCGATATCTGGTGGGTTAGATGGGGTGCCATTGCTAGATCTGAAAAATTCACCAAGGGAATGACCAAATATTTAGTTGGTGTTTACATTGTATTCCTGTTCTTTGGCGGATGGTACATGAAAAGACTATATCGAAAAGAAAAGGATTTGGAGTCTCTTGAGAGGAAGCAATCAGTGGGAGAAACCAATGAGTATGAAAATCTAAGGATTAAAGAATTGAGAAATCACTTAAGGACCAGAGACCGTTTAAAGTTAGACGTTTACAAGAAGATGAGAGAAGAACAAGGAATAGAGAATTTTGATGGAATTCAATTGGAAAATAATGATCAAAATAAATTGAATGAAAATATCTTGCCCTCCAGGGATACAACTGAATTTTATGATCAAAAGGCTGAAGAATACGATGATGGTGTGAACTTCGAAGAAAGGGCCATATTTATGGGTAGAAGGCGTAAATGGTTAATGCGTCATTGTGAAGGTGATGTCTTAGAAGCTGCATGTGGTACTGGTAGAAATATTAAATACTTAGATCCAGCTCTTTTGAATTCAATTACTTTCCTTGACTCTTCCGAAAAGATGATGGAAATAACACATAGAAAATTTAGAGATGCATTCCCAACGTTCAAAAAGGCTGCATTCGTTGTGGGTAAAGCTGAGAATTTAGTTGATTTAGCTCAAGGCACTCATAAAGATGGTTCAAAGGAGGATTTAAATACCGATAACCATGATATCGATGTGGTGAAAAAGGGATCTACGAAGGTTCAATACGATACTGTTTTGGAAGCTTTCGGTCTATGTTCTCATGAAGATCCTGTTAAGGCATTGAAGAATTTTGCGTTTCTATTAAAGCCAGGTGGTAGAATTGTTTTATTAGAACATGGTAGAGGAGAATATGGTTTTGTCAATAAGATTTTAGACAAAAGAGCTGAAAAGCGTTTAAAAACATGGGGTTGTAGATGGAATTTAGACATCGGTGAAATTTTAGATGATTCTGGATTGGAGATCGTAGAGGAGCGTAGAACCCATTTTGGTACTACTTGGTGCATTGTTGCTAAGAGGAAGGGAGATGTTAAGAAGAAGAGTGAAATTGGATTTATTGAGAAGTACTTCCAATCAGGTCTCAAGGAGAAGGAAGGAAATCCTCAATCCGAAAATTCAAAGGAAGGGAATTAATATTGAAATTAAAAATACACATAAAAAATACCTGTATATATGTAGTCAATATGATACTTGTAATTAAGATGGTGCACCTCTCATTTTCTCTGCTGTCAAGACGTCTTGACCGATAGTTTCCATAATTTCCCTATCTATCAGAGAGCCTACGCTTTGGTAAACCATACTAGCTTCATATGCACTTACAATACGTTCATGTGTTATACCTATTTCACAGTAAGCAAGTGCTTTTATCACATTGGCATAGCGACTGATTGTCTGTCTTAGTGATATTGAGATCGTAGGATCATTATCATCAGAATATATTTGCCAAGATGATTCTTCTTCCAATCTTGTAATGGAAACGCTATCAGATGATTTTAATGTTTTTGTACCAATTGGAGCCCCGTTAGATGGCGTTGATGCAGAAACACCTGAAGGCGTATCCCTTGCCATATCCATCTTTGAAGTCTTCCTCAACCATATGTATCCATTGACACCAAGTACGACAGTGACATTACCTGGTAAATTATGCGTGTGGTTCTTCGATCTAATGATTAATGAACATGGTACTTGACAAAATTGACCATTCCTCAATTTACCGTATTTTAAAGATCTTGTATGAAGAGAAGCACTACCATCTTGAAATAAAGATTGTACTTCAGCGTTCAATAAATCACCCTCTTTCAAGAAACTTCTCATCTGTAATTCATCACTTTCAGATTTCCGCCTCAAGATCCCACCTGGCAAGTTGACTGAACCTAACATTAGCACAGCATGTTGTTTACCACCAATATCAACCCTCCATCTTTTATTACCAACTTCTGCGATACGTCCCACTATGTGGTCACCAGTTTCTGGTGTGTATCTTGATCTCAACGGTACCACTGAAAGTAATCTATTAACTCTTGATACTGTGCCCGCTACCGATGAATAAGTCATATTATCAAGAAAGTAGGTACCATGGCCTCTCATCCAAACTGGGTCATCTGTAACTAGTTCTCCTGGAGTCACAATGTGTCCCTCTTCAGCATTTGACTCCTGATGTTGTGTAGAACCATCATCCATCGAGTCTGACATGTTTATGTCTTCATCTTCACTACCTGATTCAAAACCAACATCAATAGATTGCTGGAAAGCTCCTTTTTTCTTTGCAACACTAATAACACTCGACATAGCTTTAGTTTACCACTTTTAGGACTTGTAGAACTGAAATTGTAAGTACTATTTCAACAAGCTCATCGCATGGTTTCTTGCATTATTATGTAAAAGTTAAAGTGAAAATTTTCCAGTGTGTAAGGAACAAAGTACAGGAAAACTGGGATCTGATGGCTATTGGATGTGTGTTCAGAATCTATTACCAAGACAATTAAGACGGTTAGCAATGAATTTGAATCCAGCAATGTTTAAATATCAACCACCTGTTGACAGAAACATGAGAACGCTCGATAGGTCATTCTTTATTACCAGAATTCCATTATGTGTAGTTTATTTCCCAGACCCAAGAAATATTAGCTTATTTTCCACACGATTCAAGGATTACATTTTAAGAATACCACGTATCCCCCATGTCGTGAAACTAGAGTCTGATCAAGATACCGTGAAGAAAGGTGTTTTACTAAAGGATTCAATAACAAAATTTGATGAAGTAGAACAAACTTTGCCCAAGGATGCTCTAGATTTCTTGCAAAATACTCGTGCTGAAATCCTGCCGTATGAAAGAGTGTTGGATTATGATTTTTGGAAAGCTGATGAAATATTAAGAGCCGTATTACCGGAAGATTTGCTAGAAGATACACCGACAGGATTCACTGTAACTGGTCATATTGCACATTTGAATCTACGTGAAGAGTTCAAACCGTACGATTCACTGATTGGACAAGTTATTCTAGATAAGAATGGTAGAATCGAAACGGTAGTGGACAAGGTCAGTTCAATTGCTACTAAATTTCGTACCTTCCCCATGAAGGTGATCGCAGGCAGAGATGATAGTCTGGTTGTGGAACAAAAGGAATCGGATTGTACATTTAAGTTTGATTTTAGTAAAGTTTATTGGAACTCAAGGTTGCATACAGAACAT
Source organism: Zygosaccharomyces gambellarensis (assembly GCA_030571545.1). NCBI lineage: Eukaryota > Fungi > Ascomycota > Saccharomycetes > Saccharomycetales > Saccharomycetaceae > Zygosaccharomyces > Zygosaccharomyces gambellarensis. The sequence goes on from JAJLXU010000004.1 coordinate 424,296, forward strand.
GATAGACTCGTATCACAATTTTTCCAACCTGGACAAGTTGTGTGTGACGTATTTGCAGGTGTTGGTCCATTTGCCATTCCAGCTGGAAAAAAAAGAGTGCTGGTACTCGCCAACGATTTAAACCCTGATAGTTTCAAATATCTGAAAGAAAACATTCAGTTAAACAAAGTATCGCCAACAGTAAAACCGTTTGATATGGACGGTGCTCAGTTTATTCTCGAGTCACCACGACTAGTAAGGGAATGGTCAATTACAAATGGTGGTAAAGTAGTAGCACCACTGAATAACACTAATAACAGAAGGAAAAGACACAAGAAGGATGATCCAAAATCTAAAGAATCTCAACAATCTTTACCACAGGAAATGGAAATCACTCTCCCACGAGAAATCAACCACTACGTGATGAACCTCCCAGATAGTGCGATAAGCTTTTTACACTGCTTCAGAGGGCTTTTCAAGGGTACATATGGAACGAACATGCCATGGATTCACGTCCATTGCTTTGAAAAGCACTCCAATGATGAAGAGCCCACAATAGAAGAACTCCACGAGAGAGTTTACAGAAGAATCTCAGATGAGCTAGGTACAGATGAGTTTACCCTACCAATGACACAGATGAAATTCCATCTCGTACGCAAAGTGTCCCCAACAAAACCTATGTTCTGTGTAAGTTTTCCACTTCCCAGGGATGTAGCATATGCAGAATGAGTATCATGTATATAACCGATTTTACTGTATTGCACTAAGTATTCAAGAATTGACTCACAGAAACTTTCTAACTATTTAGAAAACTTGACGTGATGCATAGAAAATTGTTATATTCGTTGTTGTTAATTGAAATTTTTTGGTCTTTTAGTCATTTTCATCTTATGACTAACTTTGTCCGAATGAATGCGTCATAAAGTCAACTTGGGAAACTTGAGGATGTATAAAAGAACGAAGGGATAACAAGGTGAAGGTAAGAAAACAGAGTATCTTTTGCTTCTGTTTTACATAAAAACTATATCAATAGGTCGGATTTGACTGTTCCCTGAAGGACAACTTTAACTCTTCCTCTCCCACCTTGTGCTGCTACGTGAGGGAGTTGATACTGGTTTTTTTATTATTCATCTTCTTTCTGATTTTATTGCATTTGAATTAGTTTTATTTTATTTTTGGGTACTGGATATTGGAGTTTAAAAATGGTCTCCCTCTTCTAAGTTTTCTTTTCATTCTTTGAAAGGGGATTAGAGCGTCGCATTAATTTGAAGATAGGTTGTCATTAAGGTTAATTACAAGGGATAATTTTAAAGCAGCAAGCGTTTAGGTAAAAATGCAGTGTTTTGCGTATCAAACCCCACCATATGGGGAAAATGGTTTGGTGGAGAGCTCGCCAGTATTATCGAGTGACTCTGAGAGAAACAGGCTCAACGAGTTGTTGGTGGACAGAATGGCGCTTTATTTGACCATAAATGCAAAAACAACTGCAAATGACAATTTCAAGAGTGTTAGGAAGTTCTTGAAGGAGCTTTTGAAGAGATCGCAGTGTGATAGAAGATCGGCACTTCTGGCAACAGCATATCTGGAAAGAATTTATCAAAGCGTCGGAGAGGATAATGATGAATTTTCCAGATGTGCGAAAAAAGTGTATTTAATTTGTCTGATAATTTCATGCAAATTTCTCAATGACAAAACTTTATCTCTAGCAGGCTGGCGTCTTATTTGCGGGTTAAAACCAGTTGAGATGTCGACAATGGAGCGTTGGTGTCTGGATAAATTGGATTATCATCTCTACATCAAAGATGTAGAACTTTATACCCTGGAGAAAAGGTTAAGAGCATTATCGAAATTTAAATAATCATATTATATAGACTCTTTAATCTGTGAGCATTAAAATTTGCAAGTCTTCACGATTGAAGCTGCCAGTTTTTCCAAGATTTCCTTGTCGATCTCCCCAAACCCCTGCAGATCGAGGCAATCGATATCAATAACACCTAAAGTTTTACCATCTCTAACAATAGGAACAACAATTTCACTCTTTGTTTCACCATCGCATGCAATGTGATCAGGATGCTTGTTAACATCGGGCACCAGTTGAGTGACTTGAGCACTTGCAGCTTTACCACAAACACCTCTACCGAATTTAATCGATTGACATGCAACTTTACCTTGAAAAGGTCCTAGTAATAATTGATCTTCACACGAAGTCATATAAAATCCTGACCAATTAACGGGAACACCAAGTGAATGGTATGCATACCAAATTAGTGACGATGCATTTGATAAATTCGCAACCCAGTTGTCTTGCTCTGAGCTAAGTGCCTCGTAGTGTTGTAGTACCAATTCTAAAGACTCCCTCCGGTCATTAGATTGAAAATTAGTGAAATCAGCATGATGAACCATGGTTATCGCTGTGACAAGTGTTGTTTAAGTGAGTTCCAAGTTTTTATCTTCGATATGTGTGGCTTCAGAAACCTGGTAAACTTTATACGCTGCAAGATGACAAACCTGACGGAAAGACTGGAGTTGAAGAATATTCCTGTGAACAATCTATATTGAAGAGGGACAGAAGAATCACAAATATTACAAACATTGTACCAGAGATTTGGAATCTCGGTGCATTTCGACTGTCCATGTTTTATTTTCTATCGGAGATAGAAAAAAAAATGAATGAAACGGACAGGAATTGAACCTGCAACCCTTCGATTGCCAATTCCGGAAATTTCCAGGATCTAACTGGAGTCGAAAGCTCTACCATTGAGCCACCGCTTCACTGTCCATCTGT
>JAJLXU010000004.1:427159-525678 GCA_030571545.1 Zygosaccharomyces gambellarensis
AAAAAAAAAAAAAAAAAAAAAAAAAAAAAAAAAAAAAGGATTTACGTGATGAGCTATGAGTAACATTTGATCTATTACTCACATTTAAACACTCCGTGTATTGCTCATTTCGTTGCAGCTAAGAGTAAGTGTACTTCCTGTCCATTCAAAATTCCTACTTCGTTTGCACATCTATATATATACAGCTTACTTCCACGAACATCGCCCACTAAAATGACCGGTTCTCTTGCTCTTCAAGAGTACATACAGAAACATTCGCAAATGATTAAAGATACTAAGAAGGTGTCTGTTAAAAATCTGCAGCTGTTGAATCAAATCTGCCGTGAAATCACCCTCTCATTATGTCATCCGCTGTCAGAATTTGTTGATGATCTACTAGAAAAATTCATGTATCCAGAAAGCGTGGAATCCAATGTCAATCGTGATATTTTCACGCTGGGGCATCCAAGGCTTCTGGAAATAATCTACCTGAAACAGAGAATTGGTCAGTTGCAAGAATTGAACCATGAAGGTTTTGAACCAGTTACACAATTTTTCCCTCAAATGCTCAATAAAATTGAAAAAATCCACGTTATCCTAGTTCACCTTTTGCAGGTACTCAGCAATCACATTGAAATTCCTACGCAGTCAAGATTCTATAAAAAAATTGTCATGGAAAGCATATCTGATTTCCAAAGGGCATTCGAACAGTTCAAAGCACTGGATTACATTTTAATGACACTAATGAAATATTTGGAAAACACGGGTTCTACGGACAAAACATTCCTAGTAGACAACACACTACTACAGCAGATTAAAACTTTTGACAGCCAAAATAGACAATGGTTTGATGATATTTTGCAAGAATCAAAAGCTCTTACAGAATTTAACGAGCAAGCCGATGATCATTCTGACATCGCAGCCTTCCTTAAGGAACGTAAATCAAGGTTGCGCATTGCGGGTCGCAGAGTTTTCTGAACCTAAACATGTAAATTATAAACAATTACAACTAACGAATAGACAATCTCCATAATTATCGTAATTGTTTTTTTTTTCTTTTTTTTTTTTTCTATAATGTTTTCTTTTTGATCTTTAAATCACTTGTACTTTTTTTTCCCTTTCTTTTCATGTCGATGCCTTAACGGGCAAAGCGTAAACAAGAACTTAAGCACATCACCACAAATTCACTTGCGATTTATCCAAGATCAATATCTCTTAGTTTTCTGGAATAAGTGTTCAATTGAAATACGGTTGACAAAAAAAATCTTCAACCAAGAAAGTTTATAAACTTAAGTAAATCTAGATTTGATTCTAGAGGAAGAGTTGGTACTTTACTATAGATCAAAGACGGTTATAGATCTGGGGACCGGTCAATTGATGTAAAAAGAATGGTCGATTCCTCACAGGACAATAAATCTACATTGGCTAATAATGCTAACAGATCCGTACTTTCGCTGACATCTCCAGCGAAATTGAACATACTATCGTCATCTGCATGGTCGAGATCTGGATCTGATGGTAACAATAAGATTGCTAAGAAACCTTTAAGACGGGCAAGCTCGTTAAATGCGAATCAAACTAGGACCTCAGTTTATGCAAGACCTAAGCTTAATATGGGAACACCTGCGATGGTCAGACGAAATTCTAGTTTTTTCAAAGATGATGAAAGACCTAGTTCACAACAGCAAGATAGTGAAGAATCTCATGCAGATAGGTTTATTCCAACACTGCAGGGCAATTCGCAGAATAAAGTTGATCCATTAGCGCTACGAGAGGAGCTTCCGCCACCAAATGCGTCACCCACGACACATTTGAGAGCACAGACTAAAATGGTGTTTAAGCAGACTGTTGCAGAAGCATGTGGATTGGACATGAATCAAAAGATCTTGCAATATATGCCACAACCACCAGTTGCATCTTTTAAACGGCAAAGTTACAGCATGAAAAGGAGAACTCATTATAACTATCAACAGAATTCACAACCACAAAATTCACAACATGAATTGATGAAATTAAGGAAAATAAATACCAATCCAGAAAGAATATTGGATGCTCCTGGCTTCCAAGATGATTTTTATCTGAATCTGTTGAGTTGGTCACAGAAAAATGTGCTTGCCATTGCGTTAGAAACCGCATTATACCTTTGGAATGGTAATTCAGGTGATGTTACTATGCTAGTAGATTATGAGACCACGATGATTAGTTCAGTGATTTGGTCTGACGATGATTGTCATATTTCTATTGGTAAAGATGATGGTAACACCGAGATTTGGGATGTTGAAACAATGTCATTGGTTAGGACAATGAGATCAGGATTAGGTGTTAGAATTGGTTCACAATCCTGGTTAGAAACTTTAGTCGCAACAGGTGCGCGCAGTGGTGAAATTCAAATTAACGACGTTAGAATTAGACAACATGTAGTTTCCACTTGGGATGAACATAGTGGTGAAGTTTGTGGACTTTCATACAAAAACGATGGATTACAATTGGCATCAGGAGGTAATGATAATACGGTTATGATTTGGGATACAAGAGTTTCGATGCCTCAATGGATTAAAAGGTCGCATACAGCTGCAGTTAAGGCAATTAGTTGGTGTCCCTATGTCAATAACTTATTAGCGACCGGAGGCGGTCAAACTGATAAACATATTCATTTCTGGAATACGACAACAGGAGCCAAAATTTCTTCCATTAGCACAGGTTCCCAAGTTTCTTCATTGCATTGGGGTCAAAGTTATTCTCAAATCGGGTCTTCATCGTCATCTTCATCGTCGTCATCACCACCCTCATCAATGAATAAAGAAATTGTTGCCACAGGTGGTAACCCAGGTAATGCGGTTTCAGTTTACAATTATGATACAAAATTTAAAGTTGCAGAAATCGTTCACGCCCACGAATCACGTATTTGTTGTTCACAACTGTCACCGGACGGTACAACAGTAGCTACTGTTGGTGGTGATGAGAATCTGAAGTTCTACAAAGTATTTGAACCAAGAAGGAGGGCAAGAAAATCAAAAGCTGCAACTGAGGACGTTATTAATCTATTTGGAAGAAGTTCATCAACACTTGACGATGAACATCATTTAGTGGTTCAAGATGATGATTGTGATGATACCTCCTCGACCGCTAAAAGAAGGACTAGCGAATTTTTAATCAGATAACATTAATAGCATATTTCCCACTTTTTTTCTTTCAACTTTTTTTTTAATGGTTTAGCTTATAATACTTAACAAACATTCTAATCAGAAGCCTTTTCGCAATGCATGAACTCATACATTATCAATAAGGCATAGAGATACGTGTGCAGCAGTCAAATGTGCAAGGACCACGACACGCTGTGAGCCACTGGCGAACCAGTACCTATCGTAAATACAAATTAAAGAGTCTCCCGCAACTCAAGACCCAATAGCATCGGGGGATCAGGCAAGCCTAATCTATTACAGGACGGAAAACCCTCTTTCGAAAAAAAAGGACTCCCTCCGAACCCAATAAACAGGTCTTAAGCGTTAAGACGAGAAAACTCAGTAAAACGTAAACCGACAGAGCCCACAATTTTTCTCTACCCCCTCATAACTTTCATAAGAAAGTATGAGGAATTCCAAAAAAAACTCTGTAACAAAGGTAATGAACCTTCATGAGGTCATTTCAGTTGTTACACTGAAAAGAACAGATACTACACTTGATCTAAGCCAAATGGCAAAGAGATTGGTTTTCTAAAAAGTATTCAAAAGAAGTTTAAGTTGTAACTTCGCTCCGTAGTCCGCTTTTATACCATAAATCCCCAGTGTTACCCGACAAAGGGAGACAGGGAGCTTAATAGTCTTCAAAATTAAAGGTTTAAGCATCAATATTAACATTTAAGCAGATAAAATCAAGTCGATATCGAACTAGTTGATCTCCAACCAGATTGGATGGATTGAGAGGAGCTTTGGAGGATAATTGGCAGGATATAAAGGGGCAACGAAAAAGCCACACCGGAAAACGAAAAAAAAAAAAAAAATTGAATTGAAACGGTATAAATCCTGCGGAATGAGCGACGTTGGTTTGGGTAGGGGTAACGTTGTGTTAGAGCAGAAGTTTGCCGTTGAATCAATAAGATCATTTTTAAAGAGCAAAACTTCATATGATGTGTTACCTGTATCTTACAGATTAATCGTTTTAGACACTTCGTTGTTGGTTAAGAAATCGTTGAACGTTTTGCTACAAAATAATATAGTCTCAGCGCCCCTTTGGGATGCGAAAACGTCGAGGTTTGCTGGATTATTGACCTCGAGTGATTTTATTAATGTCATACAGTACTATTTTTCTAATCCTGATAAGTTTGAATTAGTGGATAAACTGCAGTTAGACGGATTAAAAGAAATTGAGAGGGCAATTGGCGTTGAACCGATTGATACAGCTTCTATCCATCCAGCCAGGCCGTTGTATGAGGCCTGCATAAAGATGATGAATTCAACTAGTCGGAGAATCCCATTAATCGATCAAGATGAAGAAACTCGTAGAGAAATCGTGGTTTCAGTTCTTACGCAATACCGTATTTTAAAATTTGTTGCCTTGAATTGCAGAGAGACTCATCTTTTAAGAAGACCAATTGGTGAATTGGATATAGTTACTAAAAGGGAGGTGGCGAGTTGCCGGTTGACTACACCTGTGATTGATGTTATACAACTTTTATCCCAAGGTAATGTGGCGTCCATACCGATTGTTGATGATAAAGGTCATTTGATTAATGTTTACGAGGCTGTCGATGTTCTCGGACTTATTAAGGGCGGTATATATAACGATTTATCGTTATCAGTCGGTGAAGCCCTAATGAGACGTAGCGATGATTTTGAAGGTGTTTATACCTGTACCAAAAACGATAAGTTATCCACGATCATGGATCACATTAGAAAATCGAGAGTCCACAGATTCTTCGTCGTAGATCATGGTGGTAAATTGATTGGTGTCCTTACATTAAGTGATATATTACGCTACATTTTACTTGGTGAAGTTGAACGATGATTGAAGGAATCAGAGTACATGTCTTAAAAAAATAGAAAGTAAAAAAAATAAAAAAGAAGATTATGCAATAGCTGATTGATATTCTGCTAAAGCTGTAGTTGCTGCTTTTGTCTATAGCCTTATCCATTCAGCATGTGTACCAATGTATTTATGTATGTATATTTTATCAATGATCAATGGATATCCGCTTCCGATGACTAAACATATTTAAGCTTAAGTTGAAATTTCACCATACAAGAGGCTACAAAATAAAGGATTGGGATAAGGATTGAACTGGTATTTATTGGTTGGAGGTCTTTTGGTCATTTATAGAGGTTAAGTGATTAGGAAGAGCACTACAACGGATCGAGATGTCAGACTCACAACCCCCTCCCGTTACCTGGGATAACAAACCTGCTATGCAACAAATGACTATGAGAGCTACCGTTGTTGGATTGATCATTGGATCACTGGTACTGGTTTCTAATTTCCAGTTTGGTTTACAGACGGGTTGGGTTTCTATGATGTCTTTGCCATCTGCACTATTGGCGTGTTGGTTCTTTAAACAGATTTGGCCTGTTTTAAGGCCTGATGATGTTCCTTTTACTGACGTTGAAACTGTTTATGTACAAAGTATGGCAGTGGCCGTAGGTACAGGACCGTTGGCATTTGGGTTTGTAGGAGTGATTCCTGCAATCGAGAAATTTTTGACCACAGAAGAGAGTGGTGGTAGTAGAGAACAGGGCCAAGTGTTTAGTATTGGTCAATTGTTGATGTGGTCAGCAGGATTGGCATTCTTTGGGATATTCATAGCCGTTCCTCTGAGAAAGCAAGTTATTGTTAGAGAAAAGTTGCCATTCCCTAGTGGTAGTGCAACCGCCATGCTTATAGCGGTACTTAATGGATCTGAAATTTTACAAGAAGTCTCCAGATCAGATCTACTGCAGATGAGAAATAGAAGATTAAGTGAAGCCCCGATACCTCAAGAACAAGATCGGGAATTTAGTAATTTATCATCAAGGGGATCTCCTGACGGGTACAGCGCATTAGAGATAGATAACAGTGAAAATGAAGAAGCAGAGCAAACTAGTTATGAAGAGAATATTCGAATTTTATTCAGAACATTCACAGTTTCCTCTATATATACAATTGGGTCATATTTTTTCCCTATATTACGGTCGATTCCCATATTTGGTAAGACGCTGTCTAAGAACTATTTGTGGGAGCTGCAACCTTCACCTGCATACATTGGCCAAGGTATGATCATGGGTCTTCCAACAGTTTCATATATGTTATTCGGATGCATACTAGGTTGGGGAATCCTAGCTCCTTTGGCTAAGCATGCTGGTTGGGTTCCTCCTGACGCTGGCGTCGACGATTGGGAAAGAGGTGTACATGGTTGGATTCTTTGGACATCATTGTCTATCATGGTAGTAGATAGCGTAGTCGGATTTATTGTTGTCACAGTTAGATCAATTGTTAAATTCTGGCTTACCGACGATAAGGCAAGGCTTTTGACCAATGTTTGGGATGATTCATTTGAATCGATGTTATTGGAGGAGGAACGCGTGATAAATAAAAGACGTAACACGACGTCTTCTTCTAGTAATCGCCCAAACACTGTTAAATTGGTTTATGACGATGTTGATCATGAGGTTGCCGATGAACACTTGGTTAAGTTGACTACCGTCATTAGTGGAATTATCGTATCTTCGTTACTATGCATAGTATTGATGATTTATTTATTTGGATTAGAAATTATTCCTGTTTATGCAATGGTTACTGCCTTACTTATTGCCCTATTCTTATCTGTACTGGGTATTCGTGCTTTAGGTGAAACCGATTTAAATCCAGTTAGTGGTATTGGTAAGATTTCCCAACTTATCTTTGCCCTAGTGGTACCTCGGGACCGTAAAGGTTCAGTACTTTTAAATTTAGTTGCTGGTGGTGTTGCAGAATCAGGTGCCCAACAAGCTGGTGATTTAATGCAAGATTTGAAAACTGGACATCTCTTGGGTGCATCACCAAGAGCTCAATTTCTGGCACAACTTGTTGGAGCGGTATGGTCGATTGTCCTTTCTAGTGTGATGTACATCTGTTACAATAAGGTCTATCATATCCCTGATAAGCAATTTAGAATTCCGACCGCCATAGTATGGATAGATTGTGCTAGATTAGTGACGGGACAAGGTTTACCTGAAAAGGCTTTAGGTTGTTCCATCGTACTAGGCTGTGTTTTTGCCTTTTTATCATTGATCAGAAACTGTTATCGTGAAGGTAACCGTAGCTGGTTGATGTACATACCCTCCGGTGTTGCAGTTGGTGTGGGTATTTATAATACACCTAGCTTCACAATTGCCAGATTCATTGGTGGTGTAATTGCGAGCAGCTGGATGAATCGTCAACAGTTTAACTTGGGGGCTAAGACTAAGATGATCGTATTCAGCTCAGGGCTTGTATTAGGTGAGGGTATCTGTAGCATTTTCAACATGCTCTTTACCGATTTAAAACTGCCACATTTTTGATATGTTTAAACCCCGTATTTGTATTCACCAGAGACGATATTATATAAATATTCAATACTTTGTACCATCTTGTAACTGCATCGATAATTGCTTTTGTCTAAGCTCTTTGTACTGTTGATCCTTGAACGACTCCACTTGGTTCAAGAAATCCTGTTTGGCTAAATAACCGTCCTTATTGTGTAAAGATAATTCTTCATTAATACCTTCCTTATCCACATATGAAGCCCAGTCGAGACTTGACTTTTCTAAGGTAGTTAGCTTTGGCTTTAGTGCTCCAGATATAATTTGTTCTAGCAATACCGGTCTCTTCAAAGGTCTCCTCAGGTTACTTTTGTCACTTACGTGTCGTTGCCCTTCAATCTCATTAGACGCATATTTTTGACTCTTACCATCCGGTCTATTCTGAAACTTAATGCTGTTTAAATATTCCTTGGCTTCAGCACTCCACATGGGCACTATCTTCTCTTCATGAACCATTTCTCCTGCAAACTTATAATCTCTTTTGATCAAAATCTGCCTTTCAGACGCACCATCACTTATTCCATCCATATTATCAGTTGTATCCAGTACAGACCTTTTGTGCTCCTCTCCATTTAGTCTTTCTAACCCTCGATGCTTCAAATCCTCCCACAACTTACCAGAACTCTCAGAAACTAATTCCACTTCCAGAGTTTCATATTTGTGTCTTTTCGATCTCTCTTCTTCCAAGTGTCGAGCTTTTCTAGTCCTTATGAGGCCTCCGGTATCACTTTCAATGCGTGAATAGTCTGCTACCGATTTCGATTTGCCCTGTTCTGCTTTTAAGTCCTCGTCTTCATCTTCCTCATCACTGGCTTCTTGAACCTTGGTAGGATCAAAATCTTCGTCTTCCTCCTCATTGTACTCATCTTGCTCAATCTCATGTTGCTTAACAACCTCTCCACCTTCAGATAATGGCATTATCAATTACTTTTTGCGTATATCTGACTCTTAATATGTAACATTTCAAATTTGTCATTGTTAATTTATGTAGATCAACCTTCAAATATCTACGCGAAGTGATATAAATATATATATTTACATAGGAAAAGGAGTTTTACACAGTAACGATTCACTTAAGACTATCCTCGTATATCCAAACAATATTCTGGGACCTTGATACCATTAACTAGTTTCCCAATAGACTCTTTATGATGACGAATGTGGATGAAAACGGAGTAACTTCATTTAAGATATTAAAACGAAAGAAGGAAGACTGTGCAGAGGAACAGCTAGAGGCAGAAATCAAAAGAGTTGCACTGCATGATGATTCAGAATACCCAACCACAGCATCCATCGAATCTATCGAATGTGATGGTGCAAGCACGAGCCGGCTGAGTGAAGGGGAATCCTTGAATAATGCTGCTGCTGAAGGAGATGCTAGAGATCAAAGGAGCCGACAAGCGCATCTGAGGATGTTGTGTTTGGTGAAACAAGCGTCTATGGTCGTAGGACATAAGGGTGAGACCATTTCGAGGATTAAGTCGATGACTGACACTAGGATCAATGTATCTGAGAATGTGAGGGATGTTCCCGAAAGAGTTGTATATGTGAGAGGGTCTTGTGAGAACGTAGCTAGAGCATTTGGCATGATTGTAAGATCACTTAATGATAGAGGTTATAGCAATAATGATAGGAGTGCGGAAGGTATACCGACAACCGTAAATCTACTCATATCCCATCATTTGATGGGAGTCGTCATTGGTAAACACGGATCACGACTTAAGGAAGTTGAAGAGTTGAGTGCAGCTAGATTAACAGCAATGCCGCAACAACTTATGATGTCGAATGATCGTATTTTGACCATTGAAGGTGTAGCTGATGCAATCCACATTGCTACATTCTATGTTGCACAAACGATTCTAAATTGCAAGGATGCCTTTAAGTCTAAAAGGGCCATATTTTACCAACCAAGTCCATTGTGTTCAGTTCTACTCAATGGGATGATGTCGCCAATGGTTTATTCGCATCAACAGCATCATCAATACCATCCAGCGGATAAGTATCGTAATAGTAGGAGACTACCACGTTCCTCAGTAATGTTTATGGTTCCAACAACAAACACGACACCACAAGCTGTCCCACAGCGTCCAACATCAGTCATGTATACAGCAGCTAATGCTGCCAGTGCACCTGCCTTTACGCCGAATTTCATGATTCCCAATGTTCGCATAATTGACGGTCCTGTGGCCACACCTGTAGCTCAAACCATGACTATCGTCCAACAAGAAATATACATCGATGAGACTTTCGTGGGTAACATAATAGGGAAAGATGGTAAAAACATTAACTCCATCAAGGAGTCTACTGGTTGCTCAATCTTCATTGACGAACCTGTGGACGGTGCCTTCGAAAGGAAGTTAACGGTCAGAGGGACATCCATGGGGTCCCAGGCTGCCATTATGCTCATAAGTAACAAGATTGAAATTGACAAAGTTAACAAGGAAAGGAAAAGATGATGCATTATTTTCAAATTTGACATTTAAATCAAATAATTAAAGGGAAGGAATATTCTGTTTAAGTTTGTAATTTTCTTATGTAGTGCCAGTACATAATAAATTTTACATTAGATGGATTCGAGTTTGACGCGAGCTACTAGTAATGACAATAACATTAATACTGGGTAGAAACCACATGTAGGAGACCACTATTGAGGCTAATGGCATCATGGAGATTAATAGCATCTGTTAAAGAACTTCCCTCGAGTTTAGGGCTTGAAATGAATAGTACACGGGTGATTTCTCGTGAAGAATTTGTACCCAATGTGATATCTGAAAGTAGAGCTAACAAGATTGGTATAAGACATCTTGTACAAAGTTCAAACAAGTATCATGTTTTGGAAAGATACGGGAGTGGATTTTGGATATGTTATGATGTGATTGAAATTGATATACAAGAAGTTAGGGACGACTTCACGGGTGATGAGCATTGGATCAATTGGGCAGCCCTCAAAGAATGGAACCATATGGGGCTTAAGGACCTTCTACCCTTGTGGAAAGAGAGTGCTATGGCAAGATCTTCAACTCATCAATCTATAGGACTTGAGATGAAACCTCCTGGTGAGGACAAATTTCATGGTGAAGTTGTCAAACTGGATCCTGCAACTTTTCTGGAGACCAAATACTACGATTCACTATTTAATATTTATCTCCCATTGGTATATTTTGTCAAATCAACTCTGAGTCGATTGAAGAATGCTTGTAATATGACTTTTGGTGAAGGAAACGCATATTTAACCACAATATTGCAAATTCTTATGAGAATTGATGAGTTTGATCAAAGACATGCAGATGGCGGATTGGTGGTAAGGGAAATGGGGATTATTGCAGCAGAAAAACGGAGAGCGTGCCTACAGAAATTTGGCTTCAACATGAATGGCAATGAGACTAATGATGATAATGAAAATTCTAGTTCCCTGAGGGAGTTGTCAGGAATCTTTAAGATTCGTGAAATTAAATTACAGGTGATTATACTACTAGAAGCTATTGCATACAATCAGCTGGATACCAATTTTGAAAATTTTGAGAATAAATATGAGTTTAAATTAAAGAAAAGATCATTGAATTTGACAAAAAGGAGGGCATTGCCAATGAAATCTAAATTAACTCGACGAAAGCAAGTTGCTGATATGAAAGCATCAAATTCAGAGCAGCTGGATTTCTGTGAGCAGCTGGATTTGTATTTAGATAAACTCTGCATACTGGATATTCTTTTGGCAAGTGAACCAGCAGTGCCAGAAGATGAAAATATCGACAGTATACAGGAGCACAAGAAAAATCTTCTCAACAAGCACAAGGAGTCATCTTCTGTTGGGTTTGTCAACTACGTTCTGGTACCGTATTTTGCCAAAAGAGTACCCAATGCAATCAAATTTACCATTCAAAAATTGAAGGGGCCCAGTTTAAAATCCAGAAGACCTTTAGAAAAAAATGTATCGGATAAATCCTCGTCATTTATTGATACCATACAGGAATCTGATTCAAGAAGAAGCTCAACATCATCTTCACCTCAATCTACTGCACCTTCGCCCTGGATAAGGCAGAGCGCAGCAAATCCCGAAGTATTCAACACGAGGACAAGTTCTAATCTAAACTCCCTCTTTGAATCAGGTTCTTCATTATTCAAAAAGCCAACATTTATATCAAGAACCAAATCTGACTTAACCATGAATTTAATGAAGAAGAGGCAGTTATCTGTGACAGATTTGAACTCTAAAGATTGCCCGTTAGCCGCCAACGATGATACTAACAATAATAAAAGAACCAAATTAATTACACAAAGTCATAGATCGTTTCGTAGGGTCGGCAAACTTAAAAATGATAGAGCAGCTGTTGATCCTAAAATGTCAAAAGGAGATTCCGAAGCAGTTCAAGTCATGAGTACACCATTGGTCAAGGTTTCATCAGGTACGCCGAATAAGAGAACAAAGTTACAAAATATAGTGGAATCACCTATAGATAGTGGTACTGGAGCTCCTAAACAGGATGGCAAAAATTTCCAGGATTCACCAATTCTATATGGAACACCCCAGCAGAGAAACACACACTCGCAAGACTCTACAACCAAACCTAAAAAAAACATCAAAAGACGTCTCTTTGCACCTTAATACAGACATTAGCCATGTTTATCTTTTGTTACAACATTACATGGGTTTATTTCCTTTATACACTTTTCTCATTAATCACTTCCGATCTAAAGTTTACAATGATTTATTTTTACTCACCAAAGAAAATTGCACTGGTTAGCTCCTTTGTATCATCTCTCTTCAATATACGACTTGCAACTGTTACACCACATCTTTCAACTAGTTTTTGCTTGTCCTCTTCAGTTACAGTATCATCCTTACCTTCATAAACATCAGGAAGATCACTTTTCAGAACCACTAAGGCCTTGATTACTGTATCTACCAAAGATTCCGTCTCATCAACTGTAAATTTAGTACTTCTGTTTTCATCAACGTTGTCCAATGTCACATTGTGTTCATTAAACACTAGTCTGGACCAGTTATAAAGGTTCCCTAGGAAAAATCTAATAGATTCTGATTCCAGCACGGAAACACCACGTAGACAACCGTAATAGGTACCGAATACACGGTTAGTATCAAGAAAAGTTTTTAGTAGAGTCCTTATCACACGAGGCTTCAAAGACTTGTAAACCTGTGGGAATTTCTTGAGAACATAATCTAATAAAGAGGCTGCAAAATCTCGAAGAGCATTAGTCTTTTCCAAAAATTCACGGATTTCTTCGGGCTTGTCGCTATTAGGCGAACCACCTAGTTTCTTCGCAAGGAGCAGCGTTAATATTGATGGCATTAATGAATGGATATAAGGATCCAAAAATATGGATTTATTGCTCAATAAAGAATAGATTATTTCTAAAATGGTCGTCAGAAGATCTAAATCAGATAAATTATGGGTAATTTGTTCTGCAATGAATTGGATGAAATAGGGCACTAGTTGGTGTAATCCACTATCGGTTTTCAAAGAAGTCAGAGCTGCAGCCTTCATGTGTTGGGCCTTTGGATCATCCTGATCTTTTGAAGTCAACGCTGCTATTACTTTATTAAAATAAATTTGTAATTCCATAGATAACACATGTTTGACCAACGGTTTAACTTCGATATTCTGATTTGGTTTGACAGATGACATACGCTGAGAATCCTTTTCTTCACCCAAGGATATGGCAGCCGCGGAAGATGTAGAGGTTTGTAAGCTATTATCGTTCAATGCTGTTACGATAGCACCCCTAACGATAGGTGGTTGCGACAGCCTAATATCTTTCAAATTAGGATTCTGAATGATAGCAGGTTGTACACCTTCCACCGCCAACCAATGGGTGGCGAAGGTGGGTACACGAGGCACTTGCGGTAATGGTTCATTGATTAACTTATCAAAATCGATTTCTTCATCGTTTAAATAGTAGATGGATTGACCACCAACGGATTGTACTTTAGTAAAGGATACGTCTTGGTCAAAAGCAGATCCGTCATGGTATCCATAAAGAGGTTCGACGTTAAGCACCCTCAGAGCCTTCGAAATATCATCTGTAGTTAAAACATCTCTCTTAGAATGCCTCTTAAATTTGACAGCTTGTTCAATGATTTCTAAGATTCTGTATTCCACGTCCATAGCTAGTGCCTTGAGCACATCGTCACTAATGTTTTCTATTCCTAATGATTCTGCAACATCTTTCACGGTATCCTGAGGTGACCAAATAGTATATGATTGTTGCTGATTCGACATGGACCACACTAATTGTCTTGAAACCGAACTCTTTCTTATCTTTTTCTCTGCAAGAAGATTATCTGTATATTAGTATCAAGTACAAATTTTCAATTTAGAAGTTCTTGCTGCTTATAACAAAATACTACATGAAATAAACAACAAAAAAGAACGAACAAATTTGGTGTCTGTGATGCCTGAAGAGCTGACGCCATTACAGCAGAATGTTTTGGATCGTTATAAAAGGTTAGCGCGGGCGTTACACTCTTTAGATGAGACTTTTAAGCAGTTCAATGCTCCCAGTGATGATAATGTTACTGCAGAAGGAGTTCTCGACCAGATTAGACAGATCGAAGTCAAGATTGGTCTCGTAGGTACTCTTTTGAAGGGAAGTGTGTATTCCCTAGTACTCCAAAGGAAACAAGAAGAGGAAGCCAAACGTTTATAGTGTTGTATAGTAGTAGTCCTAACTAAGGGAAAAACATAACTAGGTTCATTGTACTGCATAAATGACGATTTTACCATCTAATCCACAGGATGAGACCTGTGAAATGTTGTCGCAGGACTCTCTGTAAGGTCTGAATTGGACGATAGTATTGTCGTGAGCGCTTTCCTGCTCATCAGCAGTAACTTTGCCCTTGAGATCCAACTCTTTGAATTTTCTTAATGCAGAAATTCCTGAGAATGTATTCTCTTCATCCTCTTGACCATCTACAGAGGCATTCTGAGGTGCAGTACCGCCTTTGTTTGGTTTGTCTAGGTTCTTTATGAACTTAACACCCTGATAGTCAGCTCCAAAAACGACTGGATGGCACGAATACCCACCGCAGATAATTTGAGCATCATTTACCCAAAGTATTGCTTGGAATGGCAACCCATCAGGAGAGTTGGCAGACACGATATTGCCCTGTGGATCAGCAATGTTTAAAGTGCCATCATGAGTAACAAAGGCAATTCTTTCTTGGCTACTGCGCCATTGCAAATCATGGACATAAGAGCCCTGATAGAATTCCCTAACTGGGGTCCCAAATGGAAATTTATCACCCCATGGTGATCCTGCAACCACTTCTTTGGAATCCAAACCTTTGATGAAACCCGAGAAAACCCTCATATAACCGTCGGTAGCACCTGCGGCAAGCAATACACCATTATCATGCCATGACAAACAAGTTACAGTAGATCTAATTGGTTTCTTGATGTGCTTGGAAACCCACCAATTGTTTTCTTGTTCGTAATAACAAACTGCAATGATACGCGCACTTGAGCCCACGGCAAATTTGTAACCACTTGGAGCCCAGGAAACACTAGTAGCAGCTCTATTAATACGCAACAGAACTAGCGTGGGCTTGTAGGATCCATCACTCAATGGTTCCCAGACATACGCGTTCCTGTCCTGTGAACACGTAACGATACGACCATGGACAGAGACATCAACAGCGGTAACCAATTTGTCATGATCAGTCAGAGTAGCAATCAATTGAGGTTGAGGATGTAATCTGTAGACCAAACAGTTCTTGTCACAGGAGATCGCCAACAGAGATTTGTCTGCAGAGTAACAATGCGAGTAAATGGGAGCCTTGACAAGCTTTAAGACGGAAACAACGGATTGATCTTGTGCGAACGACATTAGGAGACTCTCGACTAATGTGTTAAGTGGTAATTGAGATAGTTTATTGAGGTATTGTAATGTAAATGGTGCTTTTAAGTTGTTAAGTTCCCCTTTTTCATGTTGAGATTTCAGCATCAAATTATAGAAGACCCGAACAGTTGAAAATTTTCCAGCTCATCGCATAAATTGGCACTTTAAGATTGATGGAAGAGTGCTTATGAACCCCCATTGGTAGGTTACTGAACATTTTACTAGATTCTAATGCGTCTGTTGATTAGTTGCGTTGATGGAGGTTCTTTGAAAGAAGCTGTGTGTGGTGCAGGAACTGATACTTCTGTGCAGAATGCACTACAACCTTTAAAGCTGGAGCCGATCGTCTCTGAAGGAACTGCTAGTTGTGTGGAAATTATACATGCATTAGACCAGAGGCTACTACTTGCTAGACGTAATGGTAAAGTGGAATTGGTCCATTTTGGCGAAACATATGAGTTGAAAGATCAAATTTCTGATCTATTGGACAGTTCAAGACTGGAACCCTTTAATGCTAAATCTAAAAGGAGAGTTAAACTTAGAGATACTTTTGTCACATTGCAGCCATTAAGGAAGAGCCACTTTTTCGCTGTGACGAGATCTGGGTTGGTTCACATTTTAAAATTAAACCAGAATGGTGATAAAATTGATAAATTAAAGACGTGGGAAGTTAAAGCACCCTTGGACTTTGCTCAGTTGTGTGATAACTGGGAAGGTCAATCCAGTGGTAATTATGTATTTGGGTGTGGTGGTGAAGAGAATCAAATTAAATTAGTAGAAATTAATGAAGATTTCAGCGATTTAAAGCAGATTTGGGAGGCCAAAAATGTGAAAAACGACCGACTAGACATGAGAGTTCCCGTATGGCCAACCGCGATGAAATTTTTACAACCTAGTAAATCGGATGCTGTGGATAAATCCAAATTAAACTACCAGTTTGTTGTTATTACTCATTGGTCGCATTTGGCACACTATAGTACTCAACATGGTAGGAGACCTGTCGTTTACAACCAGCTATTTCGTAACCAAGAACCCTTAGAATATCTAGAGATTTACGATAAATCCTCTACGGATCTAGGCAATATTGTTACAGATAAATTTCAAGACTTTGCCTTGATGACTACCGATATAAAGAAAAATGTTTACAAATACGATATCAGTGGACGTCCTCTCACAAAATTAGGAAAGGGCGATATTTCTGGTGCAACTTCATTTGTGAAAAAAGTTGGAGGTTATATTTTGCAAGGAGGTTTAGATAGGTACGCTAGGGTTTTTGATGCATCTACAGGTGAAAGGCTGGTGAAAATATACACCGGCAGTAGTGTCAATCACATTATTTTGCTTGATGATGATAGATTGGATCCAATACAGAGACAAAAGAAGGAGTCCAAGAGGAAGACAGTTAACGACGAAGAAGATGCTGAAAGATTGTGGGAACAATTAGAAGGCAAGAAGTCTAAAAAAACAAAGAAATGAAGGACGTCCTTATGTTGATATGCATACAAATGCATGAATAAATATAAATATATATATGTATGTATATGCGTGTAAACTATTAAGGGCCACCGGCTCGCTGTAATTTCTTATCGTGACCACGTTTACGGTTGTGATTGGCCTTGGCAGATTTCTTTTTCTCATCTCTGGCTCTTTGTAGCTTTGGGTTCGTATTGGTGGTATTACGGTTAATTGGTGGCGGAGATGTCTTACCCTTTGGTGTGCTAGATCCATTTTTCCCTTCACTATCTCTGTTTTTAACGTAGGAGGTTTTCCCCGTCTTTAGATTGCCCTTAAACATGAATTTTTCCTCGAGGACCCTTGCACGTTGAGGAGATCTTTCCAATATACGAGCCCAACCTTCTATTTGCTCATCAGCCCAATTAGTTTCTTTTCTCATGTCTTTCCTCACCTTAGTGCCTCTTTTAGATCTTTCAAATAGTGTCTTATCTTGTTTCAAAAGACCCCATAGGTATCCTTGGATCTTATCCAATTGAGAAACACCATCGGTCTCATCATCATCACCTTCCTCTGTTACATTGAGTTTTTCAGATGTAGGCATTGCTTCTGCATCATCATAAGTGTCGTCTCGTTCGTCCTCATCGCCTTCGTACATTAGTTTCAATGCCCAGGACATCGTTTTATTCTTTACCTCGTCTGGAACCTGTTTAGTATGTTTTTCTGACGATTTTTTCAGAGGGCTCATTACGACATCATCAACATCTCTCTCAGTATGATTGTTCTGTAGTGATTTTCGGTTCTCCTCTTCTTCTTCCTCTGCTGAAATGCTGTCTGTGATTCCTGGATTCTCAAACAGAGCGTTGATTGCCAATTCTACGTTTCCGTCATATCTTTTCAATAATTGGGACCTTTGGAAACCAGTCAAATGTGGGAAAATTTCGCCCAATTGAGCAATATCCTCCTCTCTGATATTCGTTGAAACCACACTCTCTTCCGATTCTTGAGACGGTATATTGAAATTTAAAAAGGGCAGTCGTTGCCTTAGTCCACTAACTTTCTGGTTGAATTTTTCGTCCACTAGAAGGCTACCTAGAAGTGGATATAATGCTAGTGTGTCCAAATTACTTACACCCATTTCTCTCGTGATCGAAACAATTGCATTGACGGATGCTGATAGAAGGGTCACAATAACCAACTGTTTGGCAATATTACTATGTTTACCTTGCCCCTTGGCCCACCATAGCTCCAAAGTCTCCAACCATGTTGTTGTGAGGAATTCATCTGCAAATTTATTTGGTTTTAACGACTTTGCGCTTAGTAAACTTTCAAGGGCGTTTAAATCCACCCTAGTAAATTTCCCATTTTCTACTAGCTGTTTGATCCTTTGTTGAACTTGCTGTATTTTGTTAAGTTGGGCCTTTTGCGTATTAATCTGAGGCACAAGTGATCCATTAATTAACCCTCTAACAGAATCGGGATTTTCCTTGACGTATATTTTAACCAAGTCCCAAAGATGCTCCCCAAATATTTGTAAGTATAGTAGTCCACATTTCTTTATCAGGGTGAATATCCAAGCCCTTAACAAGGCTAGCTGCTTGGTTACATCTTGATTCATACCAAGTGAAAGCACTTTACCTTCTTCTTCTGCTACTTCATGTAAATAACTTCTGATGAAAATGCATAGACTGTCATAAGTAGATTCGTCTATCTTTTCCACATTGTTTTCGTGGTTTAAAAATTCAAAATATACCACATATGTCTCTAGCAGATGTGCCCACACAACAGGGTCCTTTTCAATCAAAAGTGCCCTCAAATTGAAGGGAGGAAATCTTACAATAGGTAATGAAACTAGAGAGGAGTCCCCATCCACTTCGACGACACGTTTATTCAACATAGAGTTCTTTGGGATCAGCTTTGATGAGCTTAAATTTTGTATATGATTCTATCGATAGTCTCTAATAGAAACGATGAAGTGAAAAATCGATGGACTCTTAATCCATGAACAAATGCTTTTAAGATGAAAAGAATAAAATAAAAAAGAAAGAAAAAAAAAAAAAAGATTATGTAACCAACCTGTAGGTTTTAGCGCATTGAGAAGAGACCTTTTGTGCTCATAATCATGCTATTGTCTGTCCGATTGTGAGTTGCATTTACAGCAATTTAAAAGATGAAAGTAAGCAGCACTTCGACCTAATCAATGCATTTGCTTGATATATCTGAGCGCATTTATCATGGTTTGAATCCAGTTGTAAAGCCTTTGAAGGTTTTAGGACTTCAACTAGAATTCAACAGGTATTGAACATCGTTCGAGAATGTCAGAACTTCTATCTAACATTTCCATGTTTATAGGAGATATATGATGAGTTTCATTCCAGCGGTCTAATAACTCTCGGTAGCTAAGTTGGTTTAAGGCGCCAGACTGTAATTTGAAAAGTAATCTGGAGATCGGGCGTTCGAGTCGCCCCCGAGAGATTCTTTTTTTTATAAGACAGATATACTTCTTAGCTAGTCCCTTTTCCAACCTATCAACTCTAATTCGAAAAAGTACCCAATATTTCACCTTAAATATTCCATTCCAGCAAATGCTAACCTTTCTAAATATATATATTCATAAAGCCTAGATATGCGGATTCATGGATAAGTACAAAATTGCTAGAATTACCATCAAAATTTTTCAAAAATTTGGGACGACAGATAAAAATTTCACTGATTCCAATGTAATAGGTTTTTCTCTCGATGTGGGTATCAATATAGGCGTCTGTCACCATTTGGCTTAATCGAGCTCTCTTCAAAACCACACTGAATTATCAACTAACAAACGAAAAATTGAAAGATATAGATAGGCAAATGTCTTCTCTAGATCCCTTAAATGCTGAACTTGAGAAGCAGCATCAATCGCAGACACAACCCAAGTCTTACAAGAAATATGAAGTTCATGAGGGGATCATTTTTTGTATAGAGCTTTCTGCTGGTATGTTTCAAGAACTCTCAGAATTGAACTATAAGGTCCAATTGGTGGAAATTTTGGAGACTTTAGAACAATTAATGTCGCAGTTGGTAATTGTAAGACCGGGTACAGGTATAGGATGTTATCTTTACAATTGTAACAGAAATGATGCAAAGAGCTACATTTACGAATTATTTCCCCTAAAAGATATAAACGCCAGGAGTATGAAGAAGCTTAGTGATTTACTTGATGATTTAGCTAATGATAGGATTACGCTCCAAGGGTTTCTACCCTTTGACGATTCTAAAAGGACACCGCTGGATTCGTTGTTTGGTCTTATTCAAGATGAATTCTTAAAGGAAGTTGAAGGTCAAAAGGCTTTCAATAATAAAAAAGTGTTTTTATTTACTGATAACGATTCTCCACCAGAGGTATGGAATAATGAAGCCAAACTAAGACTAAGGCATCTAGTTGATGATATGGATGATCATTTCATTAATTTTACTACTTTTTTTATTGGTAGGGAAGATGCACCATTTGATGATTCTTTTTATTCTGATATTTTAAAACTGGGAGCAAGCGCTGACAATCCCAATACAGAGTTTGATGGTCCAAATACTACACCAATCTCTGCGTCATATATTAAATCTCGGGTCTTGAGGAAGCAAGAAATCAAGAGAATTATGTTCCAATGTAGTCTTATATTGGAAGAAAGAATGCAGTTCATGGTGGGTATCAAAGGCTACACGATTATTATACAAGAAAAACCAGGACAAAGATATAAATTGGTGTATGAAAAAGATGAAATTAGGAAGGAAGCAAATTCGAGAAGAAAATTTTTGGATTCTAAGACTGGTGAGGAAGTTAAAGAAGGTTTGACGAAGGTTTTCCCTTATGGTGATTTAAATATAACAATCACAGACGAGGAATTGAGTAAAGTGAGGAGTAGTTATACTGAAGAAGAATCGTTTTTGAAAATAATAGGATTTCGTTCCTATGAAAAATGTATTCATTACTTCAATAATATCGATAGGGCATTATTTGTGGTTCCTGATGAATTTCACTTTGAAGGTTCTATAAGAACTTTAGCGTCATTGTTCAAAAACCTTCGTGCTAAAGGGAAAGTAGCGGTTGTATGGGGCAAATTAAAGACCAATAGTCACCCTGCTGTGTTTGTTTTAAGCCCTTCACGCAATGATGATCCTAATGAAGGATTTTATCTCTATAGAATACCATTTGCAGAGGAATTGAGAAGATTTCCTCCACCATTAATTCGTCATAATTCATATGACACTCCAGAGTATCAGGAATTAAAAAATATAACTAGAAAGATCATAGACAATTTCCAACTATTGAAAGGCTATCGACCATCCGAGTTCAAGAATCCTTCTTTACAGAAACATTTCAAAATTTTGCACGACTATCTGCTACAAGTAGAACAAGAAGAAGAAGACGATTTACCTGAAGGCGCCAAGCAGAAGCTATTATCAGAAGATGATTCATTGTTAAGGCTTGCACAAATTAGGACAAAAATTATGAAATCTGCAGAGTCTAGTAATCCTAAAAGATTACAATTAGATGAATACTTGCAAGCTTGGAATAGCCTGTATGAAAATATTTCTAAGACAACTACCCTTGAAGATGCCCCACAACCAAAGACCAAGCAACCAAAAAAGCATTAGTTTAGTAATTGCAACTCACAAAGCATGCACAAATGGTCACTTGGATATTCACCTGTATGTGGTTGTCCGTGTTCCGTCATTTCTTTACCTGGTGGCATACGTAAAAGGCCTCTGATCTTTAGACCGTTTTCTCGTTCAAAGTCCTCTAAGGAATCAACTTCTTTATGATTGGAGAAATCCCAACGTCTAATGAAAAACAAATAGTCCAAAAGACCTCGCCAAGTGTGTGCCCAATTTGATATTTCCGGCTCACCGCTCTCGTTATCAAGACCAGCATTCTCCTGGTGTACTTTTCTGTATGCAACCGAATATAATGAAATGGCTCTCATGTCAATTGAGTTGTGTAGGAATTGCATTTTTTTTACCAGTTCGCTTTCATCATCATTAGCTTCATAGTGATCAGGAACAGGTTGATCAGGTTGGTCAACACCAAACTTCTCAATGTTACCACCTTCTTCATCTTCAGCATCTTCTTCATCGCCGTCACGCATTTTGGAAAAGGTATAAGAAGTGCTACATTCGATAACAGTCTTGGCCCTCTTGGAATATTCAATAGGCTTCCGAGTCATAGATAAATAAGGTG
Organism: Zygosaccharomyces gambellarensis; assembly: GCA_030571545.1. Taxonomy (NCBI): domain Eukaryota; kingdom Fungi; phylum Ascomycota; class Saccharomycetes; order Saccharomycetales; family Saccharomycetaceae; genus Zygosaccharomyces; species Zygosaccharomyces gambellarensis. The sequence continues at coordinate 449,192 of JAJLXU010000004.1, forward strand.
CGTCATATGGTTGAGAGTTAAAATCACCACAGAAGAATGAATACCAATGAGAGTGATCACCATCATTACCGTTTTGTAAAATGTTGATTCTATGTGAGAATTCCTTGACTTTGTTTAGGACAACATAACATTGTCTAGTTCTCTCAAAAGTTCCAAACGGGTGCCAGAATAAATGGGTAGTACCTATAATAATACCTGTTTTCTGTAAATTATGCTTCTGTTTAATTCTATCGGAGAACCTTAAAGATAACAAAAGTCCACCGTTATTTGTCGTCGTTCTTGGTGGGATATCGCCAGACGTTTCTTTATCGAAATCTATCAGCATTCTATCAGTCATAACAAAATAGGTTTTTCTCCACACAATAGCAACACCATGATTCTTCGAAGCTTGTCTATGGAACTGTGAGTCGTATCCAAGTTTAGACAATTCGTCCTTCCAGAAATTTTGATATTGAATAAAATCAATTTCTTGTAGACAAATAATGTCTGCGTCATAGTGCTTGAATTCATTCAGTAAAACCTTTGATCTTCTATACCATTTCAATGCATCCCCACTCGTGGGGAAAAGCTTGCGTCTAATCAATGTCTGTGCAAGGCAGTTATATGTCATCAGCTTAAATCTAAATCCACCAATATCTTCACCCTCATGTAATTGCAAAATAGGCCTTTTTACAAACTGTAGCTCCGGAGGATAATTAGGATCAACGCCTCGCGCTAGCATTGCTTCCCTCTTCGCAGCTCTGGCCGCTTCCCTTTCAGCCCTGACTTTAGCAATATGTTCTGCGGAAACCGGTATTTTCTGAGCCTTTTGACTCTTATTCTCAGAATTTGATCCCTTCACATTGGCAGTGTTAGATTTTTCATTGCACATCTTGATACTAAGTCAGATCTGTTGGCAGTCAATCTATATGTATAGGATTGTATATACCTTGGTGGACTTCATTAGTGGGATTAGCTTCATCCAGATCTTCATCATCATATGGTTCGTTAAATGATGGGGTTACCCTGACCAGGTGAAAAATTACATTAAAGTGAAAAAGTACATCGATATTGAAAAGATGCACAATATTGAACATCGAATTTGGGAGCGTCCTCCAATTCTGCCAAGGTTTCCTCGGTTCCCTGAATTTGACCGTCGATTTTTTTTTTTGATATGGTTTTTTACAAGATTACATTGTCCAGATCACTCATAGGTGTACCATATTTTTCTAGAAACGTGGTAAAGACTCTTGGACTGGGTAAAAGAGGTTCGACGGTTTATAGAAGAGCTACACCACAATGTGCAGGTTCACTAGCAAGAGTGAAAGAATTGGTTAACGTTGAAGTCACACAGCATGCACTTACGAAAGAGCAGCAAAGAGAATTGCGCAAATCTAACCCAGGGTTTACGGTAGAAAAAAGAGTATAGTAATGCCAGACTTCAACAAAGGAGATGATAATAATAAATGGGAAGAACATTCCTGGATATCTTGTATATATGTTATTAATTAAAGTAGTGATAAAAAACTAGGTTTCTAGAAATAGAGGAACTAACCCATGTTTAAAGAAGGCAAAAATAAAAAGGATGAAATATTAGAATCATGAAAAAGTCTTGATATGTTTTTTTTTTTTAAAAAAAAAAAAAAATTCAAAAAACTGTACCTGTCATTTCGGCTGGCAAAACGTTCTTATTTGGAGAACTGACAAAACTACTTTCATCTTCTGCATCGTCATCAGAAAGTGCAACGCTGAACGAATCAACCATTCGGAAAATATCACTACGGTCCAAAGCTTTACCGTCAAAACTTAGTTCAAAACTGTCATTAAGAGGACCCGTACCGTTCAAAGAGCGTGCAACCTGTAAGGGTGGTTGTGGTCTTCTTGGCTTCTGTAAAAATTCGATGAATCTTGATTGTAAATCTTCCAAACGATAGTAACGAATACTCATATCACCAAATAAACACAATGGTTGATAAGAATGGTATTTGGATCTATAGACCCTTTCAATTTGGTTCTTCAATGCCCTATGAGTGTCTTGACAAACCAGTAACGGAATTGACAATTTATAAGTCTTATTACCAGGGTAAGACTTGCCATTTTTTGGAGCTGTATTGATAATTGGCTTCAATTTGCCATCATCAGACCTTGCACTGTCTAGATTGATTGGTTCTGAAAAATATCTGTTAACGAAGTCTTTTTCCTTCTTAACCGGATCCACTTTATCCAATTCGTAAAGACTATTAATCTCTTTGTATCTTGGTGGGCCTCTTGCCTGCAGATTCGATGATCTGGGACCCTTACGGTGAGGAGATCCGGTCAAACTAGACTTGATATTTTTCCCTCCCATCCTTTGAGGAGATCTCTTCAATTTGTTATCGTTCAAGGGAAAAAAAGAAGTAGATGCTGGAGTCGCTGGAGCCGCTAGCGGCAACCCAGTGGCTTCACCCTTTTCCCAGCCACTACCGTAGTAAGAAGTCGTATCGAGAACTTTTCTATTGTTCAACGTTCTCTTTGTGGGAGAAGAGCTCCGGGAATTAATATCGAATTCAGGTAACTCTGTTGCTGGGAAGGAAAGATCCACCGTTTTACCATCTTCTATGCCAAGCATACCCACAAGCACTAATGACACCTTTTGATATTAAGATTCCAGCAATAAACTGCTTTGGATATGGCAAAGTATATTGTTTAATTTTGTATAAAGTAAAAACTCTTCAAATGTTCAGATCTTGGTCTCCTTATATCTCCGATGCCCTGAAAGTTTTGTGTTTATCTCATTACCCTTTTGGGAAGGATTATTGAATCACATGATCTGCGTCAGCTTGAACTTTAAAAAGTATAATAAATAATAATAATAATAATAATATACAAATGAAGATGTTAATAAAATTATATTTGGGGATCTAGATACATCTTAAGACTTTTTATTTAACTCAAAATAATTTGAAAATTTTTTAGATAATTTTTGGTATGCATGTGTGTAAATCTCGGGGTTGAAAGTACTCTATGCAGGGTTTTGGAATAAGGAAATTGATCATCATATATGCGACTACTCTTGCAGTCATTGATCATATTGATTTTAGAATTTACAAATAGATAATTAGGGTATTGTTTATTTACAGCTCCGTACGCAGGTCTATATAAATATATAGTCATATATTTACAGGGCAGGAAAGGAGGAACAATAATCACGATTCCATTTCCAGCAGACCTTCCAAGGCATCGATCTTTGTGATTTTACAGTTTTCTACGACGTCACCAATAGAAGGATGTGAGGATTCGGTGGGTTTTAGTTTGAGGGTAGCTTTTGCAGATGAATATTCTGGTAATATACATCTGACGAAGCCAACTTGCGGTACTGAATTGATCATTACGTTAAACTTCTTATTACTGTCATTTTCCACCAAGTGCTGTAAATATTTGAGGGTCCAGTAGGTATTGGAGTGACGGCTAGCATCTTTCAGAATGGAGTCGCGTGATTGTATATGCCATACGAATCTATCAACATCGCTTTTGCTGAAGCATAGTGATTGATTCTTTAGAAGTCTGTGTATTTGTAAATGGTTTATCATGTCTGGGAATCTTCGCAACGGTGAAGTAACGGTCAAATAGTTTGGAGCGCCGATCATTTCGTGCCTATGGCCGTCGCCTGAATAAAAACTACTGTTTAAAATAGTTGATATCATACAGATGTCTCTAAAGGTAAGGGATTTACCATTCTTAATCTTCGATTTTAGAAACGCATACTCTCCCTGAGCCCGTGGTCCCAAAATTAATGACTGATAGCATCTAAAAATCCCAGGAATTTTGTTATCTTTGAAAAATTGCCCCGACAAAGTATTGGCCAAGATCATCATTTCAGATACGAGGATCGAAGAAGGAGTCTCCACTTGGTCCTTGTGTGAAACTTTTTGTAAAATCCCGTTTTCATCGGGAGATAACTCCACTTGACCTCTGTTAAATTCACTAGCAAACACTACAGCCTGTTGGTCATTGACTCTATTATCACGTAGTTGTTGAGAAAGTTCATGGAGCTCTTTCAGATTTTTTTGATCATCTGTTAAGTGAGCGTTGCGATTTTCCACTTCGGATGCCTGTTCCAGTATCGAATCTACAGCTTCGTAGGTAACTTTAGGGAAATTGGAAACTAATCCCAATTTGATTCTAAATGACTGTTGTTTTAATCGAAACTTCCGGTCCTTTGTCCACGATCCATCTACGGAAAAAGTTATAGTCTTCGTCTTTTGGTCCTGTTTACCAAGATCAGCAGCTCTGCCGTAGTTTTCCGGTAACATTGGGGAAACCAGATCCGGTAGATACGTGGTAAAAGATTTATTCAATGCAATTTGGAGGATTTCACTTTCAATTCCATTGGTTCCTTCTTCTGACTCACGGAAGAATGAGGCTGGATCGGCTATGTGAACATGTAATGTGCGTTCACTGTCGCCATGCGATTCAATAGATATTCCGTCATCAATTTCGTTTGCACTATCAGAATCGATACAATAAACCTTCATATCCCCAAAATCGTGTCTCAAGTTTCCACCTTCTTTTCCCACATTTACTGGTTGGGCCAAACTGTAAATCTCTTGTTCTGAACTAGATCTTCGAGAAGATGCAGGTAAGCCCAAATCCAAGTTGTAATGCAATGGATTTTTGGTGTCATGAGAGGGATCTAGCTCTCTTAGTAGGTTATGGCAAATATCTCTAGTAATATCTTCTTCTTCAAAGCGACCAATCTTGCGGAAAATTTTGGAAACTACTGATATGACAGCAGAATCCTTGTAAAAATTACCAGCCGCATAATTTTGCAAAAGATTAATGATCTCGGGGAATTTTGTCACAGATTCACTGTGTTTCCCAGCATTCACTAGTCCAGCAAATTTAGAAACTGCATCGTAGTTACGAACCTTCAAATTGTGCAGAACCGATCTATAGTACAAATGCTGAGACCTCAGCGGCATAACCGTCACCGACACCGGTGTTAATAGTGCCTTGCTTGATTGTATAGCACCCCAAAGATGAGACTGTTGTTGGTTTTCAATAGCCCAATAGACAGATAAAAATGTAGATGCATCTAATTTCGTTTGTGACTCAAAAGTGCATGACTTAATCAGATCTTCAACATAGCCAGCACCAGAATTGGTAGCAGATGCTAACTGCGTATCTAATCTTTTCACCATATTGACCAAATCCACGAACGGTACCTGCCAAGGTCCCCGAGCATCTTGTAGATGTCTATGTAAAAGCTCAAGCTTTTTCAAGGTAAAAGGCATTCCTTCCCAAGCGTCCTTGGAAATTTGGTGAGAAATTGGGCTGGTGATTTGTTGACGTGGTACTATCGGAAGTAAAAAAGTTTCTGAAGTTTTGTTCTTTACGCAACCAACAGGATTAAACCCATGCTTCATCTCTTTCATCAATAGTGGGACTTCGGGTAGACGATATGGTATTCGCATGACAATCATGTTTCTTGTCGAAAATGTGATGGTACCATCAACAGTAGTAAAAGTATACCTAGGGTCCTTGGTGGAAGATGGGACATCTATGCACATGCATAATTCTAAGGAATGATATTTTAAAAGGACTAAATCACCAATCTGTAAAGGTCTAGACATCAGTTCTTTTGCATCAAACCTAAGTGGCTGCTCTACTTTCATTCCTAAATCTTCGGGATCCGCATTAATCCAGTTTCTACTAAAACTTTTCCCCAATATATTTTGTTCACTTTTTTGAAACCAAGAATTACATGGGTTTAAATATCTAGCGCCATACCTCGAATAAAATTCTTGTCGAATGCGATTTAAATCTTTAACTTCAACACCTGGTTCTAATTCCTTGGTACGTGATAAAAACATACGATTGATTCTGTCAATGTCGCTTTGAGTCAATGGGGTTGGTGGTTCCATCTTCGCATCATTGGGGATAGTGAAATTGTTTCCAGCCTCCTTCTTGGAGCGAAAAGATGCCCTATTGGGTCTTTTACTCTGCCTGAGGAATCGTTTAGTCAAGTGTAGTCTTCTAGCAAATACTTGAGACATGCCTTTACAAGCTCAATAGCTTGATCTTTGTAATTTTGGATGTACTCATCTCGATGGCTTCTAGATTTATTGTAATTTTTCACTTTTAGCGATGAGTGCAGATTAAAATGCCATGTGATCGGCGTCAGTGTGACGCTGATAAAATGTAATAAAATAAAATAAAATAAAATGAAAATGAAAGATAAATGGTAGATATTCCCATACTTGAAATAAAGCAGCAGTTTTCCTCTCTTACTGCTATTGAAAGCACGTCTTTGCTAGTACGTGATTTCATCAAAGTTTTTAGAATAGTCTTTTCCACAATTTAAGATTCTCCATATATAGAACCGAAATTCTATTGCGATGTTATTGAACACCACTACATACGGCTTTCAACGAGCTTATATAAGACCTTTATGTGGGGGATTTGTAACTGTATCGATAGAATACTTCGTTCCAGACATAGTAATATCTTGTAATAAAAGCCTTTAGGATCCATGGCAACCAAGCCGGCTTAACTTTCCAAAGTGCAATTTCAGCTCATAAACGTTATTTCTAAGTAATCTAACGCTTCCTTCTTACATAGCACAAGAGTTTTCCCACCAATACTGTAGTCCATTTCAAGACACCAGCGGCTAAATTCACTTGAAAAAAGCTCAATTATTATTTTCAGTTTTAGCCGCCGTCACTACGAACGAACATGACAGATCACATATAAAATATGTTTCCTTCTTCCGCCAATTCAAGAAATGCATTACTCCCCCAAACTTATAAAAGAGCGGCAAATCTAGATCAAGTAAGAATTCAACTTCTCGTTACAATTTTTCCATATAACCACTCTTTTTTTTTTTTTCTACGCTTCGACTCAATGCTCAGAGTTTATGATGGCCATTGAAATTCCGTCTCATCTATATGACTCACTAATCAATCAATAATTAATCAAATGATCTGAAATTTTTTTTTTCTTTTTTTCTTTTTTTTTTTTGCACCTTGGCGTCTATCAACCCAATTTACACCTGTGAATCACATCTTCGAAACGCCACCCATTAAAAGTTTAATTGATCAAATATAAAAGGAACAGTAAGCAAACACTTCGAGCAATACTGTTTTTCAAAGATTGTTACCAAGAAATTTCGGAAAGATTTACGGTTAAGGCTTTTTTGTTAACCATTCAATGGTCGATACTGAGGAAGTACCTCGAAAAAGTCACATAAGTTTCCGTATGTCAATCCACATTTTTTTTTTTCTTTCTGTCATGGATTGGTCTACGGTCAATCCAGTGGTTTAAGGTAAGGGCCCTCTAACTGATTTCCCTTCATTACTTCCTACTGGAAAGCGGTTCCCGAAGTTTGTTGCCTTTTTCTCAGAGTGCTGGCACCAAATTCTATTGTTTTGCTTATTAGTGTTCCCATCTGAACTCAAATTTCATGATTTCGTCTCAGCCAATCGGAGTGTGAGAAAAAAGGAATGGGACCTTAACTGGAGTAAATCACATGAAAGGACCCTGAACAGTACCAATACCAAGGTTCTATGACATTGAGAAGTCGTTAAGAACTCTGGGAATAATTCCAGATACGGACGAGGTTGCCATTTCAATACTATTATACTCTTTGAAATCCCAATGTTGGAGCGAATTGTGCTTCGCGGAACTCACCCGCTCGCTTCGTGTAGTATATAAAAAGGAACTCAATGGCCCGAGTGTTAAACCTGTCGAGTTAAGAATTTTCTTCAAAATAAAAGTCTATTTCTTCTCTGATTCTACTCGTAACAGCAGCAGTAGCTTCAAGGAATAAGCCATGTTATCCAATTTGTACAAGAACAGATCACTAGTCAACGCTAGTTCACGTTTGATCAGACTGGCATCAACAGCACCTTCGACAGGTCCTTCATCTTTCAAGACGGAAAAGGTCATTGAGACCGATTATGACGATAAACCAAATGTTGTTATCCTTGGTTCCGGTTGGGGTGCTATTTCGTTTTTGAATCACATTGATACCAAAAGATACAATGTTTCCTTGGTTTCCCCAAGAAACTACTTTTTGTTTACTCCATTGTTACCATCAACTCCAGTCGGTACGGTTGATGAAAAATCCATTGTAGAACCCGTGGTTAACTTCGCTCTTAAGAAAAAGGGCAATGTTACTTACTGCGAAGCTGAATGTACTTCCATTAACCCTGACAGGAATACTGTTACCATCAGCGATTTGTCTACTGTTCAGCAATTAAACAAGGAAGAGGAAAGACACTACGGCTTGAAGCAGAACGTTCCAGCTGAAATTAAATACGATTATTTGATTACTGCTGTTGGTGCTGAACCAAACACTTTTGGTGTTCAAGGTGTTGAAAAGCACGGTCATTTCCTCAAAGAAATTGAACACTCTTTGAGTGTTAGAGCTAGCTTTGCCAAGAATTTGGAAAAGGCCAACTTGTTACCAAAGGGTGATCCTGAAAGAAAGAGATTGTTGAGTATTGTTGTCGTCGGTGGTGGTCCTACCGGTGTCGAAACCGCCGGTGAATTGCAAGATTACGTCTCTCAAGATTTGAAGAAATTCTTGCCAAACTTGGCTGATGAAGTTCAAATCCATTTGGTAGAAGCTTTACCAGTTGTCTTGAACATGTTTGAAAAGAAACTATCATCCTATGCTCAAGAAGTTTTGCAAGGTACTTCAATCAAATTACATTTGAGATCTGCTGTCTCTCAAGTGGAACCTGATCATTTGATTGCAAAGACTAAGCACGAAGATGGTTCAGTTACCGAAACCACTGTTCCATACGGTACTTTGATCTGGGCAACTGGTAACAAGGCAAGACCCGTCATCACTGACTTATTCAAAAAGATTCCTGAGCAAAACCAATGCACTAAGGCTCTTTCCGTTAACCAATTCTTGCAAGTTAAGGGCTCCAAGAACATCTTCGCCATCGGTGACAATGCATTCTCTGGTCTACCACCAACTGCTCAGGTTGCTCATCAACAGGCTGAGTATTTAACAAAGGTCTTCGATAAGATGGCAAACTTGCCAAACTTCCACAAAGAATTAGCTCAGGCCAATGAGAAATTCGATCTATTCTTTGAGAGAAACGGTTTCAAACCATTCAACTACATCCACTATGGTGCTCTAGCATACTTGGGTGCTGAGAAGGCAATTGCCAACATCACCTACGGTAAACGCTCTTTATACACCGGTGGTGGTCTATTGACTTTCTACGTCTGGAAAGCTCTTTACCTATCCATGATCATGTCTGCTAGATCTAGATATAAGGTTATTGCCGACTGGATCAAGTTGGCCTTTTTCAAGAGAGATTTCTTCAAGGACTTGTAAGGTTGTATATATTCATCTATTAATCTATTCATTTATTCGTCGTATTTATATGGAGTCAAAAATTTTTAAAAGCAGACTTACCATTTTGCACTGAAGAATTTTTTATTTATTTAGAGTAAAAACTATTAGTCACATTTATATTATTGTACATTACCGTTTCTTCTTATTATTACTATTATTATAATTGTAATATCATAGATAATCCTTTCTGTTTGCAGTTCTTATGAACCTTCTCAATTGCCATTCAACATCAGCGTCTCTATTTTCAACCGTTCCTAGTCTTAATTCGAATAATCTCATCTCAAACCGTGGCCCAACTTCTGCTAATTCAACACCGTCTCTTGTCCTTACGTAGACATGCTGTCTAACACTAATAAAATCACCACGGTTAGCAAAAGTTATAACCCTTGGTGAATCTTCCTTCGGTTCTGGTGGGAAAAGGTGTTTTAAAATTGTCTCCACACGATGTCCCAACGGTGTTGTGAAATTATCAAAGATTAAATGAGGGTTGACTTCACTTTGATTACCTCTATTAAGAATATCATGCCTTAGAACAACGTTATGCAACGTGAAAAATGCTGTTGGACCATGGGGTAAATGCGATATCGTTAGTGATGTAGGCACACCTCTATGTTCATGCAAAAGCACCAAATCGCTCGTTCCACTCTTGTTACATGCATCGACTAAATTGTTAACAATAAAGTTACCTCTATTAAGCCTCACACTCGTTGGGAAAAGTAATTTAATCTCCTTGGCAAATTGTGATAACCTTGCACTTGGATTACGTGATGTCGTCACAACAATCCTTGGGTCTGATATACCACTCGTAGCTGCGTATTCATCATCGACATCAACCGAATCTTTACTTTGATCATACCTAAAATCCCTTTGTAACTGTTCATCGTTAGCTATTTCCTTCGGTAGTGGTTTTCCCTGCGCTAACGCATTTTTGATTATCTGTCTCTTATGTTGTAACTGGGATTCCTGTAACTCCTGAGCCTTTTTATAAAGGTACTCACGTCTTTCTCTTGCCTGTCTTCTCAGCATAGTCGATCTATTACTTTCCTTATTCTACTTCACCTTTTGATTTGGTGTAGTTTAGTTTCTCATCTCATCGCATTCATTAGTTGAACATTAAAATTTTTTTTTTTTTTTTTCACTTTTAATGTCTTCGAAGGATTGAAAAAAAAAAAAAAAAAAAAAAAAAAAAAAAAAAACACATAAAAAAAAACATCATCATCATTAAAGATCCCGCCTCGTAACTCTTGACATCCGTTCTTCTTCTGATATCTCCATCCGAGTCTTCAGCAGACCATTTTTCCTACCAGGAATATCCATCGAAGTTCTTCTTTCCCCCGGTCGGAAAGCAAACGATGGTGGTGGTGACTGTGACGGGCTTTTACCAATCGTAACAGCAGCAGCAGTAGTAGTAGTAGTGCTGTTGTTATCACTACTACTGCCCATTGCAGCAGCCAGTCTCTGTTGATGAACATTATTGGGCAAAAACATATGCGTGGATAGAGCACGCGGCAGAATGGTTTGTGCAGCAGGTGGTGCATTTGATTCATGTAAATATCTCTCTCTTGTTGACTCTGAAACAATACTACTGAAACTACTCCTGGATGTTCTTGATCCTTGACGATACAACGCAGGTGGCATTGAAGTAGTCAAACTACCCTGCGGTGATGTTACTGAACCCACGGCAGTAACATTACTAGTAGATGTTGCAGTGGCAGCCGAATGCGGTACTGGCGCAGGCTGAGGAGTCACTGTCTTAGATTTACTAGCCCTACCTTGTTCATTAAGAAGCAATCCACTCAGCAGACTTCTCTTTAGTGGTTCTTGCTGTTGGGGTTGTTTTTCCAAAATTTTATCCCATTGATTTCTGTAGTATGAATCTTCTTCCTCTTCGTCGTCATAATTGCCTTCTTCGTCACTAGATTCACTTTCTGATAATCCATCCCAATCTGATCCATCATCTTCACTGCTGTAAAATTCTTGATCCCGTTTCCCAAATAATGACCCAGGCGCGTTAGCTGGTTTTCTAGGTGCTACAGAAGCACTGGTTTGAAGCTGTGGCTCCAGCTGCCTCTGTGGACGTTTTACAGGTTGTACAGCCGCCTGAGCAGGCGTAGATTGTGTTCCTGATAAACTATTTGACTTGCCTGGCGCTACAACGTAGTAAAGATTCTTGACACCGTCTCTTTTTTTACTCCTATTAACATTTCCATCCTTCAACAATGCTTTATTAACAATTCTCCAGCTTAAATTGTGCAATCTTTCACCCTGTTCTACTGATTTACTGCATTTCATCAACGATGTGTATAGCTGCAGGGAATCAAACAGATGCAATCTCTCCTGTGTGAAAAGATTTGGTGTCACCTTAAGAAACCGATCCCCTTCATATCGCACGTCGCCTGACGTGCCCTGCAGGTCCTCCATATTGATCAATGGTTTCTATAACTTCTTCATCAATCACTTTTTTTTACACTACCACTTCAAATTATTTAAGCAGTTTTGATGCTTATACAACTTTCCTTGCAAAAATTCGAAAAATTCCGAAATTCGTGACCGCGCGACAACCACCCGCCGAAATCCTCCGGCCGGAGGAACCATCCCGCAACAAACTCAGAATAATAAGAATAAGAATAAGAAGAATAAGATTAAGCATAAGAGGAAGAATTACAAGAATAACGAGGATAATGAAAATAACGAGGATGGTGATAATGGCAATAAGGTATGTTCGATTATAAACAAAAGAAAAAAAAATTGAAAAGCTGTCGTTATCGTCAAAATAGTGTAATAGGGTTCGTTGTTTTGTTTTGTAAATGAGAAATAAAGGCCGAGTCTCTCTAGGTTTACTCTTCGAGAAGCTGCTCTTGTATAGTGGAGTCTTCTGGCAATAGCTCTTGGCGTCTCATAGCACGTACGCTACCATCAGCACTTGACCAGAACTTACCGGTGTTTTTGTCACGCCAATTGTCAAAAACTTTCTTGGCTTCATCGTAGTCATGGACGGCGTGATCGAATGCACGCTTGGCATTTTCATGGTCATGGTCGGACTGCTGCTTAGTAGTCTGCCACCAGGAGGAACCCGTGGTGTCGACACGGTTCTTAGCCTGTTGTACACGGGCAGCAGCGTCATCCATTGCCTTTGCCGCATCATCACGCGACTCGATACGCCTGTGGAATCTGCGACGAGCCTCCTCCAGCTCCTCCTGAGCGAGTTGAGCTGCAGTTTCTCCCCAGCCTTCAAGGGACTTGTAGGCGTTTTTTGCGATCGTCTCCTCGGACTCAGGGCTCTTGGCGTAATTAAACCAGCCCTGTTCCTTGATACGCTTCAACTCGTCAAGACGGCGTTGGGCCTCAGAAGGGCCAATTTCGTTATTGCGCAATTGGTCCTTGATCTGTTCCTGAGAGAAAAAGTAGGCATTTTCACCGAACCCCACCAAGGTACTGGTGGCTACTTCGTCCTTGGGGTCTGCATGCCCCTTTTCCTTCTTTTCAGGAGGAGATCTGGTCAACCACTTGAAAAACCCGCCCTCCTTACGGATTTTTTCGTCTTGGGCGTCCAACCCATCAGACATCTCGTTGAAGTTGTTCCTCGCATGAGATGCGTAATGTTGCGATGCCTCATCCAATCTCTTCTTTTTCTCGTTAAGAACTTTCTTTAGAACATCCACTTGTTGCTTCAAACGGGAATCACCATTGTCGAATATGCCCTTCCTCGTCTGAGTCCATTTTTCCTGGACTGAAGCCAAATCCTTGTTAGCTTTGTCATACTCTCCGATGGCAATGGCCTTGGACCTTTCAGCCTCGTTGAACGACCAGTTGAAGATTGAATGTGAAATACCGGTTCCCCTTTGGTGCTCTTGCTGTGGTTGTACACGACGCCCAAAGAGCGCATCTCTGATGCTACTAACGTCTTCGCAGATCCCACTGCTTATGCGACTCCAGCCGGTGGCTGTTTCATCTTTAAGTTGAGTTCCTTCCTCAGCAGCTTGCTTCTGAAGTGTTTCAGCAACTCCAGATGCCTTGTTCTTGCCAGCCTCTGCCTTTTCTGTGACCCATTCGATGCTCTCGGGCAGTCCCTGATCATGATGCTGCTGCTCTAGTCGCTGTGATTGCTGTTGCTGTTGCCGATCCTCTCCCCTTACATGAACACCAGAACTGACTGGAATCACACCTTGCTTTTGCCTCTCGTTCTGTTGTTGGTATTCATAAATCATGTATCCTGCAGCTGCAGCTGCAGCACCGCTAAACAAAATCCTACCGCTCATGTTCTGCTAACTGAGTGAGTATACTTGGACTCTTTGAAAGATCGATCATAAGGTTCACCGATAGAAACGAGTCCCTTCTAACTTGCCACCACTTTTTATACTTTTCCCCCTTGCCGCCACCCCTGGCTCCCCTTTTCGGGTTGTCTCCCTTGGCCCAGGGCCAAGGGAGACAACCCGAAAAGGGACAAGCGGGGGTTGACCCAATCTAGAAATCGGAAGAAGGCCAAAGGGCCAAAAAAAAAAGAGGGCCAAAATTACGTGATAAATTAGCCGTTGAAAACGACAGCGGCTACGGTCAGCAAACCTAGGATCTTGCCGCCCATTCAAGCCATAAACAAATCTTGTATATAAAGCCTTTCGGGAAGGTTCCTGTTTTCCTTGGTGCTTTAACAACCCGTAGACGACTAAGACTATTGGGAAACAACAAAAGTCAAGCTTGCAAAAAAAAACAAAAAAAACAAAAAAAAAAAAAACTACTAAGCCATCCAAATTACTTAAAATATAGTAAATCTATAGATAAAGTTACATCTAGTCGCTTTCACTAGAATCCCCCGTATGACGTCTCTTCGTACTTGCATCATCGTTAGACCTTTTCCATTTACGTTTAACGTAATCCCTTTCGCTAGAAGAAGCAGTTCTACTCGTGATTTCCTCCATTGAAGGAACAAAACTGCTTAGAACATGCTCATCGACTTCCGCAAAGTCACCCAGCTTTTGATAAATTCTTGCATTTCGCGATTGAACCTGACCTTGAATGTTTCTATCGTGTGAAAGAACCGCTTGCAATCTGCTAATAGTTTCGGGTTCTAGTCCCATAGGATATTGCAGTTGAAACTGCACGTAAAGATTTCCTCTGCCACCATCTTCACCATACTTAGGCATACCCATACCTTCAATGCTCTTTAAGCAATTTGGCCCAATTAATTCACCTGGAATGATTGAAACTTTTAGCATTTTACCACTTGGATGACCATCGATATAGATATCACCCCCGCAGAGACTTGTAGATAGGTCGATAGGGCAACTACCCATGACCAAATCACATCCGTGACGATTGACTCTATGAAATTTCGGATCTTTGACCTGATCAATACTAAGCACTACATCACCTGGTATAACTCTCTCAGTACCAAAACCAGTCTTTATCACCTCATCAGCTTCACCCGGTAATACAATGGTCTCACCGTGACACATACCTCTATTAATCTTTACATCAAAAATCTTTCTTTCCTTGATGTAACTTTCACCTCGACATTCCACACAAACGTCTGCCTGCTTCGCAAATGTTCCTAATCCGCCACAGTCCGGGCAGGTCTGTGTCCAAGTCTGTACCATAGGACCCGTCCTGCGCGTCTCCGTTTGTTGACCCTGACCTCTACAAGTTTTGCATGTGCGCTTTCTCAATGACCCTTGACCTTGACAGGATTGGCATAAACGTCTACGATTTAATCCCAACTTTGTAATTTTACCATCATACAACTCCGCCAATGTACATTTCAAATTGTGTTTGATATCAGGACCCCTACTGGATCTGCCACTACCATATGCATTCCTACCAAAACCATCACTGCTATGACGGTGGAAACCTGATCCGAACGGAGAACCTCCATCAAATGCCGATGCAAATGGGGACCTACCAAACGACGAATGTCCTGGAAAATTATCGAAAAACTGTGCAAAAAGATCTCCAGGTGACATAGAAGGTCCAAAGAACGAAGATGAGGCAGTTGGTGCTCTCTGGGCATCTTCCTGCTCCTGCACCGCATATTCGTCAACTGTACCATATCGGTCATACATATCCCTTTTATCTTCATCAGCTAAAATTTCATAAGCCTTGCAAACATCCTGAAACTTACTCTTAGCATCTTCTGAATGACGATTCTTATCAGGATGGTACCTTAAAGCCAGCACCTTGTAAGCCCTTTTGACGTCTGGTCCTGTCGCATCTGGCGAGATGTTTAGCGTATCATATAGTCTAGTATCTCTAGCCATTTTCTCTACCATCTACTGGTAGTATATACAAATCCATACGAAATCAGCGTTGATATCAAGTAAAAAGTTGCTTTGGAGACTCATCGGTCTTGGACATCACGATAAGCTCATCTTTAAATCTGTTTTCCTTTCTCCTTCCTGTGGAAGCGCCAAACCTTCCTTTCATTTTTTCCAAACTGTTCTAGAAAAAAACAAAAAAAAGAACAAAAAACAAATAGAAAGGCGGGTAACAAATTCAAGATTTATGAAATGAATCAGAAGTAAATCCTCGTAATGAGGAGATCCCAGACGATGTATAAGATGTAGGGACCTCCTGAGCTTTCTTTAAAGGCCTACTTCGAATAATTTTGATGTTTCAGAAAACACTTTGGTCACGTGATATATATCATGTGACTACAATTAAGTGACATCATTCGCGGCAAAAGTCTTAAAACTCTGAAGTTCCAAGTAGCTCTATTAATTTGGTACCAGTAAGGACGTTAGTACGTTTGTTAGTACTATGTTCCATTCCTGTAGAGTTGTTTTCGTTGTATACTGCACTGTTGATTAAGTAGAATCCTGTTGATCAGAAGTCCGAAAAGTGAAAAATTCAGCAGATTATCAGTTTGATGGAAAGGAAGATACATCAGGAAGGATGAATTCCTCTGGAAAGCTGCTTTCGGATGCAAATGCATTAATTCCCGTATCATATGAACTAGGTGTTGATATTGATCCTTCAAGAACAAATTTTAGAGGTGCTTTACGAATTGGTACGAAGATTAATGATAATGGGAATGGTAATAAGAACTCCTTCAAATTGCACTGCAGGGACATTATTGTACTTTCTGCCACTGTGAAGAATGGGAAAAAATTGAAAGTTAGTTACGATAGAGAAGAGGAAACTGCAATTTTCTGGTCTGAAGAAGGCTTACAAGATGTTACTGAGGTTGAATTGCAATATGTGGGCAGGATTAATTCTATAAAGACACCTCATGATGTGACTACAGGTGTTTTCCAAACAAATTTTATGGATCAAAAGACTGGGACTTCAGATAATTACGTTATTTCAACCCATTGCCAGCCAACATATGCGAGAACTATTTTGCCATGTCTCGACGAACCCAACGTTAAAGCTCAATTCCAATTACAGATTAAGACGTGGCAAAGATTCAAAGTTATTTCTAATGTAGGAGCGATTTCGCAGGAAAATCACGAAGGTAAGGATAACAGTAATAAAGAGAATTGGCAAGTTGTCAAATTTGGGAGAACACCTGCGATGGCTAGCTCGTTATTTGGGTTTACTATAGGTGATTTGGAATTTATATCAACGCAAGCTCTTTCGATCGGCAATGGCGGTAAGACGATTCCTCTCAGAATATTTTCGCCATGGGAAATTGCCCAAGCTGCATTTACATTGGACACAATTCAAAAGTATTTACCGATATTAGAGAGCTTTTTTGGTGAGAGTTATCCGTTGGATAAATTGGATTTTGTACTGCTACCGTTTTTGAGTGATATGGCAATGGAAAACTTTGGTATGGTCTCCATTCAAACGAGTCATATCCTCGTACCACCATCTATGCTGGCAGATATCGATATCAGACAACAATTAATGCAATTGATCGTACACGAATTGGTTCACCAATGGGTAGGAAATTACATATCATTTGATTCATGGTCACATTTATGGTTTAACGAGTCATTTGCTACATTTACCGCTTGCCACTTGTTGGAAGCTAACGGTGATTTACCTAACTACTGGTGCTCTGATGGCTACTTATGGCAGCAGACTGAAAAAGCTGTCTTACAGGATTCCCAAGAATCTACACCTAGTATCGAAGTGGCATCTAAAAGCTCTGGTAACGCCAGCGATACTACGAATCTTTTTGATCCACATGCTTACGCAAAGGGAATTGCAATCTTACGTTCGATTCAATTAGGTATTGGGGAATCAAATTTCCAATCTGCGATCAACAAACTCTTCAAGGATGATAGGTTGCTAAATCGTGCAGTGAAGCCAATTGACCTTTTCCAGCAGATAGGTTCCCAAGAATGGACCGATTTTTTCAATTCTTGGTATACAACTCCTGGTGTTCCTTTGTTGACCGTTACTGTAACGGATGATGGAAAAACAACTCAGCTTGTTCAACAGAGAATGCTCAAGGACTTAGTTGATGGTGAAGATATAACCTACCAAATTCCCTTATTCACCAGATTGACAAATAGTGAATGGGACAACAAACACGTCGTCATGAAGGAAAAGCGTCTAAATTTAAATGATCCGGTTGCACTCTGTAACCATGATTCGCAAGGTTACTATCGCGTATCTTACGAATCAATGGAGTGCTATGAGCGATTGGGGCAGCAATTGGCAGTGGGAAAGTTGTCAGAAATTGATCTAGTCAAAGTTTTCAAGGATTTATCTTACTTTATTGGTGATCTGAAATACCAGTCTAATATCCATTTGCAGGGACTTTGTAAATTATTATCACAACTAGCCAGTCATAATGTGAACTTGCAAAAATACCCACAGTATTGGCATGGGTTGTCACAAGGTTTAGAGGTTCTACAAACTGTCCAATTAGCCATTAGGACTTATGGTTCTAATAATCTAGATAAATTTCACGACTCCATCATTTATCCATTGGTCAAGAAAATAGCTTGGCCTCAAGAGATTTTCCCTCAGGATTGTAACTACCATGCAATCAAGACCATGTCACAAGTAATGTTCCTATCCCAAGAAACACCCGAAATGGTTTCCCTGTGTAAGAAGTATTTCAAGCACATCCTACAAGGCCCAAACTACAGTGTTCCTATTGATCTAGTCGGCAGTATATTGGCGGTAATCTCCCGTAATTCGACCACACTCAAGCAGTACAAAAATCTATTCGAAATGGTCAAATCTAGTAAAGGTATTGTGAAACATGTTTTTGGACCGGAACTTGATTCCAACAAGATTTCAATAGAGTTGCAAAATTGTGCCGTTACAAATATGGGATTTTCCATTGATTTTACGCTAATTAACAAACTGCTGAACTTCGTCGCTACGAATATCGACTCGACCAGCGTCGAATTGTCCTTGTTCGGACTTGCCTACAATGCTAAATTACAACCAACTGGTAGCATCAGCAGCGATGGTGATATCCAAATCCGTGATATTGTTTTCGGCTGGTTTAAAAGCAACTACGACCAGTGGGCCCATAAGGCTTTAAAACCAGGATACGCATCTGCTGAGCGCATGAAGAAGTCGTTACTGAATATCGCACTAGTGGTCTTCCAAATGTTCGTTGACTCGCCAGAGGGTATCGATACGTTTGTACTGGTCAAGGAAAGTAAATTCGGTAAGAAATTGGGAGTCTACGAATTATGGCAACTTGTTAAACGTAACGAAATGCCAAAAATGAAAATTTACCAATCCATCCTGGGATTCTAACCCATACCATATTACTATTATGTACATATATATATATATAGATATATTGACTTCGTGAATGTCGTATCATAAAGCTTTCCTTCTAGCTGTTACTAGCGATGCAGACGGCGAATCATCAACGGCAGACGATATTTGGCCGCTGTGCAAACTCTCTTTTGTTTCAGATGCTCGGCTAATTGACGGTACTATACTGTCACCACCGTCATCGTCACCATTGCCATCACTTAGCAATGAAATTCTCAGTTGTAATCTCTGAATGATCACCAAAAGCAAATATTCTCTCCAAATATTCTGCAAAGCCTTTCTCTGAGGCGATTGTATGGAGGACCTTCGCCATATATTTCTGAGGGATGCAGGTGTAGATAACGATCTGTGTAATGAAGAGCTTGCTCTCGTAGGTGTCTTGAGTCCGCCATTATTGTTCATCGGCGGCGAAATACGAATTGGCATCGATCTCTTAATCGATAGAGTCCTGCCCAGTGATCTAGTATATTCATCAACTGGCGCAACCGACGATATCACTACAGCTGGTGTCCTTTGGCGTAATTGGGTCGGCACAAACGTAGTCACTTGTCCAGTACGGATCACATCTTGCGGTTCCAAAGACTGCAGATCCACATACTGCAAAGCTGCATTCAGTTCAGCTCTGTTCTTCAGTCTTATTCGATTATCACTACCCCTTCTGATCGACCCATTACCACGCCCACTATTAGCATTTCGCCTGAAGAACCCTCTGTGAAATATAAACCGCTTCTGGCGCTGGTATCGATCATATTCCTTCCTATTAGTAAAATCCGTCCTCCTAACTGACGCCCTCCTACTCAATGGCTCATCCCTACCAATTGGTGGTGATATCGAAGACGTCCGCTTGTACTGATCCCACTTCGAGAATCTACTCAGCAGACCTCCTCTATCCACATTTTTATTCTTAGACCTCTTCCTCCTACTACTCGCAGGCTCGACCTGAATACCAGTCTTTCTTGATAGCAGAGGTTCCTCTGATGCTTCCATCCTACCAATTCTTTTAAGCTCTTCTTACCACCTGCTCTTCAACAAGATCACTATACAAAAACCCAAGAACTTACACTCAAGAGAAATCGAATTATTCAACCAAATCGATCCCAGTCCGTTTGGAAACTCAATCGCATGCTGATCACAGCTCTATTTGTCTTCTATTTTTGCTAAAAAGATCCAACCAGCCATGTTAATTTTTACCAAGTACCGAGTGAAATCTTCAACAATAAAATAAAAGGAAACAAAGACAGATCGTGTCAAAAATGACATTGCCAGCTCGTTGAACCTGTGCACTACGTGTATTTGGTCATTTAAATTTCGTAGAATTCATTAAACTTTGTCTCATCCCGCTACCGCTATCCAGTCTTGAGATATACGATTTTAATATCTAGTAGACTTGCGAGAACCGGAACTTAATACTGCAAGATGGTAGAAGCTACACTGTTGTTGAGCAACGGTGAGGCAGAATTCAACTGGCTAAAAGAATTGGGCATTAGCCAGGGATAAATAGAGCCAATTTGAAGTGGTCGCGTCGCGTTTTTTCCTCTTCGTGTACAAAAGAAGTGTTGTTGTAGTTCCAAAGAGAGAGAAAAGACGGAATGGTTGAGGTGGCAATCCAATTGACCAACTCAACCATTTACTTCACAACCTGGTCGGATAAAGAGTGATAAGAGACTAAAAGATTAAAAGCAACTTGCGGTAGAATTCACAAGTTGGATAGTCAAAGAAGAATCACAGGCCAGTAAGAAACGACAGTAAAAATATGGAAAAGATCAGAGAAAAGTTGAACAATTTGAAGTTGGAATCAGAATCCTGGCAAGAGAA
Organism: Zygosaccharomyces gambellarensis; assembly: GCA_030571545.1. Taxonomy (NCBI): domain Eukaryota; kingdom Fungi; phylum Ascomycota; class Saccharomycetes; order Saccharomycetales; family Saccharomycetaceae; genus Zygosaccharomyces; species Zygosaccharomyces gambellarensis. The sequence goes on from JAJLXU010000004.1 coordinate 470,028, forward strand.
ATACGAGGAGCTGAAGGAACAGTACAAGCAGCTAGAACAGGACAACACTGAGAAGGAGAACCAAATCAAGTCTCTAACCACAAAGAACCAGCATTTGGACGAAGAAGTGGAAAAACTAGAGACCGACCTATCGGAGTCGAAGCAATTGGCAGACGAGTCACACAACTTGCGTTCTAACAACGACAACTACACCAAGAAGAACCAACAATTGGAAGAAGAACTAGAAGAGAGTGATGCCAAGTTGAAGGAAACCACAGAAAAGTTGAGAGAAACGGATTTGAAGGCTGAACAGCTGGAACGTAAGGTTGTCGCATTGGAGGAAGAAAGAGACGACTGGGAGAGGAAGCACGAAGAATTGACTAGCAAGTACGAAGAGGCTAAGAAGGAATTGGATGAAATTGCCTCTTCTCTAGAAAATTTATAATAAATCTCTTTGCTGATTCGAACTCCAGAGATCAACAGCAACAGACAGCAGAACAAGAAGAAAATGAGCCACCTGTGAATTTTTTAGACCTGCTAGAAGAATGGTTTGTCTTGTTCCTGCTTTTACTAGCTTTTTTAAAACTCTTAACGTGCTAATTCATTTATATACATATATATACGTAAGTAAGCTCATCTCGCGAAGAATTATCAATCATATCTGCTATTTTAACCGACTGACGGACGGGACAGGAGAAGAATTGCATTGTAGGAACGAAAAAAAGAGGTAGGAGAGAGCCAGGGTGTGTTATCCTCTATTCTATGAGGACGTATTCATCTATCAAGACTCTTTCGTTGAGTCATTTGACTGCTAAGCAGCATCTTTTCATGGCGATGTGTAGAGATGTGTCGCTATTACCACCGATAATATACATGTTGACTTCGTGCCAGAAGGCATGGCAGTTGACTCATGGTGATATTGCGAATTTGAAGCTGTATGGCCCGGGACCATTCAAGGAGACTGTTGCGAGTATTGTGCGTTACAGTGGTTGGCAGGGCGATGGAACGTTGTTAGCGTCGTTGACGACAGCAAGAGCATCTGAATACCTGCTGTGTTCTCTCTGGTGCATGGTATCTTTGTACCTATCATATTCAATTCTAGATTCGTTAATGGTTCGTTGGATTGTGAAATATTCTACACTAGCTGCGATTGTAAGAATGTTTGCCATGTCATTAATTATTATTACTTTGGAACTGATGCTGTTAGCGAGCCTTTCACCCAACGGGGACTATTATTTGCACACATGGATTCTTATCAGTTGTGTTCTAACAGGAGCATATATTTGGCAGAGTTACATTACATCGAACTTAAACTATGGTGTTAGAATGGATCAAGAAAAGTCTGAAAAAAATTATTTGAAATTTTCCAAGAAACGTACAATCGATTTGTACAATATAACTGTCTTCTGCGTGGTTCCCGTTGGGTTGGCAAGTTTCATAACCATGATTGGATTACTGCGAAATTTGGTTATTCAAAGATTGGATGTTGAGCAATTAGGCAGAATGCTGCAGCCCCTGTCAAACCGACTTTCAAAAGAACCATAGTTCAGTTGGATTTGGATTTCGATCAAAAATTAATTGTATTTAATTAGTAGTTTGTAATTTGGAAATGTGTTTAACCTCTTTCGCATCGGCTTTGTATCATTAAATACGCACTATTAAGATACATTTTGACGGATAAATCAGTCAAAGTTGGTCCAACTTTGACTACAAGAGGTAGATAGATGGCTTTAGTAAGAGGAGCACTCTAATAGAAATTAAAAAGAATGGTGGTTCATATTTTGGGTAAGGCATTCAAAGGTAAGGAAGTGATAAGAATCGGATTAGCGTCGAAGTTTTATGGTGTTGGTGAAAACACAGCAGAGAGGGTTTGTTCGAAACTTGGATTCTATCCATGGATGAGAATGCATCAGCTGAGTGAATCCCAAATAATGAATATTGCATCAGAATTGTCGAATATGACGATTGAAGGTGATGCAAGAGCTGTTGTCAAGGAGAATATTGCACTAAAGAAGAGAATTGGCTCTTACCAAGGTATGAGGCACTCTTTGAACCTACCTGTTAGAGGTCAGCACACCAGAAACAATGCAAATACTGCAAGAAAATTGAACAAGATAGATAGAAGGGGTTGAAATGAATTTGGGAAAAAGATAAAAATTAAGAGAAAAAATAGACCAGTTGGTAATTTAATTTCCTTGTAAATATTACACATATATGTGTTCTTACCGATTTTCTTTTTTAAAAAAAAAAATTATTATTCTATAAATCGTAATCTTTATGGAAGAAATTCCAATCTTTTAATTCCATAAGATGTCTCATCGTAGGTCTACCGTGTGGACAATTCCATGGTTTATCTAACCCGCTCAGATGGCGAACAACTTTGTACATAGTCTTCTGCGTTAACGGTTTACCAATCATAATACTACTTCTACAGGCTCTCATAGCTAACATTGATCTGATTTTTGAACACTTCACGCTGTCACGGTTAATACCCTGGTTTTCTTTTAATAGATGAACTAATTCGTAAAAATCGTCGATGCCAAATATTGTACCTTTCGAAACAGGTAGACTTGTTAATTGGATTTTTGTACGTTGAAATTCATCATCTTGAATAGAAAGCTTAAATCCGTTTTTTTCAAAAATTTTCAAATTATCCATTACTGCCAATTCGTCAATTGCACTTAAATCAACATCCAGCGGTGCTATTAACTTTTGAGATTTAAAAACTGTTGTCTTTTGTAAGTTTTCAAAATTAAATTTCTCATCGCTTGCATGTTGGTCAACAATGAATAAGTCATAATTTGAACCGACACGCCTAGTACAAATGATAAAACCTAAATTGAATTGCCCTACGATTTGCATGTGGTCAAAATCAGTTTTCTTGACTGTTAGCGTTAAAAAATTATCACCTGTTTGTATGTTATCCAAATTTCCATTATTATGCAGTGTCGATTCATGTTGCCGCTGTACAATATCTTGAATAGAACCCACTTGTCCAAATTCCAATTGATCGACATCTAAAGATAGCACGAGACATTCCGCACCTTTATTGTTGCTTGTCTCACTCTCATCGGCTAAAGATCGATATGTATGGCCAGCAAACGTATCGCGATTTGGCAATGGGACTCTGACATTAATTTCAACGGGTTCCATACTAGCATATGCCGAATCATCTTCATCTGAGCCTTGTTGATGGTGACTATGACTATTTTGACAGCATGGTTCATTGTCTGGAGGTTCATCGGATAAGAACACTAATTTATCATCTTGTGTAAAGGTGGCTTGATGTTCCACCTTAGTGTCATCAATTTCGAAAACGATAGGATCTGTTTGACTCTCTGGTGGCGTTTCTCTGGGATTTTCTTGTGAATTCAAGCTTAATTCTTGAGATGGATTTATAAATTTTTCAAGCCCTTTGTTCTTTAGTGGTGACCTCTGTTCTTCTGGTTCATCATCTTCTTCAGGTTCATCATCTTCTTCCGCTGCCTCGTGTTCTTCCTCTTCAGGATGAAACTCGGCAAATTTATCCAATAAAATACTGGTAGCATTTTTAGTTGGAGCTACAGGTGGGCTTGATTTTCCTAAATCGTTGGAAACTTCAAGTCCTGTATCTTTCTTGGAGCATTGCCGATGCTTATTGGTAGTGTTCTTGTCATCGATCATCGAAGTTGGTTCGCTATCTACACTATGACGACGAGACCCATTTGAGGAACTTGTTACGTGTCCTTCAGATGAAAATCCGTTAAATGCCTTCAAAGGTTCTCTTCTTGCAGTTTTTAAAACTCTTTCCGAAGGCTCTTCCTTTTCCTTTTCAGCATCGCCATCGTCATGGGAGTCCTCCTGTTCTTGATCTTCTTCCAGCCCAGCCGATCTTTTCTTTGGATTAATTACTTCCTGCTGTGTAAATGAAGATTTCGGTAGCAAAAGATCTTGGTCATCGAAGTATCTAGTTAATGCTTCTTTTAATACATCTACCACGTACCTCTCATTGTGCAATAAAACTGTTCTTTTATCAGGTGTCACATTTATATCAATTAATTGTGGGCTAAGTTGGAAATTGAGGAAAAATGCAGGATATTGCACGTTATTAAACGATTTATAAATTTCATTGCAACATTGAACAATCGCCGGGTATTCTACTGGTCTTTTATTGATATAAACCAATTGACGATCCTTAGCGGTTCTTCCACAACCAAACGAACTTCTTGAAATTAAACCTTGGACACGAATTTGATAATCTAATGATTCAAAATTTGGATCCTCCGCATATCTCTTTAATATTTGTCCCTTGAAGGGATTAAGATCTAATGACAAATCAATTTCAGATAAACCCCTTATACTTGATGATCCAAATACACTTAATATTCTTTTTGATAGACCTTGATTTTTAGTGGTTGACAAAGCCAATGTTTTTCTACCATTTGAAGTAATATGCCAAACTGAAAACTTAATATCATCCTGAATTACAGAATAGCTTTGTAACATGGCCAAACATTTAGCAAATTGTTTTTTACAATTCTTGGAAAACTCTTTCTTTCTAACGGGTAAATTGTTAAAGAGTTCTGATAGTTGGATCGTTGTACCTCTATTACGTGAAGTAGTGGATTTGTTAACCAGTTTACCATCGTAATTGTATTCCAATTTATCAGCTCTTGGAGGTCTTGTGGTGGTTGTAACCACAACTTTTGCTACGGCACAAAGTGACGCTAATGCTTCTCCTCTGAATCCCAATGTCGAAACTGCCGCCATATCTTGGAAACTGGAAATCTTGGAAGTATGGTGTTTTAATGCAAGAGATTCGTAATTTTCCTTATCAATACCAATACCATCATCTCCACATTCGATAGATTCAATACCGTAATTTTTTAATACAATCTCAATGTGATGAGCATTAGCATCAATACTGTTATCTACCAGTTCCTTTAACGCCGTAGTCAAATCTATAATCACTTGACCAGATGTAATCTTATGAGCATCAAAACCGCCGATTGCATTAATTCTGGTCATCCCCAATAATATGGTAGGATTATTATCCCCTTTATTTCCAAAGAAGTATTACTTACTTGTGTAACGCGTAGTTAAGTTCTTTATTCTTTACTCTTTCACTAAACCATCTTAATTCGAATCTACCTCGAATATTTTTATGAATATTTGGATTGAAAAATGGATTAAAGTTTACTTGAAATGCTTTATCAACTTAATATTGTACCAGCGTAATGTGTATCCAGCTGCTTCATTCGATTTGACTACGTACCAAGCTTTCAACCTACCACAATTTACACCTGTAAACAGATATCCTCAGCTACAGCAATATATTGAGGAGTTGATACTAGATTTATTGGGTAAACTCCTACATATTTATGGTATTAGTCTATGTGTCATAGTAAAGGATACGGGAATATGTATTGAAAGGTATGTGTTAAGGTTTGATGAATTTGAACATGTTGATGATAATGTGGGAGTTCTTTCAGAAGCAGAAGTATTTGATGAATATCGATCAAGTTTGAACAGTTTGATTGCTCATTTGGAAAAGCAACCACCCATCAGAGATGATACTGTCACTTTCGAAATTATTGCAAACACTTTAGAGATGCAATTAGGACATAGACCTGGGGAAATGAAACCGATAAGGACACAATATGATCAATTGACCTTTGACCGTGATGTTAATTGGACGAAATGTGATGAAGATGAAGGTTTACCGGATCCGGAAGAAAGTAAGGGGATCTATAAACCTAAGATTAAGATGACATCTCTTGTTGGTTGTGATGTGGGACCACTAGTTATTCGAAATCATTCTGAAAGGTTAATGGTTACAGATGATAGTTTAGATAAAGTTTATGCAAACACCCAAGAGAGCAGTGTACAATCTTTCCCACTTTAAGTGTATTGAAAGGTTTTCACTTTTATTGCTGTTATGTGCAGAATGTAGACAATGTTAATGTATTTTAGATATATACAGTAGTGGAGTGCAAAATAAACAGACAGGAAAAAATGTTAATAAAGGATAGTAATTAAATTAGAAGAGGAATATGCAGTGTCGAGAAATGATATAATGAAATGTGTTCATATGATAGGCGAAAAAAAGAAAAAAATGCTAATCTAGCTTCATTAAGCTTTTCAAGTTCTCATAGCACAGATAGCTAATGGAAACCGCAGGACAAACTTTCAATAAATTTGGTACCAGCCCTTTAAATAATCCAGGGACCCCTTCAGATTTAACAGTTTTGAGCAACACGTCTGTGAATCCTGTATAAGTCGCAGGGTGTGCAAAAGTCCCTTGGGCCTGTAATCTCGTTCTCAAAAGGTTCACCGGATAAACCATAGTGGCACCTACAGTACCACTAAAAGCTCCCATTGGTAACACTACGAGGTTGCTAATAGAAACTTCGTCCTCTGGTGTATTAAGCTTTTTAGATTGATTTGATATATACCATTTCTTCATCATGGTGAAAGTACCCAAATCTAGTGCAGCGTATGGAAATATACCAGCAACACCAACAAAAACACCCCTGTAAAATCTTCTTAATCCACCATCACGATAAATAGCTCTTGCAGTTTGGAAAAGTAGTTTGTTACCTCTTAAATTATTATCCAACGGAGCGCACTGCACTCTAAACTTCAAAGTATCAATTGGATAAACTGAAAATTGAGAAACAACACCAGCGAGACCACCGGCGATATATGTGGAAAATTTCGATAGTTTGTCAGGTTCCGAACCTTCTAATTGGCTCATTAACTTTTTTGTTACTTCGAATGAACCAAATTTCATGGAACTTTCTGGGAAGACTTTTATGACGTTAAGACCATTCCCCACATAAAATGCTCTTAATCCCCCTTGGCGGTAGAGAGTCCTTATAGCTTTTATAATTGGTGATTTAATTTTGTTCAAATCTGCATTTGGATTATGTGCCAGAACGTCTTGCTTAGAATGAAGAAAAGTTGGCGAAAGATCAGTCCTTGCAATTAAAAAAACTTTCAATCTATCCAATGGCGCCGTACAAGTTCTTGAAATAACGCCTGATATTCCACCAGCAATAAAGTAGCCAAATCCGTGAATAAAATCGTTGATTAGGGTCATATCACCTTCAGATGAAAGATCCATGTCACCCTCTAAAAAGCTAAAGTATGCATAAGCAGCCTGTAGCCTTGAACCTTCCTTACGAGGGACCAACATGAGAAAATCTCTCCATTGATCATAAGTGATATATGGTACTAAATTTTGCTCTTCTTGTTCTTTCGTAGTGATAGTAGTCCGAGAGGAATAATCCTTATGAAATGCCCATTTCAAAAAATCCGTTAACCTCGATTTACCATGATTCCAGATATCTTTTTCCTCATCATTGTGTGAACACAATTGTGCTAAGTATCTAGAGACTTCTGATGGCTTAATTTTACCATCGTGGTCTAGGTCAATCCTTTGGAAGCCTCGTTGAATTTGAGATTCTGCCAAGGATGCATACTTTTTAAAATCTTCTAATGTAACTTTATCGTCCCCATCGGTATCCATAGCTCCAAATAGTACTTCCATAGCGTCATCACTTTTGCGCAAAGGATGATTATCCTCTTCGAATGCTTTTCTTAATCCTTTGAAATCTAAATAGCCTCTACCATCACTATCTAGCCGACGGAATAACCTCTCATAGCGTTTATTTCGCTGCTCCTCGCTCTCAAGTTTTCCCCCACCTCTAGAAACCATTTCGAATAGAATATGTATATCTATGTCTCAATAAACCGGGATTGTTCGAAACGAAAACTCCTAGATATAATCAGTATTTTCCTTAGCAGTCAAGCTTCTGCATTCCTCTGCAATAACAATCGAGAGGACCAACTCAAAGGTTGCAAAAGGTTCAATCCTTCCTTTTCTTCAGGTTCTTGTTCTTGTTCAGTTCTTTTTTCATTTCCTTTTAAATTATCATCAGGTAGCGAACATTTGAAGAAATTGAAAAATAAAATTTAAAAAATCGGAGGTCTACAAAGGTTTCTTCTTCGATATCGGTAGCAGAATAAATTTTCCACAGCTTCAAACCATGTTAATTGGATTCTATGTGTTTTGTTTTATGTAATTCTGTGGATCAGTCAAAAATTTTAAGCCCTCTAATGGCATATTGTTGTAGCTTCAATGAGATATCTTGGATGAATCCTAACTAAAGGTCTTGGGCATAAAATTAATTGTAGTGAGATTTGGAAAATTTAGATCATCAAAAAGTAATGCTCTTAATTCTATATGTTCGTCTATTTTCGACTTTCTTATTCGCAACGTGAATTTCATTTCATATATACATATATATATATGAATAGCCAGACGTTGCGAGTAAATTTCCTTATTCCTATAGAAATACAGCAGTAAAATAAATAAGCCGTTGTTGTAGTTCGGTATGAGTTTAAAGATGATGAATCTTGTACCCCGTGCTTCTTTCAGTAGAGGTCTGGTCAGTTTGAGATCTCTACGTCCATTTAGCAGCAAGAATGGGGGTTTAAGCAACAAGGGCAAAAAGGAAGCTAGTACTAATCTAGTGGATCCAACATCAGAAGAGGACTTGCAGTCAAGACCAGATGCAAATGCTACTACTAGTACTGATTACTACGAGTACAGAAGGGTGGTCAGAGATTCTGACAACAGCAATTTTGATGCTACATGGTTGAATGCACTAGCTGAGAGAAAAAGACAGTTGGCACAAGACAAATTTATTGATTCTTATTCCTACAGCCACATCAATTCAACTGAAGTTATTGATAAAACGAGAAAGGATTCATTTGCGTTTGTTGCATTACCATTTAGAGATGATCCTGTGGTGGCGGATTTTTACGTGAATGCTGCTGGTAGATTGAGAATGGGACAATTGTTTCAAGATTTAGATTCATTAGCTGGTAAAATTGCTTATCAGCACACTGCACCTGTTGAACCAATGATTGTTACTGCTAGCGTTGATCGTATCTACCTTTTACAAAGTGTGGATTACATCGCAGATGTCAACGTAGTTTTATCAGGCTCAGTGATTTACACAGGTAGATCATCCATGGAAATCTCAATTAGCGCTAGAGCACTAAGAAAAGATTTGCCTAGGGTGATTTCCGAGGAGACTTTGTCTGATGATGATATATTTATGACTGCATCGTTTACTTTTGTAGCCAGAAACCCTGAAACTCATAAATCAATGGCAATTAATAGGTTATTGCCATTGAATGAGAAAGAATGGATGGATTTCAAACGTGCAGAATCTCGTATGGCAGCCAAAAAATTGAAATCAGGAAGTATGGACTTAGATAAATATCCTCCAACTAAATCTGAATCCGGTATTATTCATCAATTATGGGCTGCATCGAAGGAATTGTCCCAAGTTAAAGCCAGACCATCAAATGTTATCTTTATGAAGGACACATCAAGGAAATCAACAATGTTTATGCAACCTCAATACAGGAATAGACATTCATATATGATCTTTGGTGGTTACTTAATGAGACAAACTTTTGAATTGGCTTACTGTGCAGCAGCTTCCTTTTCCCATGCATTCCCAAGGTTTGTCTCCCTGGATTCCTTAACTTTCCAAACTCCTGTACCTGTTGGTTCCATTTTACATATGGATGCTACTGTCGTTTACACCGAGCATTTGCATGTTCCAAACAGCAAACCTAAAGTAGCTTCCGTTTTCGACAGTGCTATTGATGGCAATACCATTTTCCATTTCCAACCAACACCAGTGAACCAATTGTCTATACATGCTGGTGATTTCTTATCCAAACCAGGTACTCTAATTCAAGTTAGGGTTGATACTGCCGTGCAAGAATTGGCCTCTGAAATTTCTAGCAAATCCGGTTCTTTTATTTATTCATTCTATGCTCCAAGGGATATTGATGAAAAACATGTTGGTCAACCGGGTTATGCTACAGTGGTGCCTGAGTCTTACTCTGAAATGATCGAATACATTCAAGGTAGAAGACGTGCCGCCGAGACTGCTAACTACGCTCAAAGCGTCAAGGAAAGATTTTGAATCATCTATCGATTTTTTGTCCCTTTCTTTTCGTCCTCTATAATATTCTTTAGTTTTATAGTTTGATGACTCTATTACATAGATCTATTAAACTATTCACCTCCTAAACATGACAATATTACATATACCCGTATACACGTACACTTTAAGTGAATATTTTTTTTTTTTTTTTGTTTTTGTTTTTTGAAGTTTTATTGATGATACCGTTATCATTATTACTATTGATGTTGCTGGTGACTATATTTTAAAAACTTCTGAAATTCCTTCGTCTTTCTCCATCATTTCTCTTCCTATTTCTTCTCGATTGTCTATTGAATTAGTTATTATTAACAAAAATGCACCGTCTCTTATTATATTTGTTCAGGTACTCGACCTTCAATTTCCTCAGCTTGACCAACGTCAACGTTGGATTCATGTTGTGTTTGAACTAACCTTTTCTTACTTGGAGTCCTCTTTGCTTTTGATTTAGATACCCAATTAAATTTCCCATTCTCCTGCATGGGGATCAATTCGTCTGAAGATGAAGAGCTTGACATCGTCATGGCTGCATTCGTTTTATAGTTGGAATCGTGACTATGTTCATCCACGATCGGAAGCATTTCACCTTGAGATGCAAACTTGACTCTCGACCCCACTCTTTTAGGTGATTCTTTACTACCCCAAAATACAGAATCTCTCAGACCTAAAGTTGACTTCCTTGGATTTTTAGGTATTGGTTGATCTTCCTTTATAACCGTGTTGAATAGATCTGTCGTAGAAACCGTACTATTTGACCGTACGCTATCCCTAAAAGATCTCTCTGTTTTAGAATTTTCACTGTATCTCCATGATTTCTGTAGTGCCGGTTCACTATCCCGGTACACAGATGATGACCTATCATTTGGATTAAAGAAGTTGGATTCATGAGAATGTGAAATTGGTGGTACTGTCGGTAATAACATTTCACTACTGGGCGATGAAAATTCATGTTGGACGGTTTTATCAGCGTCGAAGGAATTACGTTTCTCATCCAATGTCGAGATGTCAGAACCTGATAAGGATTTCCGATCTAAATTCAATGTCGTTAGAGCTCCAAATCTTTCGGCGTGATCCAGTGAATTTTCATCGCTAAATGGATTTTCAGAAAGACTTTGATTTGGTTTATTGGCAGGATTTTCAGTATCTGGACTACTAATACCAGGGGATTCTTCGGCATCATTACCTTTATTATTATTCTTACGTCTCAACCATAAAAAGAAAAATAAGGCTGCCGCTACAAGTACCACAACAGGCACTGTTACACCTGCCGCAACAGCTGCTTTATTTATACCAGAATGATTCTTCTTTGAAGGCATCAAAGCAGCTGTTGCAGATGATGATGTTGCAGTTGCCGTAGCTGCACGTGAACCTGAGCGCGTACGGTAATGGACATGTGAATGTGATTTAGTATGATTATGATGATGACGATGATGTCTGGTATCATCCATGCCAATTAACTTGAAATCCAAATGTTGTCGTAGGGAATTTTCTTTAGCTACCAATGCTATTGACAAATGTTGGAAATCATCTGGTACTTTACCCATAAGTGTTAAATTAGAGGATTTAAAATTAATCCAATCGTGGTTTTGCGAAGAATTGGTAAAATCTACAGAAACTTTGGTTTCATCGATATTCGTAAACTGCGATGGTAAGAAATGGTACTGGAACCATTCACTTCTTGTTGCATTTATATCAGGTAGAGAATTAGTAGCAAATAATTTATGGGTTGATGCAACTTCGAAATTCCAATAGATAGAGTCATGCCAAGTATCATGAACCGCCACTGAAAAATTAACTTTAGAAGGTGAACCATTATCCATCGGCATCTTACCAGTCAGAGTACCATTGTTTAAAGAGACCCATGTTGGTGCATTGAGAGTTTCAATATTTCCTAGGTCATCATTAGAGATTTTTTTGTCATCCAAAAACACATAATCCAACGGTAGTTTGTACTCAAAACTACCTGTTGTGCTCACATTAATCATTAGGGTATTCTGAATAGACGTTGTTAGTTCGTGAGCACCAACCACTATAGAAAACGGTATCGAAGCCGACGTGTAACCATTAATATCAGTAGCACCAAGTGCAAAGTTGTATGTCATCTGAGGTGCAATCTCTGAATGAGCAATCGGTGCAACCCCACTAAATTTCAAATTATTCGGATCAAACACTATCCAGCTTGGTAATGGCGCATTATAGGGCTCAGAAAGACCAAAATATGATGTGATGTAGTCTTCATTGGTGAATGAATCTCTGTCAAAAGTAATATTGAATTCCTGGTTGGGTTTTAAGATTAATCCGCCATCGCCGTTCGTCGAGCCATAATTCTTCAACAATGCTAATAGATTGAAATTACTTGCAACATCGATACTTTTCTTATTCGTGAGCACTATTTCATAGCTTTTGTTCAATTTTTCATTATCACTTGGATCAGTACCCTGCAAAGTTATAGGCACGTTAGTAGTCAATCCATCCTTTAAGTCGTGTTTTTGTGGTGTACCAGTAAACGTTCGAGCTCCAGAGTTGAATGATAACCAACTTGGTAAATCAAAGGCTTCATAATTTATTTGAACTCCTGATGTCGTTGATTGGAAAGTGTTATTAGAGATTTGCAATTCAAACGCTTTACCAACTCTTGCAATTGGTGGTCGTTGCGCGTCAAGTGGAAACGCTTCAAAGGGCTGGCATCGTACTCCTACTAAAGGTCCACAACTTAGGACCACTAGCAGTACGAGTATCTGGATCTCCAGCATGTATGTCTTCTTAATAGACTATCAGTCCAAGTCGATTATACAGAAGATTAAAGTGGGATTCTAGTGATGGTAATACCTAGTGTTGATGATGTGCAAACGGACAACTTCCAACTCTCCAGTTACAAAAAATGGTAAAAGAGAAAAATGACGAGTTCATCTCCCGTTCCATCCCAAATTTTCCATCCCATCTTCTCAAACAGCGTTCACTATCATCACGATTCAAGTCTTCCCATGCTTTCTCTCATTTCACATATTAGGTGTGATTTTCTCTAAGTTTTGGCATCGTAGAATTTTTCATCTTAGGCAAACTTGGAGAATTTCACTGAAATTGGTAAAATAATCTTTTCCAAAAGATCCACTACAACTGCCAGTTGCCTCAAAAGTCTATTATTTTGGCATCTCTTCCGTTCCTTCATGCAAGATTCTACCACGAAAACACGAATTCGGAATTACTGTATCTCGAAGATTCGCGTCGCGATCTTAAGTTCTCTTCACGTGATCAGTATAACTGCAACCAAAGGAATTCTCAAGCCGTCTATTAGTGTTTTAACTAACCCGTTTGGGGTCAATCGTTTGATTAACTCGTGTCGTAGATTCTGTCATTTTTTCTTGTCATTGCCATCACCGGTAACTCTATCTGACCTGCTCTCTCTCGAGAATGCGTATCGCATTAGACAAGTAACCACGCAGGGCAATAGGAAAATTGATGGTAGTGAAGATGATAATAATGATACTGTTTCCAAACTATGGCAGCCGCACATTGCTAAGAATAGCTTGAGTGCATTAAAAGTAAAGTATAGAAACGACACTCCTTCTATGTCTTGCCACTCACTCTTTAACCGCCTTGTGTTCTTACTAAACCCAGATCTTTTTGCGTAGATATAGCAAACCACTTCCGTAGATTACGGTTACAGTGCTTTCATGCTTCCAAAACGATTGTCCGTATGCTTTCGAGATCCATTGCTTACTAGCCGCTGAAGTGTGTTGTTGATGGTTTTGAAACAGGAGTCTTCTTTTTATTTATCCAGAGATTTATATATCATTTAAAACGAAAGCCCCTTTTAAACATGAAATCAAAGAATGGATTTTAGAAAGGTAGAATTAATAAAAACAAGTAATAAGTTGATAGATACATTGAATCGATTCTGCTAGGAATTGAGAAGTTGTTTGGCAGCTGAAATAATTGTAAAGGTTGTGGTGTGGTAGTGGTGGTGCTCTTTTTCCCGTGTTTCTAAGAATTGTTACCAGAATGCCCAAGTTGGAGCAGTTTGAGATCAAGAAGTATTGGCAAATCTTTTCCGGTCTAAGACCGGAAAACAATAAGGTCAATCATGACCAGGTTCTGCCTATTCTTTTTAACTCGAAATTAGATTCTTCAGTTTTGAATAAAATATGGTTTTTGGCTGATATTGACGAAGATGACGATTTAGATTTTGAAGAATTTGTCATTTGCATGAGATTAATCTTCGATATGGTTAATAAGAACATTTCGAGTGTTCCAGATGAGTTGCCAGATTGGCTTGTGCCTGGGAGTAAAGTTAATATGATTAAGGAGAGGAAACAACGCAAACAACGAGAGGCGGCGGATTTACCAGCCGAGAAACCACCCGATGTTGATTGGTATATGGCACCTGAAGATTTGAGCGTTTATGAGGATCTGCTAAATTCTTGTGAAAAGTTGACAGATGGTACTGTGACTTTCCCCTCTCTAGCATCAGTCATGAGATCGAAATTTTATAATATTGGATCAAGCGATATGAATAAGGTTTGGAATCTAGTCAATCCAAAAGAAAAACCCTCCATAGATAAAGATCCTGCATTTTATTTCATCCACTGTTTGAGACAGTGTAACGATGTAGGGGCTAAGGTACCCGATAAATTACCTCGGGCAATGGCAGGTATCTGTAATAAGGAAACGGTTTCCTATGATTTGAAGGATTATCAGTCTGATATGAAGAGATCGGAAAATACAGCTCCATCAAAGAGTAATACGACAAGGACGTCAACAACTACAACTACAACTACAACGGCCACACGTGGTACACCAGGTGAAGAGGTACCTGCATTACAGGCTGAGTTAGCACAATTAGATTCGGAATTGAATCAGGTTCAATCAGAAACTTCAAGTTTACCGGCCGAAAATAACCCCTCTGTAGTAAGGAAACAATTAGAAGGACTGTTAAAATTCAAAAGGGATAGAATTCAACAGGCGAATAATAGGTCACAAGGGGGACGCCCGATTAATAATAGCTCAGTTAGAGATGATTTGGACAGTATTGAAGAACAAATTACCGTGCTGGAGTCTTACTTGGAAAACAGAAAACAGGAATTACAATATTTGAAAACGGAAATTCAGTCGACCCGCTAACGTGTATGTAATAATGGCTGAGAAATTTCAAGGATATCTTCCCATCAAATATATATACATACGACTTACCTCTTAACCTCTGCATATATATATATATGTCTTTTTTTTTTTTTTATTTTTTTACTTACATATATATTTCTGTATTATGAATGTTGCGAATTGTGCTGAATAAACTCAACTACTCACAGTTCACATGCGTTGTCTGTCGGCCGTTCTTGGTCTTGCACGGATGATATTATCGACTCTTAATAAGACCTCAGCAGCTTCGGATGCGGAGCTGACAACGGCTTGCTTCAATTTAAAACTTTCTACAACACCTAACTCTCTCATATCTGCAATGGCACCATTATTCAGATCTAAACCAGATGTGGACATACCGTTGTATATGGATGATCTTAATTTGGCTACTAATTCACTGCTATCAAACCCAGCATTGTCTGCCAATATACCAGGTAATTGCCTTAGAGCACGTGCAAATGCTTCCACTGCTAAAGATTTTTTACCATCTTCGTTTTGAGCAGTCGTATCAACTGCCTTGGACATGATCATTTCTGCACAACCACCACCAAGCACGGTTCTAGTCTCTTTGGTAGTTTGCGACAGGACTGAAAGAGCGTCATGTAGGGACCTTTCAGCCTCGTTTAAGACTTGATCGGTAGCACCTCTTAATACAATGGTGCAAGCTTCACCAGCCTTACAGCCGCTGAATTTTAGGAAAGATTCTTCCCCGATTATAGTTTCTTCGATAGCGTCACATTCTCCCAATTTGCAGTTATTAGGGTCATCAAAAGTCGACACTACTTCACCGCCTGTAACTAAAGCTAATCTTTCGACACCTTCAAAATCTGCATGTTCAATCGAATTAATACCCAAGTCAGTGAATAACTGCTCTGGATAGTCGTAAATTAGTTGTCTGTTGATAAAAGTGTTAATACCAAATTTGGAAATCTTGGCTATCTTGGTTTTCATTTTTTCACGTTCTGCCTTCTCCAACTGTGCTAGTTTGGAGGTCGAATCAACCTTGAACTTTGCACCAAAGACCTTAACCTTATCTGTATCCAACGAGGTATTGGCAATAAGAATCTTTGCGTTTGTAACCTTCTTTGGTTGGTTGTTACCAAATTTTTTAGCCAAGATGAAGCCTTCATCAAGGAACGAATCCGATAAATTACCACCGGGAATCTTTAAAATCTGAATGTGATCCAAATCGGTCGAACCTTTTAGTCTCAAAATTGCATCTGTAGCCAATTGGGCGAAATAGTCTTTATCTTGGGACAAAATTTTTGAAGATAATGTCGTCTTGGCAATGTGAACTAGATCTGTATGGAATCTCTCTGTGTCTTTAGAATTATCAACTGCTGCCTTCTCCAATGCCCTCAGTGCTGCTTGTGAGGCCTCTCTAAAACCTTCTATAATCGTCTGTGGGTGGATCTTGTATTGGTCAATCAATTGTTCTGCTTCTTTTAGCAACTGAGCACATAGTACAGTCACACTGGTTGTACCGTCACCAACTTCGTCGTCTTGCACTTTACTGATATTGACTAAAACTTTAGCAGCTGGATTATCCAATGGAATCGCCTTCAAGATGGTTGCACCATCATTGGTAACCAATGCATTTTCACTTGATGCACTTTGAAGAAGCTTATCCATACCCTTTGGACCTAACGTACTTTTGACTAGATCACCTACGGCAATGGCCCCTACGAAAGCCGACATACGAGCATTTTCAGCTCTTTCTTCTGTTACTTGATCACCGAAAATTGGAATACTCATTCCTTCTCAAATTTTTCCTTTAAAACTATTTTATCAGGTCCAGTCAAAGGAATCTTCTTCCAATACTTCTGGATGAGTACTTGTAGTACGTTCTTGTATGTATCTTCACCACTATGGGATTGTTTGAATGCTTTGAGCGCCTGTTTGGAAAATTTTGCCACTAGAAACAAAACTCATTATACACGAACTCAAACACATATGAATAATGGCAAAATTTGAGATTTAGCCGCCAAAGTATTGGTTATTGCTTAATATGAGCACGGTAGGATTCATCAGAAGTTGAAGTTTTAAGAGCACTTTGGATCAGGGAATTTTGGTCTAGTTTACGTTTGTTTTTTTTTTCGGGATAATATGTTATAGGATACAATAGTATTCTAAGAAGGCGGCAATTGAGCTCAAAGTACGATATTACCACACGTTACTATTAATGGTCTTGGAATACATTTTATAGTGTTTTGGAAAATGCTAAATTGGAATTCCAAGGCTCAATAAGTCTTCTTGTGCTTTTGTATTTTATAAAGTCCAAAATGTTAATACATTGTCTTTTAAAAGAGATCTTGATATCCTGAATAGTGAAAAAATATTCCTTGGATTAAATCAACTGGTGTGGAGCGGTTGGAGCAGCTGTTTCTGTAGCTATGGTAAACTTGTGCTCTTTTGTATTTCATGCTAATGCGGATTCTGGAGTTCTAGCCACAAGCATCAGTGTTTGATGAAAGTCCATCTAGAAGTGTTGAGTAAGGTTATCATCAAAGAAGAAGTTGAGAGGAAAGTTTAGATATTACGAGTTTCTAAAACAAATTTTCAGGATTTTTGATGCAATAGTTCTAGAGAAGGTTTCCCTGAAAGTTTACATAAGAGGACAAAAGGTTAAATTAGGACCTACCCTCGTCCAACTAATTGCGTCGAATTCACCATGCAAGATCATGTTAATTCTAAATGTCAGTTGCACTCATTACTTACATTATATTTATTCTTTTAATGCGTATCCTTTTATTTTATTTTATTTTTTTACTTTCACTCTGAAAGTGCCTTAGCGCTGAACTGTACAGCACTTTCAAATGACGAGGCATCTTCGTTTTTGATTAGCCCCAAAGAGGACAATTCACTCAAAACACTAGAAGTTTGCTTCAGGAAGTTATGAGTTTTGCTAAATTGTTCTTCGAGGCTTGGCGTATATTTGACAGTTTGAAATTCGGAGGCAATCAATACAATTGCATCACTCTTGGTGTTACCGTTATGCAAGTACTTTTGCAAAAAGAATTCATACATCATCGCCATTACAGTGTTTGGTGTGGTCAATTTAAAAGGAGAGTTTCTTACCACTCTTTGTTGCCATTGATAATCGTTCAAACTCAATCTATCGAATTCTCCAGACGTTAAAGACGAAATAACAACAGCTTCGAAAAGGTCATCTAGATTTTCTTTGACAAAATCTAAATGATCTCTAAAGATCAACGTCTTCTTATCAATAGGACCATGGTAATTAGAAGATTTTTGTTCGACTTGGTAAAGAGTCAAGACACGGGTCAATAATAAGATGTAAAGAGATTCTTGTGGATAAGAACGTAAAGTAGCTTGTGACAATGCAGATAGCGCAGGAGGCGCGGTCTCTTCTGATAATGATAGAACGTTCAATTTAAGGAAAACCATCAAAATGAAGATTGATTCCTGATGATCAGAATCGACACCAAGTTCATTTAATTTGAAAAAGGTTTCACCCCACTTCGTGGTTTTTAACACCTTCGATTCCAAATCATATTCGAAAAACTCCAATAGAAGTAAAAACCTTAGAAGACTGGTGGATAACAAATCAAAAGTGGAGGATAGTTTTTTCTCTATTGGAACAGAATTTGGAAAAATTACCTCGGACGAAACGAAATCTTGAAACCAATCCGTAGAGCCACTGAAAAGTTTAATAAATTCTGCAAACGAGAATTTTCTATCTAAATCGTCTGTTTTAACAACTAAATGGTTTAATCTTTCGAATATTGATGGTGAAATTCTATTAGCCAAAACCGTAGCATCATCAGCGGCAAACCAATTAACCTGTTTAATTGGTTTTATTTGATAATAACGGTTGATTGGTTGGGTTAACAAATTGATTTCTTTATTTTTGAAAATATCAACAGATTTTTTAACCAAACTTCTATAAGAATCAGTAAATCCACCATCCAACGGTGGCTCAATTGGATAGACACCAGTGGTAATAGCATCGAATAGTCTGCCATTTGCAAGCCCCAAAGATCTATAGAAATAATATTCTGATGGTAATTTTTGGGCAATAAAATCATGGACATCAGCTGGGATGGGCCTAGGAGTAGGTGGTGTAGATAAAGGTTTATTGTTGGTATTATCATTATTATCGTTGTCATTATCGGTGTTGCCAGTATTGCTGTTATTTGCATTAGCTGTATCAACATTAGGGTCCTGGGAAGTTTCGTTGGAAAATGATTCGCCTTTCAAATGAGCCGGTTCATTAACTACAGCACCCTCTTCATAAAAATCAACCCTACCATTATCTCTTAATACAGGCATATATCTTAGAGATGACACACCTTTTTGATATTTAGTAATGAATTCTGCACTTTCACTTTTAACGGGATTCGAAAACTGATAAGCATAGAAATTGGTGCCAGTCGCAATAACCATTTCTAAAGCAATCTCAAATAACTGTGGTACAGGATAAATTTGCAGGGGTGGTAAAGTCGTTGGTTGTAAATCATTACCGACACCCATTGCAATATCTACAAATTCATCATAGGTACAATTAAATTCCTTTAGTACTCTTAATTTTTCGATAAATCTAAACTCTCTATTAGGGAACTCCATGCCCAGAATAAATTTATCCACATTACTCAACATTAAACAATCTGTTGGTCCATAAATGACATCGATATAGCCACTGTGCAAAAGATAAGACAGTTGTGACCAAGACGCAAATGGCGCGACTTGATATATGATTTCATTATCGATAAAATACGCAATCAGATCTGACTGAAATCTTTTGGTTTCAATTGTTGTATTATAACGAAATGGCTCTTGTGGCGGAACGGGCTTATCGATATAGGTTCCCTGGTGACCAGCAACCAAATTGCTCCATTGTGTCCATCCTCTATGTCTTTGACTGTAAATCAACTCCTTGTTGGCTCGTATACCAGGGCTTGCAGGATGCAACCCCGCAGCCGCAGCAGGTCCATGATTGGAGGCTTCTGCCGAATAACCTTTCAAATATCCTGAGTCTTCCAATTGATCTCTAACCAGACTCCCGTTAAACACAAACACAGGTGTGATATTATACTCTTTGAAAACTTTCAAATCACTCTCCAAATACATCTTCAAACTCGTCGGGAATCCTCCAATCGCGTCCAAATACTGTTCCCTTTTACTCGTCAACAATCTTGAAATGTAATGGTTAACGTCAATCCCCAACGTGGCATTCTTGAGAGCCTCAATTGGGTAAGACCCAACTAGACCCCTTTCAAACAGGTAGGATTCCAATGATTTAATGGGCATCTTGTAGATATTCGTAATTCTCTAATTCCACGAGAAAATGGGCTAAAGATGGCGGGAAAAGGGGAAAGCAAGTTAATTTTCTTTATTCTGTCGATTGATTAAATGCCTAGCAATCCACTGCAACCACCAATCCGGTTCAATTCCCTTCGTTTCTTCTATCTTTTCAATCCTTTTCTTAACCCTTGAACTGTTTGTTTCTTCATCTCAAGTTCGTTCGTTCTTTTATTCAGATGGGCTTGCCACATTATCATGTGATACGAGGAGGGAACGTAAGCACACTAGACAAATTGGAAAGGAATAATGGGCAGAAGTTGACAACTGTTTATAAAATACAAAAAAAACCGAACATATTGATTCGAAGACGGTTCTAAAGAGAGTCTAAAGTTGTCAATTGGTCTTTGATAGGTCAATTGGTTTTGCTGGTGAGCTCTCGAACGAATAAGATTGGTCTCCTGAAGGTTTAGATCGATATGAAACTTCAAGCATTAGTTGGTCTATGGTCCATGCTAGCCGGGCTTTGCATGGCTATCAGCAATGAGAATTTACTGCAGAGGTCTCGTAAGAATGGCGATCAAATCATAGAGCTAACAGATGCTAATTATCAGAGGATTTTGGGTACAGGACGTGACTCATGGATTATGGTGTTTTTAACGTCGTCATCACCGCAAATCGGTTGTGCAACTTGTATTGAAGCTGCCGATGAATACAAATTATTAGCTAAGTCTTGGTTTAAAGATCATCCTAGTGGTGTTACAACGGCTGGTGACGAAGAAACTTCATTATTCTTTGCCATTTCGGATTTAAAGGATGCTACCATCCCTGAAATCTTCACATTTTATGGATTAGAGCATGTTCCTAGATTCTTTTTATTTGCACCAGGTGGGAATATTCATGAATACCAAACCGTTGATCTGTTAGGTAGTGGCGGTATGGAACGTGTTCTTGGTTTAGCGGGTGCCATAAAGAAGGCTACCAATATCCCTGATTTCAACATTCATCAACCAACCAATTGGTCATTAATCATTACTACTGCAATTATCACTTTCGGCGCTTCTTATATGTTTAACAGACATTACGAGTTGACGACAAAAATCTTATCAATGAGACCACTTTGGGCCATTACATGGACTTTCTTTACCATTTTAATGCTTGGTGGCTACATGTTTAATATGATCAGAGGTTCTCAATTGGCAGGTGTTGCAGACAACGGTGATTTAATCTATTTTTTACCTGGTCAATCTTCATCTCAGTTTAAAATTGAAACTCAAATAACTGGTTTACTTTACAGTGGCCTAGCAGCTGCAATTGTTGGATTGGTCGTGGCCGTGCCCAAATTGAAACTTTATTATAAAGGCACTAGCAAAGCTGCCGTAGTTGAAGTCGGATCAAGTGTCATATTGGCAATCATTGTCTATGCATTTTTCGCAGGATTGACCTCAATCTATGAAATTAAGCAACCTGGCTACCCATACCCATTGGTAAGAATTTCTTCCCTGTTTAAATAATCATATCGAGAAATACATTATATATTTTAGATAAATAGAAATATTTTCATTCAGTCATTCTGTCTGTTCAAGCCTATCACTCCTGGTTTTTAGAGTTTGGAACCTCGACTTTAATGATTCTACGCGTTTTCCTAAACCATCGATTCTAACATCGTCATCTTTCCAGTTATTCTTATTGTAAAGCAACTGGGATTCCTCTCGAAGTGAAGTCTTGATCTTCCTTAACATAAGGACTAAAAGAGCTTGCGATTCCCTTAGTTCATTGATAGACTGATATATCCCATCCAAATCGTTTGATAATAACGAGTAAACAATTAATTCTGCTGGATGCACCACATTTGATTCAACAGTATTACTTTCATGCCTTTGCATTGAGATTCTTGTATGTTATTTGTTCAATCATTCGATCAAGTGTCTAAACTAACGCTTAATTTAAAAAAGACATACATACTGTCTATACTTTACAAATAATGTCTAAAATCATACAAACGAAGAAAAAGGGAGTTAGAAAATAAAGAGGCAAATGGCAGCGACAATTGGCTTGAAATGTTTCGATGTTCAAAGATTGGATTCAAAGTGCAGCATTGTAAACACCTTGAGCCACATAATGGTTCTTCTTGCCACCAAACATTGTCTTACCAAGTTTACCAATAGTACCAAATCCACCACTAACAGCGCTTGCACCCACCTTGAAACCACCACCGATACCTTTAGAAGCGAGATCACCAACCTTCTTTTCTGGCTTACGAGCGGTATTGGTGTAACGTGGATTAAAGTCGAAAGATAAGTGCAACATACCACCATCACCACCATCTTCACTTACAATCGCCAAATCTAGATCAGTTGGATTTTCAGGATCGATCTTGGATAATGGGACTACAACCCTTCCAATCAAATCATCTGCGTTACCAGCATCCCAATCCATCACAGCAATGCGCAAATAATCATTGACACGGTTATGAACCTCAAAAGTTGCTGTTTCATCCCAAGTTGGATCCAATGTCTTGTTAATACGTTTAGTCTTGAAGATTGGATCTTTATCATTATTGAGGTAGAATTTTAAGAATGGATCAGAAAGACCATTTCTATCAGCTGAAATCAAACGCTCAGCCGACTTAGCAGTAACGGTCAAATCACCACTGTTAGTAATCAAATCTGCTTGTGGCAACTTAGAAACAGCAACAGGGAACCAAGAAACTTGAAGCATTAATTTAGCACTTCCTTCACCTGATAAAGACAGAATTGAGGGCTTGTAATAACAATTTCTAACCAGTTCGATCGTTGGGATGCTGACTTCACAGATACACGATTGTGCCTTGTTAAGATCCTTATCTTTAACGACTCTAAATGTGGTAATGGAATATTCTAATTCCCTAATCATAGCATCACCAGTCCAGCCTGTATGAATGGTTCTTGTAGGAATCTTTGGACTAACAAATCTTGCATTACCACCAGAATCAAAGAATGTCTGTACAAAGACACCAATCTGAGACAACTCACCATCAAGAACCGTAACAGAAAAAACACCCGCATTATATTGCAACAGTTCATCAAGTTCTAATTTCATCTTACTAGAATACATGCCCTTGACATCGTTAATTTCAGAGAGCACTTGCTCCGATTCGTTTTGTTCTTGCTCAGAAACAGTTTTATCCTTGTTTTCTTCTTGACGTCTTTGGAGACCTTCACCCTTTTGACGTGCTTCATCAAGCTCTTGCATTTCATCAAGGGTTAAGATTGGTAAACACGGGTAAAATGCCAGGTAGTAAGTGACAGCACCTTTAATACCTTTCTTGGTAACTAAACGACCAGTCCTTGGTTTATCATCAACCAATTCCATGTACCTATCATCTTCTCCCTTATGGAACATATCATCAACTTTAACATCAAACTTACCTACAGAACGATCTGCACCAACAGATTCCACATCCATGACTTCAATGGACAACTTCTGATTTGGAGAGGTGACGGCAATATAGATGGCTTGATTCCAGATGGGACTCAAGGTGTTTGGTTTTGCATCAGTTCTGTCTTTCAAATTCTCATTCAATATAACTCTAGCATATGGGTCGATTTTACCAACTTTCTCTAAGTTCTTCAAATCTTCTGCCTTGTTCAAGAAGACTCTAATAACACCGATAGGTGGGGTGTACGCAACAGCACTGCTACCAATGTCAAGACCCACTGGTTTCCATTTTGCGCTAGCCTTAATCTGCCCCTTACCTTCGGCCATAGGGAACTGTATCTTACCAATCTGTGTCCTGTCGATCATGTCATTTAAAGACTGGATCACAGTGGCAATAGTCTCACCCTTAGGGGTTTTAACAACCATCTTAAACCTCGACTTACGACGGTCTGTTATGACGTTCTCGTGTTCTTGATTCCATTGAATAACTTGTTTTCCCGAAGCTTGCGGCGTCGTGAAAATTAACTTGGAGTTGTAATACAATTCAACATAAGCAGAAACATTTTCATTAGGGTCACCAAGACCTTCAATCTCTTGAATGCTAATCTGGGCAATACCTGTATTGTACTCTGGTGGCTCCTCTACCGTACCATCAGGCATTTTCTTTGGACCGACCACTGGGAAGAAGCTTAAATCGAAGTTGAAAACACCTGCAGGTTTGAAATTTCTCAAAAAGTTACAGGACAAGCCTCTCTGATGGTTTTCAGTTTGCAGGGGACCCAAGTTGTACTCGACTTTACCGACTCCCTTGTCTTTCAATTTTTCACGCTCATTCATTGCAATCATGGTTAGTGGATCACTAAAGGAGTTCAATAACACATACTTTGTCTCATTCCAAACAGGATCCAACGTATCTGGAGAAGCCTTACTCCTAGCAACGACTTGGCCACCCAGATCAAAGCTGACGTAGGGATTGAAGGATTGATTGATGGAACTATCACCCTTCTTAATACCTCTGGCATTTTTAATAACGATCTTGAGAACACCGATGGCACCAGACGTACCAGCAAGTAGCTGTGGAACGTTAAGCTGGAATGAAAATGGTGGCATTAACATTGGACCAGCATATACTTTAATTAATTTCTTTACAGCAGTCCATAACAATGGAATATCCATAACCTCACCATTAAAAATGAAATCACCAAACGGACGTGCAACAAAATCGATATCAGGAATTTCTAGCAATTGAATGTTAACGGTATCGACATGTGGAAAAGGTGTCATTAATTTAAATCTAATTCTTACTTTCACATGGAATGCCACACCAGAGACGTAAAATGGAACTCTTATACCAAAGGCAACTAGTTTAAGAACTATTTTCTGATTGACATAATTTCTAAGTTGCTTAGCATTCATATCAGACAAATCATGTGGCGTAAAATCCAAGTCCCAATCCATAACCACAACATCAGAATCAGTGTTTTGAAACGTCTTGACGTGTTCAATTCTAGGTGCTTTCACACCAAGTGTGAATTGATCAATCCACAACGCACTAATAAAAGGTGGAATTGATGGATTCGAAGCTAACACGGGATTGACACTTTTAACCACCATTTGGGACACACCTGGTTCCAAACGATTCCAGTATTTATCCAAGAAGGTGTTCATCCATTCCATTGACTCATAATCATCCTCAACATTTTGTACAGTAAATTCCCTTTGAACGCTATCTCTAATGGACGTTCTATATTTCTTTGTTGATGTTCTGTAGTACACTGATGCTGCTAAAGCAACAAAAAACACAGGTGCTAGGGAAAACTTGAGCCAACCGACAAAAAACGACAAAATTGAAGCCAAACATAACGTTCCTAAAGCATGAAACCAATCACCATAAGCTGCCTCAGGTAGAACATTGTCCAAAAAAGTCTCTTTACTCAAATCGATCAGATCGTCGTCAGGAGTCAAGGTATCACTTTCTTGCCAACCACCAATCTGCTTCCATCCAACATAGGAAGCTTCTTTAGGCTCTCTCTCAACTTCATCGTTACTAATGTTTTCTTTTGCCTTGTCCTCAGAAACTGTCTTACTGGACTTCCCTTCCGGATCTTTTTGCAAACCTTCAGGAGTGAATTGATCCTCTGGTTTATTAGAAGAAGACTTCTCTTCCTGAGGCCTATTATCAACCACTTCAGTCCCTTTAGTACCAGCCATAAGATCTAGATCCTCTTATAGGTCAATATATCTCTGAGGTAAAGCTTATTATGGTTATACAACAGAGCAGAGGAAAATAATGTATCTCAATCCTTCAACAAAGCTCTTTTCTTAAAGAAAACACTAATATAAACACTCAATTTATAGAAACGAGTACCTCCTTCGATGTGTAAAGCTTTCAAGCCAATAAATGTTTGGGATACCTTATTGCTAAAAGTGACGATGCATAGAAGGGACCTCGCGTTTGTTTGTTCCTTTATTTTTCATTCGTCTGATTCTACAGCCTCATGGAAGACCAACAAGAAAAACAATGAGTATCATGTGACATAGAACCAAGTGATTAAATGAAGTAGTATCTGATTAATCCATTTATTCATCATTGTCTTCGTTATAAGACTCATCCTCTTCAAGGGAATCTTCATCTGCACCAGCAGTATCCTCATCTACGGCCTGTTCTTCATCGTCAAAGCCACTATCCGAAAGATCAATAGTTTCTTTGTAAGACTTCTTGGATGTAGCGACAGCTCTAGAAGGTCTCTTCCTCATTGCTCTGTCGGGAACAGCTACAGGTTCATCATCTTCGTCATCGTCAGCATCTAATTCACTAGCAGAAGATTCAGATTTCTGTTTTACCGGAGCAGAGTTGCGTTTACCTTTAGCAGTAGTGGCGGCTTTAGCTCTTGGTTTTGGTTTAGGTATTTCAAGTTCAGCGTTGTCTTCATTTTTAACAGCATCTGGTAGTTTGGGGTTGCTAATAGATTTGGAGTTGGACTCCGTGGGCCCATCAAATGCTTCGGACAGCTTCTTGAATCTACTAGAAAATGCACTGATTCCCTCCTGTTCCTCCTGCTCCTCCTGTTTGGGTTCTGTTTTAATGGTAGTTGGTGGTGAATTGGACCTTTTAGAATCTGATTCTCCGGAACTTGGAGGCAACGGGGTCTCTGATTCAGTTTTCACTTTTGTTGGGCGTTTAACTTTAGGCGCAGCCACTGCTTTAGGTTCGAGTAAAATCCTTTGGAAATCTTCAGGTTCTTCGTCTTTCACTTTTTTGACAGCCTTCTTTGGGGTCTTGGACTTTTTACTTGGATTATAATCATCATCATTTGGGTCAGCCTTTCTTCTCCTTTTACCCTTACTTTTGGCAGGAGCTCCGGGGATTTCACCATTACGTGCTTCTTCATCTTCATCCATGAACTTATCGTAAGCGGTAACGAATTCGTCTAAATCCATGGACCACAAGTCCTTTGCAGAATACTTTAGTAAAGTTTCCAGGTCTGCTTGTCTGGCTTGCTTTTGTTTAAGCAATTTCTCATACCTTTCCCTGGTCAACGCCCATATCTTCATACCTAGCAAGTATTCAAAGGTACCGTGAACTTCCTCTGGCCCGTTAATTACATCTTCAACATCTTCTTCGTCTTCCTCATTCTCCTCATTTTCCAATTCTTCCTTTTCTTGTTCCTGTTTATCTTCATCGCTAGTTTTTACATAGGACGGTTTTCCTTCTTTGTTGAATCTGGGAAAACCTCTTTCCTCTAGGTCTGCAACGATCTCTTTACGTGGCTTGTTAGTGACTCTCATTTCATTATCAATAATCAGTTTGATAAATTTAATTTGGTAGGACAATTTTTCCACTTCCCACTGTAACCTTTCACTAATGTAATCTTTTCTTTTTTGGTAGTATTCTAGTCTAACATAGTAGAACTCCGTCAAAATGTCAGATACAGTTTCGTACTTCTTAATTTTTCCATGTGGATTAAATGCTACCATATTGTTTAAGCTGATAGTTGATATCAATTTAAATCTTTCATAAAATCCCATGACTCTTGTCTTATCCATCTCTTCTTGAGAAAGCTTTATCACAAACCTGATGTTGTTACCATGCTGTTCTTCCATGTCTTTGATCCAAGGCTTCATTTTTTCATTACCACCAAGTCCCAACAGCAGGTATTCTTTCAAAGTGGAAGTCCACATCCTGGCGGGTAATTCTGTAATCTCTAAAGAGCACGGTCCTGTTTGCTCAATTCTACCATAAACTCTATAGCGCTGGAAACCAATTTTTTCAATGGTACCCGTCCAACCTCTAAACCAAGGATGCATGTCTTCTATCTCTTCACCATTCATCAAATGACGAATGTTTCTAACTATATCGAGAGGATTGAATGGTGGTATATTAGTACTCCATCCAGTACCGATACCTTCACCACCGTTAACCAATAACATTGGTAAAATTGGAAGATACCATTCAGGCTCTACACTATTCTCGTCTTCCTGCAAGTAATTGTACAATGGATCATCGAAAGGATGAAATATTTTTCTTGTAATCTTGGTCAATTCTGTACTGATATATCTTGGGGCTGCAGCATCTTTACCACCTGTAGCTCTTGTACCAAAGGATCCAATTGGACTCAACACGTAAATATTATTGGAACCTACAAAACTTTGAGCCAATCCAATAATTGTTTGTGCCAACGATTCAGGCCCATGATGATAATCGGTATGTTCTGCGACGTAATTAGCCAATTGTGAAATTTTAATTTCCGATGTGATATTTCTTTTGAAGGAACCATATATCACCTTTCTTTGACCAGGTTTAAAACCATCCAGGACACTAGGTATAGACCTGATGTTATCCGCCAGAGAGAAAAGAATCAATTCCTTATTAATAAAATCACTAATTGGAATCTCCGTAAGTCTAGGGTCTAACACAGTACCAGGTTCATATTGTCTCAACCATTCCTTACGGTCGTCCGCCTTTTTCTTAGAAAATGCTAGATCTATTAAATCTTGCTCACCTTCTTGTAATGCATGAAATCTCTTCAAATGCCTATCTAAATCAGAAAAATATTGACGAGCTTCTTGACCCGATGAAGTACCGAGACCCTTGTAGTACTTTTGCTTCCATTTATACCTATAAGATTCTTCGTCTCTCCATTTTTCATAATCTGGCATGTTGTAAAATGAGATAATTTCCTTTCTTGGTTTTGTAATAGTCACTTTAACAATTGGCGTAATAAATTCTACTAAAAACCCGGGAATATTTAAAAGGCCAGGAAATGAACTGTCAAGGAAATTTATAATCAAACCTTTGATATGTGATCCATCATGGTCCTGGTCAGTCATGATCATCAGATGGCCATACCTTAACGTCTTCGTATCTTCATATTTTTTTCGATGTTGTAATCCCATAATTTTTTTAATAGCTTGAATCTCCGCATTCTTTTGGATTTGATCCACTGTAGCTTCTCTCACATTAAGCATTTTACCCTTCAGTGGGTAACAACCATAATAATCCCTACCAACGACTGCTAAACCTGCAACCGCTAATGACAAGGCTGAATCACCCTCTGTCAAAACAAGGGTACACTTGTGGCCTTCCCTAGTACCAGCTTTATTGGCATCTTCCAACTTAGGATAATCCGTAATTCTATTTTTACGTGTACCGTCTGATTTCTTTAAAGTAGCATGTGCATTTTCAGTTGCCAAATCCAAAATTTTAGTTTCTAATCCACTCTTCATAATTTTTTTAATAAACTCAGGACTTACTTCACATGAAGATCCGAAATCCTTGACTCTAGTAGTCAATTGCTCTTTAGTTTGAGATGTAAAAGAAGGATTTTCAATCAAGCAATTAATAAATATAAACATCAAATTTTTCACCTGATTGGTTTTCACCGTTTTCTTTTGTTTCTTCAGCATCTCCGTAATTTTCCTTATGATTTGATCACTCACATAATTAACATGGGTACCACCTGAAGTCGTTGCAATAGAATTGACAAAGGATATCTGTTGAAATGACATATCTGAAGTCGCCAGTGCAATTTCCCAAGAGTCGTTAACCCTTTCGTAAAGAATCGGCGGGCTCTTCCCATCAGTACCTTCAGGTGCTAGTCCTTCAGCTATTCTCTTCTTCTCCAAAGATTTGGTGTAAAGTTCCACGTAGTTTTTGAAATTTCTTATTTTCAAAGATTTACCATTTAAATAGACGCTGACGTCGCGGACCGAACCATTTACATCGTAAACACGACGACGCATAACACCCAAGGTATCGCTATCCAAAGTTTCCATTTTGAACCTCTTCAAATCAGGTTTAAAACTAATCTTGGTATATGATGGACCTTTTTTGTAAGACGTTATCTTTGGAGCGTGACAAACACCCATATTATTTTCCCATTTCTGGACGTATTTATGTCCAGCTTCAGGATCAGCCGTCTCCACAATAAACTCCACAGAGAATATATTACAAAGTTTTGCACCAAATCCATTTCTACCACCTGTAACCTTCTTTTCGTCGTCATCGTAATTAGAGGACGTCAGAAGATGACCAAAAATCAATTCAGGAATATAAATATTTTCCCTATTATGTATTTCAATCGGTATCCCTTTACCGTCATTTTTAACATCTATCAAATTAGCCTCAGGATTAATATTTACTTCGATCTTCTTCATTGATAGATCACGTACCTTGTTATCCGCAGCATTAACTAAAATTTCATCAAAAATTTTAAACAAACCGGGTACAATACTGACTTCTTTTTCTACCATAGAATCAGTTTCTTCATCATAAATCCACTGATGCGATTCCTGAACTTCTACTGATCCAATATACGTATCAGGTCTCTTGAGAATATGTTCCAACTGACTAATCTTCTGATACCTCTCAGAGGCACTTTTATTATCCACGGTCATAAAGATTCTAGTTTATACTTCTAAGCGGCATCTAATGTCCTTCCCCAAGGTCTCTAACTTTGATGATCAGTTCTTTTTATATAATATGTTTAAATTTTTGATTTGACATGTCTACGCGTTACTCGTAATTTGAGAAAATCGTAAACAATCACGTGTACAAGGGCCAGTAGGTATATGTATTTAGCCAAATTTCACTTTCTACACTTTGGCTTTCTAGGAGAATTACTCTAGAGATTGCTTAGTTCATCGTTACCACCGAACTATGATTCCATGCATTTTTTTCGTATGTGAACCAACTTCATCAAATTTAGCTGCTGAAACAAAGAAAATGTCGTAACTGGGTCTCAAATAGAAATCGGATGAATTACGTGTAGCATAAATTATAGCACCGAAGTTCTGACTTATAAAAACCACCGAAAAGGATCAGAAGATTAATAGAGTGTATTAAAACTATCTATTTGTCAATTATAAGTTATTCTATTAACTCTTACTGTAATGAACGGAGGTTTGGTTAGTTGGAAGAATCTCACGTGAATAGGTTTCAGAACAAGTATGAGTGTTAATTGATAGTTGATGACTCGTGCTTCTTCTAACTAAGCTATGTCTTGGATCTTACTGGATATTATACCCCTTTATATGTCTATTTTATTTTAACCGCTATAAGAACCCTTAGATAATTATACTTGTTAGTATTGATATCAGATATCATGAAGATATTGAAAATCACTTTACACGAACACTGTAATCTATAGAAGTTGAAACTCTTCCCAGAAATAAGAATCATACGACTCCGTGGCCAAGCTGGTCAAGGCGCGCGACTGTTAATCGCGAGATCGTGAGTTCGATCCTCACCGGGGTCGGTTTTCCTTTTTGAGCTCTCAACAACAATGCTCGTATACTACGATATTTGCCGGAATGGTCAAACTTACTTAAGAAAAACTTGTGGTTTTCTCTTGTCAGAAACAACTGGCGAGAAACAAGATGGAAACGGAATGGAAACGCATGTCATATGATCTTGGCGGCTACTATGAAATGGTATTCTTAGGAAAGCTGCACTCTGTAGTAGCGAGTTCTACAGGGATTAGCTGGAATTGAATCCGGTGTTGCTTTTATTGAAAGGGCCATTGTCCGTCTAATCGCGTCCTATTTCAAGATTCACGTGTTCGAATCGCGAGAGAGGTAATTATCTTCCAAATCTAACAGCATACTGCATACTACACACTGCATCCCTAGTCTATCGTGTTCCACCTATCTTTTTTCCATTTTTCCATGGAAAGTTACAGCATATATCAGACAACTGATTTATACCATCTATACAACAATGCATACTTTTTCCAGCTTGACTGGAATCAAGAAATCGAGCAACAGCTCTGGCCTGGCTCCTTATTTACCAAAAGACTTGTCCTTGTAGCCAATTCAAACACATCATCGACACCTTCACCAGTTAATGCACTGCATTCCAAATATTTTTTCGCACCAATATGGCTAGCTACTTGCTGAGCTTCTTCAATGCTAACTAATTCACTTTGTGACGTTCCTTTTTCCTGCCTTAAGTCTTTTTTCAATCCAACTAGTATAATTGGTGCATCTGGACAAAACCGCAGAGCCTCCTCTGTCCATTTTGTTCTGCTGTTTAAAAATGACTCGGGATCATCAACTGCAAACCCTATCACTAGAATATCAGCATTTGCATATGAAAATGGACGCAGCCTTTCGTACTCTTCCTGACCAGCAGTATCCCAAAGAGTCAAAGTAACTTTAATCCCATCAACCCTACAATCCGTAACATAATTTTCGAAAACAGTTGGATGATATCCTTGTGGGAATTGCCCTAAAGCAAAAACATAAAGCAAAGATGTTTTACCGCATGCACCATCTCCTATAATAACTAATTTCCTCCTTACTATCTGTTCTGACATAACTCAAACTGCCATCCAAAATCTGTATGTTTACAGGTTTCTCAACACCATCAACGTTTTTTTTTTTTTTTTTAAAAAAAAAAAAAAGAAGAAGACGCAGAACGGATTACAATCCCCTCTTAATGTAGCTATTGGCAGCTTAATTCTACCTTATCTCTTCAATTTTTTGTAAACATTTTCCAAGTCTTAAAGTTTTTTTATATTCTGGCCCTTTATATTTAAAGCTTAAAGGGCTTGCGAAAACGAGGCACCGGCAAAATGTGTCAAAAATGCGAAAAATTAAAAACAACAACAATACAGCATGTGATGGCAATTACAATCTTGATAATATTAATTACAATCACTCAATTAGTGGTGAATCTTGGTCATCCTCACTACTACTTGGACGTTATCGAAACACAATGAATGAGATTAAAGAAATACATACACAATCTTCACGTATATATAACTATGCACACACAAATATATATAGGTAGATAGATGGAATGATAGATAAATGAATGGATGGGGATATTTATATGAACATGGGAACCAAAACACCGCTATCCTAATACCACTTAGCCCCATATATTACTAACTAGCGAAGGATTTACGCGTTGTCTGATACTGTACAATTGAGGATTTGAGTTAATTCCTGAGTTAAGAGAATGAGTCGGTGGTAAATTTTCAGTTTGAGTCAATGGAGTCGACATCAATGGAGTTGTTTCCGAAGCCGGAGGCTG
Source organism: Zygosaccharomyces gambellarensis (assembly GCA_030571545.1). NCBI lineage: Eukaryota > Fungi > Ascomycota > Saccharomycetes > Saccharomycetales > Saccharomycetaceae > Zygosaccharomyces > Zygosaccharomyces gambellarensis. The sequence goes on from JAJLXU010000004.1 coordinate 503,376, forward strand.
ATAGATCTTATTTTGCAAGGGGCTATTGAATTGCTGGTGACCATGTGGAGAACCTTGTGGTAATCCCAAAAACATTTTAATATGTGTAATAGAGCCTGATTCATCGGTTAGGAATTCACAACCATGACTGGTGCGCATACGGAAAAGATAAGTTATGAATGTACTGTAGTCTAAACTACGAACAACACTGTTTTGATGCACTAAATTGGCGGGAATATATCTTTCGTTTAAGCTAGGATCCTGAGCCACAACAAATGTCGAATATGTGTCATAGATGTTGTCTATAACAAAATTATTACTGGTGGATGCGGGAGCAACAGGAGCAGGAGAAGAAGAAGGGGCAACAGAGTTAATACTATGCCCGTTCCTTATATGATTACCATTTGTTGCAGCGCTACTGGCAGATCCATCTAAAAACGGGACGCTGGACTGGCCGTTGTTACCCCATATGCTCGAAGTAGCGAAACTCGAAGGCGTTGAAGAATTCACACCACCGTTATTTAAAATCCCCATGTCATGTCTTGGAATAGAAGGTATTTCCCATATCGAACTACGAGGACCTGTAGCAGAAGCAGCAGGATCACCCATTGGATTAGAAGAGGCCGGTACAGCTGGATTCCCAGCCATGGCCATAGAGGTTTGAGTGTTACCAGCCCATAGTGGGGACTGTCCAAAAGAATTAGGTGTACATGACCTATGATCTCCCAGACCTGCAGATGTCAACATGTCCGTGAGACTATTCATCTCTTCTTCAAAAGTCTTATCATCCGAGGCTTCACTTCTACCCAGTTCCAAAGAAGGAATCATAGAAGCTTGTTGCAAAGATTTTTGAACTGGTTGTTGAGATAATTGTTCCTGTTTGTGTTGCGCTTGCAAATGTTGTTGGTGATGTGGCTGGGGTGAAAGATGATGCTGCAATGATCCTGGTAAGTTTGCTGGGGAATCTCTAGCCAAATTGGACCCCAAGAACCCATTCCATGTGGCAAAATCATGGGGCTGATCACCTAAGGCAACAGGATTAGAGCCCTTAGTTGCCCCTAGTTGATTTGACGCACTAGATAAAGGATCAAAAGAAGGCAAAACATGTGAGCCACCAAATATGGAAGAGGACGTTGGTGCAAACATTTGATCATTTTGCACATCTCGACCGGAAACACCATTCCCAACCTGCAATAACTTTTGCATATCGACCATCGAAGAAGGTGTGGAATTCGAGGGAGCGCTAGCGGAGTTTACCAGACTAAAAATTTCATCGTTTACACTCTTTCCCACAGGGACAGTCGGTTGTTGAACACCACCATAAATATTTTCGGGAAAGACATTTGGAGTACCTTGCTGAGGCAAGTTCTTACTTGAATCAAAAGGCATTCCATCCACACCGATACCGACGGGTATATCCACGGAAGGCTTTTTAGAAATCCTTTCTTGCTCTTTTTGTTTCTCTCTCTTCAAAGTTTCTTCTTGTTCGGCGGCTTTTCTGGATTCCTGCTCTCTTCTTTTTTCTTCGATACGTTTAGCTTGCTGTTCTTTCCTCCTTTGTTCATCCTTCTTACGTCTCTCATCTTCTTTATGCTTCTTTTCCTCCTCCTTTAAGCGCTTATCTTCATCTTTCTTACGTCTCTGTTCCTCCCTTAGTTTTCTTTGACGCTCTTGTTCTTCTTCACGCTTACGCTGTTCTTCTAGTTTTATCTTTCTCTCTTCGTCTTTCTTACGTTTAGATTCTTCAACCTTCCTCCTTTGAGCATCTCTCCTACGGTTTTCCCTCTCTTCAGCTTCTTTCCTGGCAGTTTCGGCCTCTTCCTTCCTCCTTTTTACTTCTTCCTCTTTGGCTTGTTGTAACTGACGTTTCTTCTCCTTTTCCTTTTCTCTTTTTTTCTGTTTCTTCTCTTCTTTAGCTTTTCTCTTTTGCTCTTCAGCCTCTAATTCCTGTAAAAGCTTCAACCTATTATTGTCAGCCTGCTTCTCATGGTAGGATTCCATTATTCGGCCTTGCAACAATTTTGTTATAGCAATCTGAATTAACTTTCTGCCTTCTTCCAAACGATCGGTTTCATCTAGTCCACTGTCATACTCTTCTTCCTCTTCTTCTTCCTCTTCCTCTTCCTCTTCGTACTCCTCATTCCCACTTTGGTGGCCATGGGAATGCTGATCAGAGTAGTGGTGATGATGATGGTGATGACGAGAAAGACGCCCAACGTCTTCGTCATGGTTATAATGATCGTGAGCACAAGCACTATGCATGTCCTCATACTCGGATGTCAATCGGTTGCCATTTTCGTCGTCGATCTCCGATTGGGCTCTATATTCGTCTTCGTCAAATTCATCATCTTCATCCTGATCATAGTCAGAATAATCGTCAAATCTTTCATCATATTCTCCACTATCAAGTACATCATCGTTTTCATCTTGGTCATCATAATCGTAATCAGCATCGGTGTCATCATTTCCGGGGATCTTAATAGATGCAGAAGTTGCAGCGGCAGCAGCAGCAAGAGAGGCACCAACTGCAGCAGCACCATAATCATCGCAACACTTCTCCTTAAACGAATCCATAATTAAGTCTCCAAACTTCTTCCTATCCTCACCAAACATGAACCGAATAAATAACTCTCGCTCCAGCTGTGACACTTCCTTGAATTCTTTTTTTTGAGTATCGTAAGAATTTGTCATTCGTTCAGCAATGTGACGTTGAAGATTGGAATACTCCTCTTCCGTCAATGGGTTACCATTATGCAACATGGTGGTAAATTCTCTCGCATCATTCAAATGCTGATACCTAGACAAGTCTACCGAGTTACATCCATTCAATGATTGTAATTGAAGACTCCTTTGCTGATGTTGCTGATGTTGCTGTTGACTTAAAACAAACCCTTCAACAGCTTGAATGAAGCCTTGACCGTTATTATTCATTAAATCATCAGTTAATGCTCTCATATCTGGATACATCATCATTCTATTCACATATTCTTGGGCAATTTTTGGATGAGATGAAACAAACGTCTTAGCGAAATTCAGATATTTGCCTTGTAAGGCATCAGCATCGACGCCTGGAGGTAACCCAAACCCGTTCATGGCAATTGAAGCATTAATATCCGCTACGGGGGTTGGAAAACTTGACTTAATTTCCGTAGCACTATCAATCGGCAGCTCACTAGAATTTGATATCGAACCAATTCGTTTTAGCTGGGCTTCCTGATCAGAATTAGAATATTGATGATGCTGTTGCTTATGCTGAAGGGCCTGATGACCATGACTATGACGTTGATGCTGTTGATGCTGTTGAAATTGTTGTTGATGTAGATGTTGCTGCTGTTGATTTGGATGTTGTGGCAGCTGCTGTTGATTTGGATGCTGTAGCAGCTGCTCTTGCTGCTTCTGCTTATTTTGTTTAAAATGCATTACTTCTTCTTTCAAAGAATCTACAGCATTTGAGGAAAGGAAGAATTTTACCACTTCGTCTCTCATATTCTCATAGTCGCTTTTCGCACGATCTTCTCGCGCACCTTCCTCTTGCAATCCATGAGTTTCCGTTTCTTGTAACTGCTGTTGATGCAATTGTTGTTGCAGTTGTTGTTGTTGCAGTTGTTGTTGTTGTTGTTGTTGCAGGTGTTGTTGTTGTTGTTGCAGGTGTTGTTGTTGTTGTTGTTGTTGTTGTTGTTGCAGATGTTGCTGGGCCTTCGAATCTTGTAGTTCCTTTATAATGCTCAAATGAAACTTGATAGGATTTATCTCCGGATCTCTATCCTTGTCCAATTCGTACAAGGTATTATAAATTCTTTCCATTTCTTGATCCATCGCCATGTGTCGACGACCGCATACAGAGCAATTACAACTGTGGTTATTTTGGTATTTCCGAATAACTTCAAATACTTCATCTTTCTCGATCCTAAGTATATTTTTCTTTTCCTCTGACGTTAGTGACTCCCAATGAGAATCCAAAGTGAATGCCATCGGCGATTGTTGTTTACTTGAATCTTCTAGTCCACTCCCATGATGTTCCTGATGCTGCTGATGCTGCTGTGGTTTCTTTTGCTGCTGTTTATCCGGTAAAGATTCTACTACGACATCACCGTTGGGTGCCCTTTTTATCACTCTCGAACTAGGGTAATCGCCTTTTTCATCATAAACTTCAGTCCCCATAAGACCACGGGAATGGTGGTAGTGCTGATGCTGATGCTGGTGGCGTTCATCTTGATTTTGATTCTGATCATGACACCGACTTTGATGACTACCATCGCTCAGAGTCGCTACCGGTTTTTTAGCATTCTGCTTTGACTTGGACTTCTTCTTACCTTTCTTAGAACTGGGAGGCATTTCAAGCTAATTTGATAGGTTTCTTCCACTATACCTTGGCTAAGTCTCAAATAAATTGATGTCAACCTTTTCGTCAGTTGCAATTCTCAACAAGACACAAAATTTCTTTCGAACAGAAGAGGAGATACGACTAACTTTCTTCAACACTTTCTGGGATACACAATCTAAAACACTAATCCTCTTCTCACTATTATTCCTCTCAACTCCCTCTTCTTACTCCTCTTGTGCTTCTTAGTTCTTTATAACTGTTGAACTGAAGTTTCTGAAGAACAAATAGAAGAGCGAGAATTTTTTCCTCTCGAAAAAACAAGAGTATCATCAACTAAAATAATAAAGATTATCAAAACACATTTCTTAGAACGAAGGGGGGCTACAATTCTTAAATCTAAGCAAGTTTTTGAATTTAGTAATACTAATTTCATATACGCTGTGGGATTTTATAGAGGTTTTCTCATTTCTGATGAGAAAGATAAGCTCTTGTACTGATCTTATTCTTAATCCTAATTATCAATAATGCTTGATATGATGAACATGAAAATGCTATTAGAAGATCAGATATGATCAAATACAAATCGTTCTATCGTGAATTTATGAATTGATAGATTCAAGGTTGTACTTGATGATGAGATTTACATCTGCAACCAATTGGTTCATGAATAAATAATATAAAAAGGGACCCTTGGGACGCAACTATTGAAAAGCAACAACAAAAAGGGGGAGACGTTTGGAAAAAAGTCTGCTGGTAGTAAAGGATATTCCTAATCATGTCATCCCTACCGTTAACACAAGATGACTACAATGCTGCTTCTTTTAAGGCCCCCACTGCAAGGCAGGTTCTTAAAATTGCGTTTAACCTGAAGTTCTTACTTGACAAAGTCGTACCTATTGCCTATCATGTGGACCAAGTTACCTGCCCACACTCCAGAATTTTGAACCATAAAGTGCTTCAATTGGCTAGAGAGGCATGTGGTGGGAACCATAAGGATAAGAAGAGCCTAAGGAAATACCAAAGTGTACTGATTTTTGCACTTTTGAAGGTTTCTAGTTGGTATGATGAATTGAGCAGTAAAGAATTGCATAATGCAGAGTTGTACGAATTGCGCTCCATTGCAGCTCAACATTTATGCAAAATTATTATTGAATTCGAAGAGAGTGTTGATTTGCAATACCTGTTTTTGCAAATGTTATTACGTCGTTATTCAATGAATGAGAACGATGTTGATAGCGATCCACTGTCTGTTGTGGAGTTGGCAACAGATATGCATGCAACTATTGTAATTGGGTCGAGTGGATTTCAAAGGTGCCTGGCATGGTTATGGAGGGGTTGGATTATACAAGCTGCTGATGAACCAACAACTTTTGTTCGTGATGCAGCAGTTTCATCAATGTCATTCAAGAGTCATTTCAGTCCTGAAAGGATCAAGCCTCCTAAATATCAAAATGTTTTGCAGATTGTTTTTTCCGTCCTGTTCTTAATCTTGTACACATTGGTGGTTAACGATAAGGATTCAACTCGTGTGGAACCATTTGATTTAATGGAAGGTATTTTTTACTGCTTTACCTTAGGGAATTTAATCGATGAAGCTCTCAAAATTTACTACATTGGATTAGCTTACTTAGCATTTTGGAACGTTTTTAACGACATGCTATATACCATTATTGGTATTTCATTCGTCCTAAGAATTATCAGTCTAGGTCTTGTATCGACCAAATACTCTGCAGAATATTGGGATATGATTGCTTACAGAATTCTTTCATGTGCAGCACCGTTTGTTTGGTCTCGTCTATTACTTTACTTGGAATCAGTTCAATTTGTGGGTCTCATGCTGATAGTTCTCAAATTCATGATGACGGAGTCAATCGTCTTCTTTGTGATGTTATTTTTAATCATGATTGGATTTTTACAAGGATTTATTGGTTTGGATGCATCCGATGGCAGTAACGAAATTACAGGACCCATAATGAAGAATTTGATTATGACAGTAATCGGTGCCGGTGGTTTTGATACTTTCAAATCATTTGCGCCACCTTATGCCGCTATCCTCTGGTACTGCTATTGCTTTATCGTTACAGTCATCTTATTGAATATCCTAATTGCACTGTACTCTAATGCCTATCAAAAAGTCGTTAACAATGCCTCTGATGAATATATGGCATTGATGTGCGAAAAGACATTAAGATTCATTAGAGCCCCTGATGAAAATGTATTTGTCCCACCTTTAAACCTCATTGAATTGGCAATAAAGCCGCTAGGATACGTTTTATCGGAAAAACAGTTTGATAAATTAACTCATCTTGTGATGTGTACTATCTACAGTCCCATATTACTTGTGGTTGCAGTTTCTGAGATTCGTTCTGCTAAGCGTATTCAATACAACAGAATGGCTAAATTGGAAGATGACGCCAATGAAAGTGACGAAGTATGGAACTTAACCGATGGTTTTGTAGATAACGGCAGTAGCTTATTTTTTGATGAAACCAACAATGGTATTCATGAAACTAGAGCCAAGAACAGTAAAGCTGTAAAGAAACAAATAGAGGCTGAAAGGGCGGATCCTCATTTTTCTGTACCACCTGAATGGCACAAAAAAGTAAAACAATCGGTTCAGCCAGTGCAAGAAGGTTTCCAAACTGGTGTTGGTTGGGAGTTGTTTGACCTGTACAATGGAGCTGAGACTAGATACAAGAAATCCGAAAAGAAGGTGGAAGAGTTGACGCAGGCTGTTAACGAACTTGTTACTCTAGTCAAAGAATTGAAATTGAAACGAGAATAAATCATTTTTTCTCCTACTTATTGCTTCTTTCCTTACCTTATAATTGCTTACCCTCATCCTTCTGCAGTACCCAATAGTTACACATGTAACCTGGCATTGCATTTTCACCTAGGGAGCGTCCGTACCCAGAATTAATCGCAAATTCTTTAATCAAACACTTAAAGTTCAATTTATCAATGGAAACATCTAGAATCTCATCAGCGGTTAACTCAAGCCCCTTCAACGGAACATCTTCACGAATATCCGTTCTCTCGCCTGTATAGGGATCCACCTCAAAAGTTGTTTCAACTTGGTCATCGCTCTCGAAATGGTACAATAATGGTCCGAAATTTATCCATAAACCGCCTGGGACTAAAACATGCGAAATTGAATGGAGATAGTCTAAAATATTTGGGGACGTATCTATGAAAAAATTGGTGATTACCACATCGACAACAGATTCCATTTGAGCTCTTGTCAATTTCATCGCAGGTGTCACGGAATAAGTATTTGAAGCTCTGATCTTTTCATTCGATCCATAACAATCTATAAAGGACCCACTACTCATTGCCATCCGATCATTTTGTGCTAACTTTTCATGAACATTAAAATCAGGAACAAAAATTGGCTTCAGTTGATCCTCTCTACTTTTCCAATGAGAAAAAGTATGAATGAATGGATAAATTTTTTTTTGATTCTTTTGTAATCCGCCATTTAAGATATACATTGACATTATTAACATATGGTATGAAAATTCGTTACTCTCACAATCGTATCCTTGTATTACTAAATCTGCCATCAATCTACCGGTACCAGCTCCAGGAATTAAAATTTTAATTTCACTTTTACTGGTTTCGTTATGTTTCTCTAGTCTCTGTAATCCCTGTAGTATCCTATTTGTTGCCAAGTCTCTTTCAGATCTACTCTCTTGAGACCACTCTCTATAGACTTGCGAGATCATGGATACTGTCTTTTCCATATCCATTCTACTGGGGGTTGGCCATTGATCTACAGCTGTTGAAATACCCATCATAGCTCGAGAAAAGAAAACAACTTCCTGAAAGAAATTAGCATTACATTCAATGGCATTTTCTAATTCTTGTAAATAGTCACCATACCATGGTATTAATTCCTGCTGATAACCAGATAACGCTTTCCATTTCTTGTATCTCGGTATGTAGTATTCTTGGAGGGCAAAGAATCTGTAACAAGCATAAGCAGCTAACACCTGCTCTACTGCTCTTGACTCTTGTTCAGCTTCATCTGGCGAAAGCATGGGCTCTGTAAACAACCAGTTGACCTCTTTCCGTTTTTAATTGAAAATACTTCAAAAAGTCTTTAGGCACTCTAATTATTATTTATGTGAACTTTTCTTTATGCTAGGCGATTACATTACATGGTTAAAATATAATACTTCATGTATATATGTATGTAATAGTAAAAAAAAAAAAAAAAAAAAGAAAAAATGACATTACTAGTTCTAAAATGAGTACCACTTAACCATTCCTATCTTCCCTTTTGTGATTTGTATTCCAATTCTTTTGTTTTTCCTCTTCTAACAGTTGCAGCCTGCTGATCTTACGGGTCCATTGACAGAATTGGTTAGATCTACCCTTTGGTCATCCGTAATCCTCAATCCACTCTGCTCATTAGCCTGTTCACCTGGCTTCTTGATAGGAATCTTTTCACCAATACCAAGAAATACCTCGTTAACGTTCTCACCACTTTTCGCACTAGTCTCAAAGAATAGCAGACCTTCCTCTTCCGCTAACTTTTCAGCTTCTTCCCTGGCAACTTTCCTTTCACCACCGTTCTCTACCATATCTAGTTTATTCCCTACAAGTGCTATAACAATACCCTTACTTGCTTGTTCATGTAATTCCTTTACCCAGTGACGAGCTTTCATAAATGATTGAGGCTTTGTAACGTCGTAAACAACCAGTGCAGCTTGTGCATTTCTATAGTACATAGGTGCCAACGATGCAAATCTCTCTTGTCCTGCAGTATCCCATATTTCAAATTTAACAGTTTGTTCTCCAATATTGACTCTCTGAGTTAAAAAAGCTGCCCCGATAGTTGGTTCTTTGTTCTCTGAGAAATCATTCGAAACAAACCTCAGTACTATCGAAGATTTACCAACAGCTGCTTCACCCAATAGAACTAGTTTGATCGAAGTAACCGACGAATTCATTCCTCGTTAATCCCTGATATTCCCCTATACCTGTTATTCTAATCTTTGATCAACTCTCCCTTGAAGGTGGTGAAGAGATCAACGAAGATGCCTTCAGACCTTGAGAAGTTTGAAAATGTGGGACGAACTCAGGAAGGTGAATCAACGTACGAGGTGATCATAATATAGATTGACTATTAAATAAAGTAAGAATCATTAGTATATGGACAGTGACGGTCGAACTAAATCATTAAAGCTTTGGCTTGGGACTCGTAGTAGCTTCATTATTTAGTAGGATAGTTCCATCGACCTCCGATGGTTGTGGTCCGGTGGAATCACCGAAGAATACCACAGTTACCGTCAGGTCATCTCTGTATTTTCTACTGAGAGATGAAGGTATACTTACCAATGTAGAGACGTATTCCTTGCTACCACCTGAACTTAATGCATTGCGTATTAGATGAGTGGCGACATTCTTATCCTCCAATAAATACTCGGCAGTGTTCTTTCCTCGGTGGCCATATTGTTTATAGCGGAATGCAGGTCTCATCGACTCCGAATCTGTTGAGATATCCCTAACATCAGGTAATTTACCCGTTGAAGAGTCACAAGGAACTTTAGGTGCCATGTTGGATTCCATCCAACGTACGACTAACCCTGTAACTTCTTCATTACTCAGCAGTTCGAACAGGCCATCTGAACCGATAACCATAAATTTGGTATTGGGTTCAATCCTTGTTGTAGTAATTTCAGGTTTAGCGGTGACGTATGGAGGAGTTAGGAAATCACGAGGCTTTGATCTAAAGTAAATTCTCAAATGTTCTGGCAGCTCCGACAACGTTTTACCGTCGATGTCTTTCACTTTATAACGATAATCACCAAATGCTCTTGAGGGTTGTAGAGATCCTAGAATTCTGCCATTACGCACAGCATTTGGCTCATCAGGATGCTCTGAACGAACCCTTTCTACTTCGCTTGGATTATCACCGGTTTGATCGGTCGACAGAGACTCTACAAACCATCGGTTTTCATTATCTAGGCCACATAACAGTGCTCTCGAATCACCGCTCAAGGCAACCTTCAATGACGAATCAGCAGAATTATACATACTCAATAAGGCACACGATCCTGAAATCGCTGGCAAGGCCGCAATCATTGTCTCCTTCGATGGTGATAGAAAGAGCGATTGTAGTGATCCGTAGACGATGTCGTTATCCAGATTTAGGAACCCTTGCTCGATAGCACTATCCACCTTTCCAGATGATGTTAAAACATCAACTCCTTGGGCGTAAACTCGTCCTAATTGGTGTGCAACATATTGCACAAGATCTCTGGCTAAGCGACTTGATGTAAATGCTCCACTATGGCCGTCGAAGATTCCAAAAAAATAAAGATCTTCCTGATTTTGTCCAAAAACAGACTCTGATGGTACTGTAACAACCTGTTCAACATGGTTGTCTTCTATAGGGTTATTTGATGGTAACTGTGAAATGTCATAACGAAGAATACCTTTACCCCTGTTAACTAAATAGGATTCCTGGCGGTCCATTAGCCTAGCATTCACTTCGCTGTCATTCAACAGCATGATAGAATCATTTTGGCTATTACCATTACCACCGCTGCTGTTGCCAGTACCACTAGAGGATGGTCCCGCTACTTGTCCACCGCGACCATCATTCGCATTACTAGTAAATTGACGAAGTCCCTTGACAGTATCTAGTGAAACTACATTTTTGGGTGAAAGGTAGGAGTATGTTAAAACCAATAACCCGCCTCCAACAAGCGCAAAATTCAATTCTTTACCTGAGCCAAATATCCCAGATTTTCGAGGCGGCTGGTTGTGATTAGATCTAGATCCGCTAGCGAAGTAAGTCCTACAGATGAGCTTGTTAAAATTTTTCCTCGAAAGACCCCTAAACAAAACTCTTGAAGTCTTTAAGGCCACGGCTTGGGTTACGGGTGACATATTGCAAATACAGTGGAGAGAAAATCCTCGTCAATAACAGTCTATCAATATTTCAAAAAAAATGAATCCCAGATAATTGTTTTCTTTAATATCCTTTTCATAAAATCTAGAAGCACAGCTAATTTCTACAATAATACGGTCAAAACAACCCAGAAAGAAAGCACGAAAAAGGATGGACTAAAAAAAGAGCAGTATACCAAAACAATCCAACAATCGACTAAAACCTCCAAAACTACCAATTGATGCTCTAAAAAAAGCGACTGGACCCCCTTGTATAACTGTGCTTTTTGTTTAGAGATTGTGATGATGTTTTGATGTTTGATAGCTTTGTGATTTTGCATAATCATGTACGTCAAAAGTGATAGAAGTTCATTGAAAAAAAAAAAAAAAAAAGAAAAAAAATCGATGAGCTCAGAGCATAAAAGAACTACTGGTAACTATATTGAACTATCATTCTACTTCAACTCACTCTCTCGAGAGTCTGTGATTGTAGATTGGTTATCTCGAGCCAGGAGAACATTGGAAACTTGCTAGGAATAAATCAGATTAATCAAGATGCCTCCAAAGAAGCAGCAGCAGCAGCCACAACAAAAGAAGAAGAAGGAAAATGTCGACAAGACATTTGGTATGAAGAATAAGAACAGATCTACCAAGGTCCAAAGATTTATCAAGCAGGTTCAGACACAGTCGGATCCAAAGAAAGAAGAATTGAAACAGAAGAAATTAGAAGAGAAGAAGAGAAAAGAAATTGAAGAAGCTGAAAGAAGAGCACTTTTCAGTGCAGCTCTAGACCAAAGAGTGGGACCTGGTGTGGATCCTAAGTCTGTGGTTTGTGTTATGTTCAAGATGGGTAACTGTAACAAGGGTAGCAAATGTAAATTTTCACACGATTTGAACGTAGGTCGTAGGGTGGAAAAGAAAGATTTGTACCAAGACTCGAGGAAGGAGCGTGAACAGGATACCATGGATAACTGGGATGAAAGCAAATTGAGAAGTGTCATTCTATCGAAGCATGGTAACCCAAGAACGACAACAGACAAGGTGTGCAAATATTTCATTGAAGCTGTGGAAAACGGGAAATACGGCTGGTTCTGGGTTTGTCCCAACGGCGGTGATAAATGTATGTATAAGCATGCTCTTCCTGAAGGATTTGTGCTGAAGACCAAGGACCAGAGAAGGATGGAAAGAGAAGCTGCAGAATCTCAACCAAAGATCACTTTGGAAGAATTCATTGAGACAGAAAGAGGAAGGTTAGACAAGTCGAACTTAACACCAATTACAATTGAAAACTTTGGGACATGGAAGAGAGATCATGTTACTAAGAAGTTGAACTTAGAGCAGAAAGAACAAGAAAAGAATAAACCAACAGGCCGTGAAGTTGTACTAAAACTGTACATGGAAAACAAGAAATTTGATGAAAGTGATCTTCATGATATGACAAAGGGATCCGAAATTGATCTGACAGAATTTAAGAAGGCTCTTAGAGACACTGAAGACGATAACATCAAAGATTACGGTGATGGTAGCAACCCAACCTTTGAAATTAAAACTAGAAGAGTGGAGCCAAATATAGCATCTGCTTAAGATTGATGGGAGGGAATTAATGTGAAAGACAAAAAGACAAATTAATAGATAAAAATTGTAAAACAATATTATTAAATATAGTTTTATTTAAACGGAAGAATAAAATTGTATCTAATTACAAAGACTAAAAAACTATATATTACTTGATTCCCTGTGAATCCACGACTTGCATGCTAGTTTCCAGCGGTAACTCCGGATCCGTAAAAAACATTAACCTTACTTTGCCTTCACCACGAATCCTCTTCAATTGTTGTAACCCGAGATAAACCCTGTGTCTCCATTGATCTGCTTTCTTATCAAGAAAATTATCGTAAAGCTGGTACCCGTTTTGTACATTTGTAAATTGATTATTTGATACCGGTGGCTGAACAGGACGTGGCGGCAAATTTGGCGGAACGGGACGTGGTCTTGTGTTTACTGCTGAAGGACGTGATTGTAAAACCATTTCCTCTTGTTCTGATGTTAATTGTGGTTTTTTCTTTGAAATAACCGGTGGTGACTTTTTCGTTGTTTCTCCCATGTATTCCTTTCCAATCATATCATTAAGTGATTGCATAACTTCAGTATCTCTTAGGCCCATGTCACTCATTGAATCCTTACAGCAGCGAATATATATCCCAACGACTTGGTCTGGGAACTTAAGAAATGCAGAAACGTATGCTTCAAAGTCCTGTTCACCAGAATCACCCACTAAAAAGAACTTTTTTTGAGGAAAATCTGCGATAATCTGAAGTATAGATCCTAATTTTCTGTCAGCGCTTGAACTCCATATGCTTGACAACAGATTACCGGAGTATTGTTTGAGGAAAATAGGCCCCCATGGCAAATTTGTTTCCACGTAATCTCGCAAAGTATTATAAACCTGCATTGGTGAATTAGAAACATAGAAAAAATCTACCCCACTACTATCCTTCAGAGTATTATACCACCTAGAAATCCCTTCCACTTCCCAGCTGACAAAATCTTGGACAAAAATGTTACGGAACATAGATCTTTTATCTCCAGTAACACCTGTATGCTTAATGGTATCATCAATATCACTTATTAAACCAAATCCCTGATCTTTAATGCAATTAGTTGGAAATTCATAAGTGATAACTTTAGGGAAATCATGTGGAGTATCCACTGTGATCCTAATGTTTTTTGGCCTAAAACTAGTCCTTATTCTTGTCTCGACGTACCCCATATTGTCGGTACTTACAAAGGTCGTCTCATAGGAGCCCCCATTCTCATCTGTAAACGCATCCACAATTACTGGAATATTTGTAATTTTGCGCTCCAAGAAACCTGCTATACGACCCTTTAAAACTTCATATTCATTTTGTACAATGCTGTTATGAATGCTTTCAGCATCAGTACTACCTGTACTAACATTGGAACCGCCAGTCGTAGTACTCATACTATCACTAGTGCTATTACTAACGACCGACCTAGTGTCACTGGCAGCAAAAGCATCATTCAATTTAGCATCTAAAAATTCTTGATCCACATCATTAATATTCCGGGGCAATAGGTATTGTCTGCATAATGACAATAAGATTCTATTCCTTCTACTTTGTATGTTACCAGGGGCACAAAGGGCAAATCTAACCAAAGTCTCATAACCCCCGTTAGCAATTGTAGTATAGGTTGGATAAAACACAATGTCGGAATCTAGTGACAAGTTACCGAACGGTTGATAATCTTCATGACTTCTAAAGCTTTCAGTCTTTTGAGATATCGTAGATGTCAGTGATGGAAGGTATACATTCTTAGTAGTTTTCACCAAATTCATGAACCTTTGCCTTCTGCCTAACCCTGTTGCAGAAGCACTTTCACTATCAGTCGTGGTACTGGTGGTACCAGGTGTAACATCCTCCCCGTAGTTGTCCATTTTAGATTTACCACTAACTTTTGTGGGGACTCTGGAGCTCCTCCTCCTCCACTTTTGAAATGATAAGTTTCTTCTGTGAGTTAGACTAGGAGACTGTAGCAGATTTGTAATAGCAGTGATATTAGGACTCTTGAGTAACAACAAAACGGCGGATTTATTATAGTGATTTCGAGTTATGGTTGGAGGTATAGTTGATTAGTACCCTTATCCGTTGCTTTTTGCTAGTCAAATCGGATCCTAGAGAAGAGATCCCTATAAATATAAGCAATAACAAACTTTTTACTATAATCCTTTTTGATCAAAAAATAGTTATGATTGAAGACTGAATATATGTGTTAGTCAAATGAAATTGTAGTCTCTAAATTCTATCCTTTCAAGGTTCTTTGGGATCATCAAATGTCAGAGGCGATATCTATTCTGAATCGTCCGAACTAAGATTTCTTACCACTAAATAGCATCAGGAATTGCTGGAAGGAAAAGCACTGATTGAAGACCAATAGGCGATAGTTAGTATCCTATGTTGAAATGTTCCATTTTCTCCAATGCCCTGAAGGGCAGTTTAAGGTTCTACAGCGCAGTTCCTGGTGCATTTAATGTATGTGGTAAAAAATACGTTACTGATGAAAAGTTGACGAATGTTACTGAGTCGATTGTGAATTTAACTGGTCGTGGATTGCATCTAAAAGAATCGCATCCTGTGGGAATCCTTAGGGAGGCCATTGAAAGCAAGCTGAATTCCACTGACAATGCTTTCAAATGCTACAACGATTTTGAGCCAGTGGTTTCTGTATATGAAAATTTTGATTCTCTGGGATTCCCGGCTGATCATCCAGGTAGATCCATGTCTGATACCTACTATGTCAACAGCAATCAGCTCCTTAGGACGCATACTTCAGCACATGAGATGGAGTGTTTTGCGGAAATGCACAATGGTCGGTCTAGACGACCAGGTTTCTTAATATCAGCGGACGTTTACAGAAGGGACGAAATTGATAGAACACATTATCCAGTTTTTCACCAGATGGAAGGCTGTCGTGTATGGACTAGGAAGCCTAAGGATGGTCACCTCACGCTGCTCAAGGAGGATCTAAGCAAATTACAATCTCAGTTATCACAGCAAAGAACGAAGATCGTTGTGGAAGATGATAATTCTTTAGCGGATAACCCTAAACAAAATTATATGAACCAAGAAGAAGTTGAACTGTGTTCGCAGCACCTGAAAAGATCTGTCGAACTAGTCGTTGCCGAAGTTTTCGAAAGAAAGCTTGAGAGTATGAGAAGAGAAGGAGGATTTGAGATTCCTAGTGAATTGAAGTGTCGTTGGATTAAAGCTTATTTCCCCTGGACTGCCCCCTCTTGGGAAATTGAGGTTTGGTGGCAAGGAGACTGGTTGGAACTCTGTGGTTGTGGAATCGTACAACAGGAAGTATTGAATAATGCAGGTTTTCCCGCTGAGAGTACCATATCTTGGGCCTTTGGTCTTGGACTAGATCGCATTGCGATGCTTCTCTTTGAAATACCAGATATTAGACTCTTCTGGTCTCAAGATGAACGTTTTCATTCCCAATTTAGAAAAGGAGTCATCAGCACTTTTAGACCTTACTCCAAGCACCCTGGCAGCACCAGAGATGTTGCATTTTGGTTACCAAATGAAAAAGATTTTCAAGATATTCATGCTAACGACGTTATGGAGATAGTAAGAACGGTGGCAGGTGATCTCGTGGAGAACGTGAAGCTAGTTGATCAATTCACTCATCCAAAGAAAGGTAAAAAGTCCCTGTGTTACCGTATCAACTACCAATCAATGGATAGAAACATCACAAACACAGAAGTTAACCAACTCCAGAGCGAAGTAGCAAAACAACTAGTACAAAGGTTTGGTGTAGAAATTAGATGAATCATCGAAAAATATACCCCAGCACTTCAGACATAGGCTATCTGTAAATATTATAATTGTATACCTTGCATACTTACAATTTCTAATCACGTGTATTACAAATACACTTTATTTGAAATCTCCGGGGACCGTTTCCGGCATTTTGAAAGGAAAAATTTCGAAATTTCCTAGCACATAATAAATGTATATTTAAGAATATTACACCTAGAAAACTGAACAGCCAATATGAAATATTAGTTGTTCGTGCATACATGTCGACGTAGTCAAATTAATCATAAGCAGATTTGCTTTACATTACACATTTTTTCCTTTTTTCTTCATTCCCCTTTGTTCTTTTAACCTGCGTAAGACATGGCAGTTACCAAAACTTCGAAGAGAATAGCTATTTTATATGGATCAGAGACTGGTAATTCCTATGATTTTGCCCAAATATTGTCATATAAACTGCATCGGTTACATTTTTCTCATACTTTGTGTTCTTTAGCTGATTATAGGACCCAAGATATCTTGAGTTGTCGATATCTCTTTATAATATGTGCTACAACTGGTCAGGGTGAATTACCAAGGAATGTCAAGGAGAGATCTTATGGTGGCAATAGACTTGACACTTTATGGTCATTTTTGAAGAGAAGGAATTTACCCAGGGACTTTCTAAATCATATCAGCGTCGCATTTTTAGGATTAGGTGATTCTTCGTATCCAAAATTTAACTATGCTATTAGAATGTTACATAAGAGAATAGTGAACCAACTTGGTGCTAAAGAATTATTTGACCGTTTAGAAGCTGATGAGTTGTCCATAGAAGGAAGCAACAAAGGAACAGGGTCTGGAGTCGAAGCAGTTTATTTTGAATACGAAAAAAGAGTGCTTGAATTTTTAAAAGAGACTTTTCCACATAGAAAGATTTCTGGTCAAATTGTAGATCGTGAGGAAATTTCTGAGTCTGTTTATTTGGAACCAACTTCATTCTTAAGATTGAGGACAAACAAGATAGATAATGATCAGGTAACTTTTGAAGGCGATGAGTCGATTAGACGAGGTACAGTAGTCAAGAATGAAAGGATAACATCAGAAGATCATTTTCAAGACGTAAGACAGTTTGTTTTCAAAATGGAATTGGACGAGAAGTACGATTCTGGAGATACCATATCGATATACCCCTGTAATAGCGATGAATCTGTTAGCAGGTTTTTCGAGTTACAACCTCACTGGGCAGAGATTGCTGACAATTTGTTAGAATTTACTGCGGGGGTTCCTGATGAATTGAGAGATGGTGGTATAATACGACCTTTGACTTTAAGGAATTTATTAAAGTACCATTTTGATATAGCTAGTATTCCAAAGGCTAGTTTTTTTATGAAAATTTGGGTATTTGCTACTGATTTAAGTAGATTGGAACAAGGTGAAGAGCAGTTACAACAACAAAGCGAGAAATTGCATCAATTTGCCACAGATAAAGACATGCAGGACTTATATGATTATTGCAACAGGCCAAGAAGATCCATCTTGGAAGTCCTACAAGATTTCGTTTCATTAGACCTACCCTGGAAATACGCCTTAGACTATTTGCCACTAATTAAACCAAGGTATTTCTCCATATCAAGCGGTCCCTCTGATCCTAATGTAGAACTGACCGTCGCAATTGTTAAATATAGAACCATGTTAAGGAAGATCAGAAAAGGACTTTGTACTACTTATTTGACTGGTTTGGTAGAAAATGATGAAGTGAGATACAAAGTGCAGAACAAAAATTCCTTTAGAGATGAAGTTTATGGTAAACCTGCAGTTCTGATTAGTCCTGGTGTGGGTTTAGCCCCTATGATGTCAGTAATTCGTTCAAATATCTTTTCAAATGTGCATTTGTTTTTTGGTAATAGGTACATGAATGGCGACTTCCTTTATAGAAACCAATTAGAGAATTGGAATCAGCATGGCAAAATTTCTTTGCATACTTGCTTTTCAAGAGATCGTGAAAATTCACCAAATCTGAAATATGTCCAAGATGTCCTGTGGGAAATGGGTGAAATGGTTTGCGATCTAATTGTTAATAAAGACGCAGTTTTATTCCTTTGCGGTAGTTCAGGAAAAATGCCCCTCCAAGTAAGGATTACTTTGGTAGAGATAATAAAGAGATGGGCGAATATGCCAGATGAAGAAGAGGCTCAAGACTATTTGAGAAACATGGAAAAAGAGAATAGATATTTACAAGAAACTTGGTAATGTGATAAGACATGTTTTCTTACAGGTCGTGATTAAATACTGCCTGGTCTCGTATAATGTTTAAACTCAGGATTGTAATAATATTATTCATTTCCAATTTTTAAACCCATTTTATGTAGCATACGTATAAAATACTATATACATATATTCGCATTAAACCTCGTTATTCCTGACACGATATTACAGTAGCGGAAACCTGAAACCACACAGCATTTTTTTCGAGTTTGTATGGATTATTTTGCGGTGAATCTGCAATAAACTGTTCAAGAGTTGTCACTTTACCAACAAACCAATCTTTACCCCTCGTAATTCCGTTCTCATCTTTCAAGAAATATCTTGTATTATTATTCAATGCTGTGAATGCAGCCCAGGGTTGTTTACCATTCTTCTTTGTCTTTTCTTTGTTGAAAGAATGAATAGGAGCAGTATCAAACGGTGGTGGGGTTGACAGGTCAACCGAAGAAAAAGATGAATTTAGAGAAGAAGTGGATGATTCCATGGGAGAGTTATTCTTCTTTGTAGGTAGAAAAAGAGCTAAATCACCCACTTGAAGGTTTTTGAGTGCAATCTTCTCACTTTGTAATCTATCGAGTGTTTCTTTCTTCTTTTTATTCTCCTTTGTCAATTTCTTCGCCAATGATTCAATATCTCGAAAACGTTTGATAACAGCATTTTCATAGAGTTTTTCTTCATAAAGCTTATCCATTTTTTTTAACAACAACTGATGCTTTTCGATATCTTGCTGTGGCTGGATTTCATCGTATGCAGATTTGGTGCCATTGTACACAGGACTTTTAATGGCAGCGTCAAGCTGTGCCACATGAATGCTATCATCCAATATACTTTGATTCATCCCTTTCCTCAATCCTTTAACCCTTTTGATTTGAACATGCTCATTGTTATCTGCAATCAATAGAAGACCGATATTTTCTAAAATGAATATATCAGATGAATAAATCTCAAACATCTTCGATTCTACGCTTTCGTTGAATGCTCTTAATGCCATAACTTCATTGTTATCTAAAATTTGTGGGGATGACCCCCCCGTGTTCTTTTCCTCCTTTGATTCACGTAACTTTAAAAGCTCTTGTTCCAAAGAAATTATCTTCTCATTGAGCTCCTTGTTCTCAGTTTCTAATTTACTTGAGTCATTCTGCCAATTCAATCTTTCAGTATCAAAATTTTCCTTAATCCCAGAAATTTCTTGTTCCTTTTGTTCTTGTACTCCTTGAAGTTGTCGGTAATTTTCCTCTAAGGATTTTATTTCTTCAAGTAAAGCTTTGTTTTCGTCTATAATTCCACCTAACTGATTCTGATATTCGAATTGCCTTTGTAAAAGGTCTTTTTTTTGCTGTTCTTCTTGTTCCGTTAGTCTAGATAACTCCCTGTTTAGATTGAGCATAGTTTCCTTGAATGCACTTCTTTCTAATTCTAAATCTGAAACTTTAGTGTTGGCTGTCGAAATTTGTTCTTTCTTCGAATTACTATCAAGATGAAGTTCTCCTACCTGACTTTGAAGACTTTTCATCTCATTTTCCATCTCCAAGACCTTTACGACATTAACATTTCGATTGGGCTCTAATGTACCTGATGAATTCAATGTTATCTTTGAACTTACTGTGGAGACATTATTGTGAAAGGGCTTAAAGTGCGAAGTGTGCAAGACCCCAGAGGGCCAATGTCCTGGATCTGAGATTTTAGCCTCATATAATAGAGATTCCAACTTCCTTATTCTTGCCCTATATCCATTTAACTGAGTAGAGCTTGGCGTTGGGGATTCCTGTCTGGGAAAATATTGATTAGTGACAATTTGAAAACTTTTTGCTTCCGCCAAATTTTGCATTAGTACATCCAAGACATCTTTCGATACCTCCAAAGAAGTAAGCATTTTCAGGTATTCCTCAACAACTCTGAGCGTCCCGTCTAAAGATTTTTTGCATCTATCAATCTGGTCTTCACATATCTTCCCTACGTTAGTCATGCCTCCATTAAACAATTTATCAAAGTCTTGAATATCAGAAAAAGCATCCAAGTCATTACGAAAAATGGATGCAATTTCACCGAAGTTTTTTATCCACTTATTTCGACATGATATTTCGGTATTCATTATTCGTCTAATATCTGCGGATAATAATGCACTATGTGAAGTTAGTTGCAAAAGCCACGATTCTCTACGATACTTTTCAATCAAATATAAACCATAGATCATTGGTAAGTCTTCAATCTGAGCAAATTCCAATTCATATTTTTGGTATAATTCTAAATCTCGATTACAATCTTCTAATAATGACTTTTTCAAAGCTAAAGTTTCCACTTGAACGAACGCAATTTGACCAAATGCCATAACGACCTTCTCTTGTAATCTAAATTTAAAAACCTGTAGCTTTTCCGTTTGTGTAAAAAGTGATTGTGCAATGGTAAACAATTTAGCAGCAACTTCATTCTTGAGATTCGTCAAAAACCCCCGTATTTCGTCCAAACTGGAGTCTTCAAATTCAGACGCATCCTGTTCCAAATATTTCCGGCTTTTAAATCGTGTCTCTTCTATCAATTCGTCAAATTTCTCTTGCATAGCATTTTCCAACTTATCTTCGGCTTTATTTGGTATGAAATTAGTTCGTATCACGTTAACATCATTACCGATGAATTCCCTTAATTTAGCATTACCATTTAATTTTCTTTTGATTACTTTTAATTTAGAATTTACCTGATGGTCTAAAGATTTTAAAGTTTGGTCATTATGCTCTAATAATTTCTTATCCACGTATTGTTGCAACGGTCCCTCTAACCCATTTAAGTTGCCAAGAATATTATTATAACAGTGCTTCCATTTAGAGGCCATACCGTTTTGCAGCAATTGATCTAAAAACTCCACATTTGAGTTGTAAAGATTTTCCACATCATAACAGTATAATCTTAAATACTGCTCACAAATAGATAAGCATTGTAGGATTTCATCAATTTGATGCATACAGTCTCGTATCAGTGACCTGAAATAGTGTACATCGATTTCAAGGGCACTTAGCCAACCTAAATTCGTAGTCAAAAGACTTGTAATAGTCCGATAGGATAAATCCTGTAGTTTAAAATCTGCATCAGCTAACGGTGAAGCTATTGGTTTTAGAAGTGTTGATTGGCCACCAATAATACCATCATTAACGTACTGCGATAGCAATTCTTGAATTTTAGATCTATGGTTTTCAATGAAGGATTCTTCAGCAGGTTTATTGACAGCAGAAAATAATCTCCTGTCGTAAATGAAATACTCATTGGGCTCTAAAGCATTAGTTCTTAAACATTCTTTAAACGTTGATATCTTTAGTTTATGACCAAATGGTAGTAGAATTAGCAACTGATCACGAGGGATGTGCCATCTATGACCAACGAAATCCTTGAAATCTTCTAAAGTAACGAAAAATTTGATATTCGTTGACACAGTTTCTCCTGTTATAGCATTTACAATTCTTGCACTTTCTGACATGATATTACTCGTTCCAATGTTGTGTAAAACCTATGATATGTATAA
>JAJLXU010000004.1:535518-635935 GCA_030571545.1 Zygosaccharomyces gambellarensis
AAAAAAAAAAAAAAAAAAAAAAAAAAAAAAATTGTGTGTGTGTGTGTGTGTATTAGGCACGACACTTTTCAATTATAACTCTGTCATAAGTTTCAGTTTATGTAGTTGAAAGCACCTGGCACTAACTTCTTTTTTCGCAATATATATCAATAGGAGCGACCTTAAAAGTCAATCCACAAATATACATGTATTGGCAAAGTCTTGAGTCAATCGAATATTAAGATAAGGTGAAGATAACATAAGGAAGAAGTCGGTTTATGATTTTAATATGGGCGCACAGCTCTCTTTATCGGCCCAAACATCACCTTCAATTGCTATCTTTTCCTACGTTGATGTGTTAGATGAAATTCACTATGTGTCGCAACTCAATTCATCCAGATTTCTAAAGACATGTAAAGGGCTGGATCCCAACGGTGAAATTATTATTAAAGTTTTTATCAAACCTACAGAGGACTATGACTTGAAAAAGGTTCAAAAGACTATAGAATCGGAGGCATTATTATTGGCACCACTCCCCAATGCACTAAATTTTAGTAAGGTGATAGAATCAAATAGAGCAGGGTATCTGATACGACAACATCTCAAAAGTAATTTATATGACAGACTTAGTTCGAGGCCCCATTTGCAAGATATCGAGTTAAAATTTATGACTTTTCAGCTATTACAGGCTCTCAATGATATTCACGGTTTAAATGTAACGCATGGTGATATCAAAACGGAAAATATACTGGCAACGAGTTGGGATTGGCTAGTGCTGACTGATTTTTCTGCTCCCATGAAGCCAGTATATTTGCCGGATGATAATCCTGGTGAGTTCTCTTTTTATTTTGATACTTCAAAGAGAAGAACATGTTATTTGGCACCTGAAAGGTTTGATTCTACTCTTCATTTGAAGACAAAAGGCTCTGTTGGTCAAGTAACAAAGGAAATGGATATATTTAGTATGGGTTGTTGTATTGCGGAAATGTATGCTGAAGGAAGACCACTTTTCAATCTATCCCAGTTGTTTAAATATAAAAATGAAGATTACGAGGTGGATGAGTTGTTACAAGAAGAAGTTTATCCTGGTCCATTAAAGAATCTTATTTGGGATATGATTCAATTAGATCCCAGGAAAAGACTTTCTTGTAAACAGTTATTGGATAAATACCGGGGGTCCTTTTTTCCGGACTACTTTTACACCTTCACTTATGAATATTTAAGAACATTAGCTACCTTTGGAACTGGAACACCAACTTCTGGGTTCATTTGTGCGCATACAACTATCGAGGACCAATTGACTGTCATTGACAAGTGTTGTGAAAAGATCTATTTAGATTTTGGTAAGATTTGTGAGTCTTTGGGTTATAAAATGGACACAAATGCGAAAAAGAGTATCGCAGAAGAACAGGAAAGCTGGGAGCTGTTTTTTTCATCCTCTATACATCTATCGAATTGCGGGACCTTGAAATTAATGGATATAGAAGGTAACTCATTGACTGTTAGGGAGGAATCAATCTTACTCTTCGTGTCTTATATTTCCCATGGTCTGAGGCATATTTCATCCAGTACAACGAAACTACGGTGCATAGAGCTGCTGGCTGCTTTTTCCCAATTTCTATCAGATGAGAACAAGATAGATAGAGTGGTCCCCTACTTAGTCACTTGTTTTGAGGACGATTATCCAAACGTACAAGCGCTGGCAATCCAAGCTCTCTCTCAAATATTGTATACAATAAAAAGGGTTAATCCAGTTAATGAGAATTTTTTTCTGGATTATCTCCTACCAAGGCTGAAGCGCTTACTACAATTAAGCAAACAAAACACTTATGTTCGCATAGTTCTTGCGAACTGCCTGGGAGATTTAATTACAATAGCCGATAGATTTCAAGAGCTAACCTCTTTCACAAGCTCCTTTAAATCTCAAGATGGTCAAACTAATGGCATGGAGAATTTGGAAATTACGAACAAACAAATTAAAAAATTAGTACAGCAAGTTGAAGAATTGGTTGTAGCATTGTTAACTGATAGTGAGACTAAAGTTAAAATGGCTCTCTTGGCAAACATCCTACCGCTGTGTAAGTTTTTCGGTCGTGAGAAGACAAATGATGTTGTGCTTAGTCATTTAATCACATACCTGAACGATAAGGATTCATCTCTGAGAATCAAGCTAATACAGACAATTTCTGGTATAGCTGTTTTACTTGGTCCCATTACCTTAGAGCAATATATTTTGCCTCTTTTGGTCCAGACAATCACTGATTCCGAGGAGTTAGTGGTGGCTAACGTTCTTCAGAGTTTGAAGGACCTTTGTAAAACTGGGCTGGTTGGAAAAAGATTCTTTTATGATATTGGTACTACCGTATCTCCATTACTATTACATCCTAATGTTTGGATTAGGCAGTTCTCTCTACTTCTGATTGTGGAAATATCTAGCAAGTTGACCAAAGCAGAAGTTTACTGTGTATTATACCCAATAGTGAGACCCTTTTTTGAATTTGATGTTGAATTCACTTATGATTTGATGCTTTCAAGTTGTAAGTCGCCTGTTTCACGTACTGTTTACAATTTGCTCTGCAGTTGGATTTTGAGAGCTTCCAAATCTCTGTTTTGGCAACAAGTTCCTAATAAACACGTTGATTCTTTCGGGAATAGTAATAATATCTTTGTTACTAAAGATTATTCTTCCAAGAATTATGGATTTAATAATGTGATTAAAGCTTCTAAATCTACGGTTAGATCCTTCGACAATAAAGAAATTCCACTGACTACAGAAGATAAAAATTGGATTGATAAATTTAAGACAATTGGTCTTCCAGAAAATGATCTTTGGAAGATTGCTATCCTTCGCGGTTACGTGGTCAGGACTGCTAAACAATATTCCCGTAAAAGAGATTCCTCAGTGGGGAATGGAAAGAGCGCTGGGAATCAGCATGGCATTGTTTTGACAAATGTAATGCCTAGAAATGTTTTCTTCGATATTGAATTCGCCGAACACCGAGATTTTCCTTCCTCTGTGGATGAAGAGAGCCGATCAAGTGTTCTCAAAAGTAATACTAATGGATCATCAGGTCCTCTACCTGATGTGAAAGACTTTGATGGGTCACTGATTTTCAATGCAAAAGCTGCTCCCACTATTACCCCTAGCTTGAAAAACATTTATGTTCAATTGGAGCCCTCTGTTAATAATGAAGAGATCTCCAATCATATTTTGGAAAGAACTAAAACAGAACCCAGGTTTATTATCCATGATAGTTATGAAGGTAATGCGGATACCATAAAGAAATTTTTAAGTCGCATAAGCGTACTTCCATCGATGAAAGAATATGGAGAATTTGGTCCTATCAAGACTGTTTCGGAGAATATCAGCAGCTTCAAAAATTTCAGTGGTCTTTTAGCTACGACTTTAACAGAAAATGAGCCACACGCTATTGTAGCTATGGCTGCATCAAATGGGGTCACACCATACCTAATTACTGGATCTGTGCAAGGTTTAGTGAAACTATGGGATGTAGATAAGACTGTCAACGGAGAGATGTATTCATCGTCCTACAGTCAAGATTTAGGCTCTACCATTACGGATATAACCATGTTAGAAGGCTATGATGCATTTTGCATCGCAACCAAGGAAGGAGGTCTAAAAGTCGTGAGAGTTCTTTTACAGGGACAACAGAAGAAGTTTCCTGTCTTTCGAATTATAAGAAATGCTAGCATCAACGATTGTTCGCATGCTGAGGAATTTGCGATTAGGTTGAAAACTGTCATTACAGAGGATAGGGCCTTACTCTTCTCATTAATTAATACATGCAAAATTCTAGTTCATGATATTCGAACTATGGAATGTGTCGCAAAAGTAGAGGCTCCAGTAACACATGGTGCTATGTCCTGTTTTACTGCTGACGAGAATGGTGATGTACTAATCGTAGGTACTACCAAGGGGATCATAGAAATCTGGGACATGAGATTCAGTTTGCTAATCAAGAGCTGGACCTTTGGTGATCATACTCCAATTACTCACCTGGAGAACTGTACTTCAATAGGCAAAAATTGTATCGTGGTGGCAGGAGGTTCCTCAGAGTCAATGTTAACAATATGGAATTATTGTAAAACCCAATGTCAGCAAGCTGTTATAAATTCTGATGAACGACCCTCTGTCGAAAATTTTATGCCTGTTGATAAAAAATTAGACGAGATTACATTTTCTGATTCAGATCAAAAGATGCAGGCGCTTGGATCTATCTGTGTGCATGATACCAAGATTTTTGCCGCCGATGGAATCTCTAATGACATAGTAATGATCGATGTCATGGATTTATCATCTTCTCGAGTATTAGCATCACAGAACAGACGTACAAACTCGTTCGTTCCTGTGCAAGTAACAGCTCATCTAGCATTTTTACTCAAAAGTTCGTCACCACTTCAATTGACCTCACTAGCCTACAATAATGATACAATCAGTCGAATAAGAATTACCTACACAAAGGATAACAAACCATTGCTGGTGACAGCAGACAACTCGGGTGTAATCAACGTCATTAGTTGAAAAGGTTAATTCAAGAGTCTGATTATATATTATCCCAATTAACAAAACTTTCGTATATAGTGATCTTAGACTATAGGATTCAAAGCAATGTTCATGAAGTTAATTGACCATTTAAAGGCCAAATAATAGCAGAGATTCGTCAGTTTAGAGCATCGAATTCATTTGTGAGGCCAGCAGTAGTTGTAATTGAGAAGATATGGATCATCTTACTGTTGGGCAGCCTACATTTCGAAGCAGGAGGCGTGGTCTCTCGATCAACAGTGTTACTGATGCTCAGAAAGATGCTATGAACAGCTCTTTGGACAATTTACAAAATGATTTGAGCCACGTTAATTCACAGTGGAATAGGATCCTTAGTGATGACTCTAACCCATTGGAGCTGGCACTAGCATTTCTTGATGATACTTCGGTCGGTCTAGGACATAAGTATAAGCACTTTAAACAATTGAAGACGAAAATTGGTTACGATTTACAAGAGGCTGTAAATGAACACTTCCAGGCATTGAATAGTAATGTTGCATCGTATAGTATAGCGGTGGACTCAACTACGGATGCGCAGGATAGCATCCTATTAGTAAAGAGTCAAGTTAATGAATCGGGTCAAAAGATTACGATGAAGAAGGATTCATTAAGAGATTTAAATGATAATGCAATGAAACGAAATCAAGTTATTGAAGTGCTATCTTCTTTGGAAAATTTGTTGCAGGTACCAGACAAAATTGAGGAAAACATCAGAAGGGGTGAATACGAGGAGGCACAGAAGATGTTGGCTCGTGGGTTTATTGCGGGGAATACACACGATCTTTGGTCAATGAAATCGTTAAATTTTGTGAGACAACAATTGGAATCACAAGAGCATGCACTGTTCACAACTATAGTGGAAGAATTGCACAATATTATTTATTCCAGGGATGGAATGCTCTTATCAGATCAAAATATTTTGGAAAACATTGGGATTGCTCAGGAGGGTTTCAGCAATTTGGAAAATTACTTGTATGCAGTTGTTAATGTTGATGTTATGAATGCCTCCAAAACTGTCAACAGTAGGTTACAGCGATTTCTAGATGCTATTAGCAATTCAGATGGATTTCAGGGTGATTCCCCATCGAATTCAGGTTCTGATAAGGAATTTGGCCGTCTTTACTCCCTTTTATCAATTCTCAATGAAATCAATAAGCTACCAAGTGCTCTCAATATTTTGGTAAGTCGATCTAAGGAAGAATTTCACAGTATCATTCTTAAAAGCACAGAAGAGGTCCGTATCAATCATCCCTCCTTGCTAAAAGTTGCACAAAGCATTACAACAGACAATGAGTTCGGAATTTCTGTCAATGATGTTTTATCAATTATTATCAGGAAATGCTTTTGGAAAATTTTTATTAAACTACTGGTAGCCGCTCAAGGTCATAGGGTCGTTTTTGAAACCGTTAAATCCTTCCAACTCTCTGCTACAGCAGCTTCCATGTGTAGGTTTGACGAAATATGGGCTAAGCTTTTAGATGAAATACAGGTCTTACTCTCAAGGTATCTGAACAACTCCGAAATAGTGCCTTCGAATAATCCTCGTATTGGAAATTCTTCCGTTTCTTCTTTACCTCCAAGGAAAAATGAGCAATTATTTTCTTTACAAAAGAATGTTGAGGATAGTTCTGCAGCTAAAGAACATGCTAACGAGCTCAAGGGCTTACTACAAGCAATTTTCCCCGGTATAAATCTCCTATCAAATGCTGAATTAGAGTCAGTATATGTCGAAGAAGAATCTTACGAACAGGAGGAAGCATTGGTACCAGCATCTGTGTTTAACATGAAGATTATACTTGAGCCGTTTTTGGTTTTCTGTCAGGCATCATCCAACGTTATACCAGTGGAGCAGAAAAATCAAGCCACTCCTTCCTTGGGATTTTTCATGAAGTATATGAATTCCAGTTTTTTCCCTCGACTTCAAATGACATTATCCCATCTATTTGCCACCAAAGTCGAATCTAATAACCCATATGCATTGGAAAATCTAGAAGAAAGTAGATGCATATTTAAAGCAGCCTCAGATTTCAGGAATTTGTATTATAAGCTGCTCTATGTTATGAACACTACTTATACTTTTAGGCACAATATTACTAATGCAATGTTGGACTGTCTCGAGAGATTCTATTCCTACTACCACAATCTTTTTACCGGCTTGTTCGGTACTTCGGAGAACAATATAGTAAAAAGAATCATAACCATTTGGCTCAAGAATCGTGATTTGATGGGTCTTGAAAATAAGATACTCGCAGGTGAAGAATATCTGAAATACGATGAAACAAGTGCGCTTTTCAAGCCGTGTCCACAATTTTTCCGTAAGGGCAAAGGTCTGAATAAAGTCGATGTTCTCAATTCTGTAACTTTTGATGCACTAACTCACTTTTTGAGCACCATATGTTGGGTTCTGAGCTGGTTGCCTGGGTTGAGAAAACCTGTAGATTCGAGTAAGCAAAATCCAGAAGTCGCTAACGCCGAGGAATTAAGAAGTCGTTGGTCATTTTTTGAATCTAGTGATCTCTCAAACATCGAAAGGTTGAGCACTTTGAAACTATCTCTTGATGCCGAAACACAGAAGAGATTTGATTCTTTGGTTGGTGGATTCCAAACTTTGAAAACTAATTTGCTATCTGCCATAAGATTTGACCTAAGAGCTAGGTGTATATTTCACATAGGTATGCTATTCCAGGAAACCACCGATTGGAACTTCGACGTTGTCAGCATTGAGTTGGACGAACACATTGCATCCCTGATATCTGATTTGAAAATGACAGAAAACAAGGTCAAACAGCAACTAGGTGATGTAGAGAAGGACCGTGCATTCATTGGTATAGATGAGGTGAACAACCGTGCTTTCATTACCGCATCTCAATCAATTACAGTCTTAAACGACAATGGTGTAAAAAAACTTTCCAGAAACATAAGCGTTCTTCAGCACACTTGTAGGAATCTATTGTCTGAATCGTCTAAAGTTGATATGAGCAGCGGATTAAATTTCTATTCATTATGTGGATCTAATGATTCCACACTATTTCGTCTTCTGGAAAACAAAGAGCTATCTTACTCTGCCGAAGACTTAAGAACCATCTTAAGGTTACAATTTAGTGAAGACCTTAATAGACAAATGAAAATGAATGGTTCCGGGTCCAAAACCATTAACTCTATGCCTGCAAATAAACGTTATACCGAAGCTGTCAAGAAATTAAACGAAATGCAGGCTGCTTCTTAGAGACGTTGTACTAAGTATATTAGACTATCAAAATGACTATGTAGATCATCAGAGTGATGAACTGAATTTAGGTAAAATAAAAAGTGCAAAAAGCAGTCAAAAAGAGCCTTGGTCTCTCTTACATCAGCGTAGTTCGAGGTTTTTGTTGAAGCGCTCTTAAATGTGAAAATCATTGATCTAAACTCAATTTCAAAGCCTTTTAGTCTGCAGGATAGTGCAAAACTATGGATGAAGTTATAGAGATTTCTGAGGATAGTATAGATTGTAAGACGCAAACTGCCAAGAATGAAGGGCCAGAAGTTTATACTTTAGATGATTCTTTGAGTTTTAATCCCGACGCTCAACAAGTAAACTACCCTTCTTCACCCACACCGAATTTTCATACAGATGATAAGTCCATAGAAATCATTGAAGGTAACTGCCCTTCATCTGAAATTGTAGCACCCTTTTGTCATGAATTGAGCAGTAACACAGGTGGTCATGGTTCTAGTCCTCGGATTTCTAGTGCGTTCAATAAGACAAAACCAAAGGCACCTGGTGATAAATTGCTGGATAAGATAGTTGGCGGGAATTCTTCTCCAGATTCTTCAGTCTTCTCAGAGAAAACGAGTGAGGATGCCGTAGTTACCATGGCAGATATGGCGGCTAAGTGGTCGAAACCCAGTTCAAGACCCATTACCAAAGCGGATCAATTGGTAAGGACGTCTCAAATGGCAAATCCGGAGGGCTCCCAGGATGTTCTGGAAAATTTTCCATTATCATCACCAATCACTGATCGAACTCATCAGGAGGAAAATAAGTTGGAATCACAGCAGTGTTACAACAATGCAGATGAGCATGCCCTCCAGCCATCACCTGTGAGAAGCAACTCAGCAATGTCAACTCAGGTAAATAAAATAATAGAAAACAAGATTGATGAGCAAAATAGCAGTCCTAAAATACGAAGAAACCATAGCTCTAAATCGGAAGTAACACAATCCGCCAATACCAAAGCTGATATTGTAGAATTGAATCTATCCAAGTTTCTTAGCGATAGAACCTGGGAAGAAACGCCACCTTCTTCTAGAAAAAGAGCAAACAGGGTCATGAAAACCAATAATAGCATGCCATACGTTATTTCTAATACACGAGAGTTAGAAAAAACCATGCTGCGTCAATATATTTTGCGTGGTAAATACTATACCCAGCAGGAATCCGAAGCGCTACTACGATACTGGCTCAAAGAGGATAAAGAAAGGCTTAAGCAAGCTAACCAAATTTACAGATCTAATGAAAACGCAAGATCTTCCATCATTGTCGAGATGCCATCTGGACTTCTTGAATCATTTCAGGAAACCACTAAAGAAATTGAAACTCTGATATCACCGGCTACTTTACAGGTCGGCTACGATAACAGTTTACCTAGAGTCAGATTTCTTCGGCGATTCACGAGCATTTACGATTTTAACCATGATATTTACTATCCAGGCGAACTGAAGATAATGGAGGAGAATGTCAATATCCTGTTTTATGATGCGCAGAAATTTTTTGAATCATACAGAAGTGAGAAAAGGAAGCTTTACGATATGATTCAGTCATTTTCAAAGGATAACAAATATCTGATCGTTATACTAAGCGATTTAAATAAATTAAAGAGGTCAGTAGAATCGCTAGAGGACATCAAATATAAGGCCAAAGTACAAGAAAAGCTAACTGGCTCACAATTTGCCGCTACTTATGGGAAGAGAATGGGATCTATCCAAAATTTGAGAATGAAGACGTTCGATTTAGAACAACGTTTGAGACATATAGATAGATTGTGGAATGTTAAATTACATGTGGTCAACTCCACTATGGAATTTATCAGCACCTTACCTAATTTAGTTTCCATTATAGGCAGACAACGAATGGATCCAGCCATTAGATTTATGAGATATTCTCATTTACATGTTAGGTCTAGTAAGGATAAAACTGATGCATTAAAGCAAACATTCCATCACATAAACAAAATGCCCGAATTGAAGAGTAACAGCGTAACAAATGCCTATCCAGATTTTCAATCGTTGTTTTCGGATTTTAGAAAAGGCCAACTAAAGTCTGGATACGATGGGAAACATTTAATGACAGAGGCCATGGAAAGTAGATTATACAAGTTATTCACCTGTCAGGACCCCCATGAAACCATACAATAAGGGCTGCGTATAATCTATACCTGTTTAGGTTTTTTGATGAAAGTCGTGATATAGTAGGTACTAAAAGAAGGAAATCACTGGTTAATAATGATGTTCATAAAATACATAGAGGAAAATCCAAAGGAAGGAAAATAACCTGGAATCTATAATACATACTTGACAGTTTGGAGATCATCTTCATTCAATCTGTCTTTTTCGGGTTCAATGCTCTGCATTCCTGCATGCAGCTTTTGTCTTTCACCATCAGTGAACTTGACCTTGGAGGTAACAATCTGAGCTAGAATATTTAATACTCTGTCCACAATATTCACATCAAATGGCATAGATAAGCAATCGATAGTAGACTCCAGAATACCTTCTTTTCTTAACACCTCCATTAAGCCTTCATTAATTGCGGATGAAGTCAAAAAAGCAGAAAGCAGGGAAATAGCTCTCATCTTCAGCTTATTGTTTGACTTGGTATCATGAACTATTGGTGGGATAATTTCTAATCCATGTAACTTGCAGAACAACTCGCTGCTCTTAGAATGGTTTCTCACCAAATTAGATAGTGCATAAAAGGCCTTTGTACGAACTTCAGTGGGCTCATTGCCATCACCGGCCAGTTCAATAATTTTTCGTAGACCACCATCGTGTTTCAAGAAATCATCCTGAGTCTTATCGTTATTTTGGGAGGCCGTACCCACACAAGAGAGAGCGCCGGTCCTTAATTCAGATTCTGGAGACTCTAATTGGGTTAGTAGAGGGTTCCATAACCCCAAGTTCTCAATATTATTAGCATTATCCATGTTCTCGATCAACATTTCAAAATTATCAAAGGCAACAAGCTTATTTTCCAACTCCGCTTCAGGATTCATTATAACAGTCATGGCTTGTTTCATCAAAGTTGGTTCATCAGGACCAGTGCCGAATAACTGTTCCAATAATTTGGGATCAGGTTGACCAACCCTCTCCCTAGTTTGTTGATCCCCTTGGGAATTTGCAATCGACCAATGTAACAGTTTCTCCATAGTGATATAGATGTAAATTCAAAAGCTCAGTAACCTTGAAATGCGCTGTCCTTCAACTTTTTAGGGAATTGGGTAGCTCTAGATGTCCCCTACTTGTATTCCTTCTTATAGCTCCAGATGCCTCTAATTTTTCAATTGTTCCAGAAAAATCTAGTGAATACTTCTTTTTAACGAAGGGTAACACTAACGGAAACTCTATGGGTTCGAATCCTGTAATCAGTATATTGTTGTATTTAACGAATTTTATCACCATTTCTCTTGATAAATTCATCTAGTTTGTAAACAAAGTCAAGCCCCACTGATTTTAGACCATCAATTTGTTTTCTTGACGATCTTATAGATATTGGAGAAAGCATTTCATCATTAAGTAATTGTTTGTCAATTAATTTGAAATGCTGATCGGCTTCCTCTTTACACCAGTTTACAAGAATAGATGAAAATTTATCTGCATCATGTTGGAAAATGTCTCTAAAATTTTTTACAGTCTTCTTTATTGTCTGGAAACGGATTACTGCGATTTGTGTCAAATAGTTTGTCGGATTGTCCACAGATCCTATTTGCAAAATTAAGGATTGAATCAAATTAGATCTGTTTTGTAGGAATGTGTCAAGACCTTCTTCTGGTAGACCCATTTTAACCATGTTTTTTACTGCTGGTATGAGACGAGGTAGGTCCTGGTTAGAATTGATGTTATGAAACAACTTTTGAGAGATGTTTTCACGTCTCTTTTCAGATTTCAAGACCAGGAAACTGTGCAGAATGAGATCCTCGCGATCAACATGGGGTAATAGCTCTGATAACTGGGACTCTAAATCTATTAGAGAATCAACAGCTTTGTCGAATTTTAATCTTTCCAAATCGATATCAATTTCTTCCAACAAATCATCCAACGTTCTCAACCTCTGGGAAACGGAGCTAACATCTCTGGAACGACTACGAGAATGCATTGACATTGTGATATTTTCTAAAACATGATTCTCCATAAAATCACTTGTCCTGTTCGGCGTTCCAGAAGCACCCATACTAAGTCTTTGATTCTTTAGAGGACTTCTTGAAGTTTCTTTCCCCGGGGTTTGATTACTAGATAAAACGTTGAAAGATTCTTTTATCCTCTTGGCATTAGCTTGCTCAGCTAAAAATATATCTCGTAAATCATCTTTTGCTCTTCTGAAAACATTTAAAAGATGTGCACATTCCTTGGGGTCACGATTCTGATAAAGGCACTTAATGTTACTTCCAAATGCGAAAGTCAATCTATCTGCCGTACGGTTTTTCAAAGCAACAGATACATCCCTGAGAGGTGCACATTGAGAGACAACCAAATCCTTCTGCTTATCTCTTGCTCTGCTTGCCACTAAAACAGTGTCATTTAAAATGAAAATGTGTACATTTTGTAATGGTTTCAAAGTCGCAATATTTAATTCTAACCAATCTCCGGTTTCTAACAAAATGTGTCTTCCAGGTTGAGGCGTCAAATATTTTTGAGAACCTTCAACATTTTTCAACAATTCTGCTAATTGGTTATCCCAAATTTTCTCCAAGATGGCAACGCTGGTTCTGTCTCTTCTGCTCGTACTATTAGCACGCATTGGTGGCAATAATCCATTAGCAAGTTGTGAAGATGATGATACGGTACTTTGAGACTGCGGATGTTGTTCTTGTTGATGAGATTCTAATTTCTTTTCTGCCAACGTTAAAAATTGATCCATCATCTCATTTAATTCTTTAATACTCAACCTTAAATGTTTTAATTCTGAACTTGCGATATCCAAGTCGTCATTTACAGTCAAAATCTCTTTATAGGACTTGTTAATATTTTCCTTGGCTTCCTCTTGCACCTCATTTGCTAAGGCATTTAAACTAGAAGTGAAACGATCGATCTCCACAGCACTTGCGTCACCTAAGGCATTGTGGAAGAAGCTCTTTGCGTTGAATCTTGGATCAGATAGAATCTTTCTCAAGGACATTGGATTCATCACCTCTGGAGGCACTCCAGCATTGGAACCTGAAAAATTACGTGTACCTTGGGACACCACTTGAGGATGTTGTTTTAAGTCATTTTGATGGGGATGATGAGGTTTAGCCATTCTTTGAGGAGCTACTGCTGCTACAGCAGCCTCTCTTGACGAACTGGGTGGATGTTTTCCGCCAGGCTGATACTGTGGATACTGTTGATATTGTTGTCCAGATTGTTGCAGATCTTGAATTGACCGTTGTTGTTGCTGTTGATACATATCCAGGGAAGCTGTTGGCAATGGCATCGAATAGTCCAATTTAGGGGGAACGTAGTTTGGATTGTGCACCGACAACCTTCTCTGCATGGAAGAAGCAACCTTCGTCTTTTGCTTAGAATTCATGGTTGGCAATTGAGCAGGTTGGGTAGATTCCTGCTCCTTAGAAGGATTTTTCTCATTCTTATGTTTTGTCTTTGTAGGTGATGTTGGCCATTTCGGTAATGTTGGTGAAGTACTTCGAGTATTTTTCCAGTTACGTCTGGCTTTCTTTAAAGTCAAATCCACCATAGCAATTTAATATGTGGTGTCAGATTGGTTCAAAAGTTAATTGTTCAACCTGGGCTTATTTAATTTCTTCAATGTTTTCTTCTGTAGTTTGTTAGATGTTCATTTTTCAAGAAGGAAAGAACATGAAGAAATAAACAGGCATCTCTGATGAACAACAAACCAAATGGAGTAAGAAGAAAATCATTGATTTGTGACATCTTTGCTAGGCCTTAACAATTGGTTGGAATAATGAGTATAACGAGTGAGGAGTTGAATTATCTGATATGGAGATATTGCCAAGAAAGTGGTAATGCAGTGAGCGCATTAGCATTACAAGATGAGACCAGAGTACTTGAATTTGACAAGAAGTATAAGCATCTTATACCAATTGGGACACTAGTGAATTTAGTTCAGAAAGGAATTTTATATACAGAAAGTGAACTTTTAGTAGGTCATGATGGTACTTTGAAGAAAGAAGACGAGGATCGTTATTTCAAGGACTTTAATTTAATGCAAGCGTTACAAGTGGATAAAGAAACATTCCCGGAAACTAAATCCAAGGGTCGGTTTGCGCTGGAAAATGAAGTGGAGGATGAAGATTTTATTGATCAACAGCAGGATACAAATCAACCGCAGCAAGGACAATTTAGCGATGGGTTTATAAGGACCTTGAAAGAGTTTATTAAGCTGGACGAAATAATCAGTTGTGACTGGAACCCAATTAATAAAGAAATATTGGCGTGTGGTGGGAGAGATTCTCTTGTAAGTGTTTTGAGAATAGAACTTTCAAATGAGAATATTAAATCAAAAATAGAGTTAAGACATCCATTTGCACCAAGTGCTAGTGCAGGGAAGACGACTAATGAAATAACATGTCTGGCATGGTCGCCTAGAGGTAATGAGATTGTTACAGGTGTTGAAAATGGTGAACTTCGATTGTGGAGTATAGAGGGTAGACTACAAAACATTTTTAATTTTCATCGTTGTCCCATTGTAGCTATCAAATGGAATGAAAATGCTACCCATTTCATTACTACAGATGTAGAAAATGTTACTATCCTTTGGAATGCAATAACAGGTACCGCGTTACAACATTCTGAACTGCGAGATCAATCATCAACAGCAGAATCATTAGGTGTGGATGTCGAGTGGATTGAACACGATAAGTTTGTTATTCCAGGACCACAAGGGTCACTGGTGGTATATCAGATGGATGAAAATAAGCCTATAGGTAAACTACTTGGTCATCATGGTGCTATTGGTGTCCTGGAGTTTAATGCGCAAAGCAGAATGCTGTTAAGTGCTTCCGATGATCATACATTAAGGGTATGGCGTGGTGGTAGTTGTAATTCTAGCAATAGTTTTTACGGGCATTCTCAAAGTATAGTAGCAGCTTCGTGGATTGATGATGACAAAATTATATCGGCATCTATGGATGGATCGGTACGTGTATGGTCCCACCAGGAGAATTCATTGTTAGCGGTCAGTATGGCTGATGGTGTACCGATATTCGCAGCAAGGCTCTCTAAAGATAAAACAAAATATGCAGTTGGATTCATGGATGGCCAATTGACAATTTATGACATCTCTCAATTAGTTTCACAGCTTTCATCAAGCGTCTCTTCAAGAACTCCTGTAACAATACCGATCTTTGGGGTATTCCAAAATGTCAAGGATGCCAACTGCGTCTATGATATTTCATGGAGCCAAGACAGTGATAAAATAGCGGTTGCCTACGCTAAAGAAGGTGGATCCATAATAGCCTTGTAGTAATATGAAGAATATTAAATAAAAGTTTTTTACTGAACCCTGTAGTAGCAGTACTAATCATCTGGTAAGTCGTCCGAACTTGATTTAAAATCGATTTCAAACTTTAGTTTAGTTCACTGAGGAGGTTCATAAAGAGAACCAAAATAAGAGGAACCACAGTATGGATGCCATCTCCGATCCCACATTTCAACAGACAAAACCTCGTTCTCATTTAGCTGAAGAAACACCATCTCTGTTGACTGTTATTGTAGACACAGCACCAAGGCTTTGGGCGGAACTTGACAATGAGAGAAATCAAACCGGTAAGATAATCGATCTATTAAAATCTTTATTGGTATTCCTAAATGCACATCTAGCTTTTAATAGCTCTAATCAAGTGGCCGTTATTGCAGCACATTCCCAAGGAATCAAATATTTATATCCAAAGAGTGGTTCAAATCATAGTTCTCTCAAGGGTAAAGATCTTTCTATTATTAACAATGACATGTATCGACAGTTTAGAAATGTGGATGAAACCTTTGTCGAAGAGTTATATAACCTGTTTCAACAGGAGAAAGAACAGGCTGAGGGAGTTACGCAAAAAAGTACTTTGGCAGGTGCCATGTCTGCAGGGTTGACCTACATTAATAGAATTTCTAAAGAGTTAGAAACAATTTCATTCAAATCGAGACTACTAGTTGTTACATGTGGTAGTGGTGGTGGTAGAGATGAAATCTTTCAATACATCCCCATCATGAATTGTATCTTCTCAGCTACCAAGTTGAAATGTCCCATTGATGTGGTGAAAATTGGTGGTAATAAAGAGAGTACATTTTTACAACAAACTACAGATGCTACGCAAGGCGTATATTTACATGTGGAGTCTACCGAGGGACTTATACAGTATTTGGCTACCGCGATGTTCATTGATCCGTCATTAAGACAAATCATTGTAAAACCAAATCAGGGATCTGTGGACTTTAGGACATCTTGCTACTTAACGGGTAAAGTGGTAGCTATAGGATACATATGTTCGGTGTGTTTATGTGTTCTATCAGTAAGCCCGCCAGGTAACAGATGCCCAGCTTGTGATTCTGAATTCGATGAAAGGGTTGTCTCGAAGTTCAAGAGGCTCAAGAAATGACCTCCTTTTCTAATTTAAATTATTCAACTGTGTAACCTTTGGAAACAACATTAAAATCGAAACTATCTGGATAGCTGTGCTGGACATGAAGGTGATGAATTCTTTGATCTTGAGTTTTGAATTCTTGCGTGCAATTGGCTTCAAAACATTTCAGTGGAAGTCTTAAATCAAACGGATTGTGTAGTTCATCTTGATGAAGCTCTAGTAGCCTTTCAGTGACGAAATTACCACCACAGGCTTCACATCGATGTTCGTGGTACTGCTGAACGTGTTCGAGGTAAATTTCGATAGGGATTTTACTTGATGTACATGGAGGTTCTTCGCAAATGATTGTATTACCACTTGGGGTCTGGGAATCCTCAGCTTCGATATTTACATGAGTCCTTTTTGACATGTTTGCCTTTTGATTGTAGTAATCCCTCGCTTCTAATAGCGGAACAGCTCATCACATCGCCTTTAGATTTAGTTTCGTTATTTCACTTAAGTAAAGATTGTTCAAAGGAATAGAAAACAGCAATGGATTCAGACGACGAATCACTGGACTCTACTTCTGGTCAACAAGGAGCCTTTAATTTGGAGGATCCATTGGTAGATCCCGATGTGGTCTCTTATTTGCAAGGTGTAAGAACTCAAGCGCTAACGACCAACGCCATTTCAACCCGTGGGCGGTCGATTTCTCCTAGGCATAGTGCAGATCTCTATGACGATGAACCACCCTCTAAAGAAATCCCAGAAATCCTACTAGATATTAATCGTAACTTTTCTTCTTGGATGGAATGGTTTAATAGTGCTAGAGACATAATTTTGGAAGAGGCCAAAACAAGTCAAGAAGACGAAGAAGACTCATTAGAACTCGTTTTACACTATCTGAAAAACTATTTACAGGGTCAGAAAAATCTCAAGGGTAAGTCTGTTCATATCTTGAACATTTTGCGAAACCTGGAACCTATTTCAAAAGATGAAGGTTATGATGATGAACTGGAGGTCGATCCTAATTGGGTTCAATCGATGATGACTAAATTTGAAGCCCAAAAAGTTAATAACTTAGATGATTTGAAAAAATTTTCCAAATCAGAGGATCAAATTCCACCAAAAGGCTTTAAAGAATGGTACCGTTTTCTACAGGCCCATGAACCGGCACACGCATATTTCACTGGGAAAATTATTAATGGCGAAACTATCTGGATACTAGTGCAGTATCTTTCTCATGATTGGATCAAAGACATTCACAAGCAAAAAAAGTTTCCTAGAGCTCAAAGATTTAGTGCGTGGCTCCTATACATCTTATTTCATTTACCGATCAACATCACTGCCGAATATGTGAGTAATTTGAGAGAGTTGGGTAAGAGATGTCAAAGGTTAATTATATCGGATGCTAAGGTACCAGAAGCTAAGAAACATGTTCTCGTGAAGGACTGTGAGTCGTCTGAAATGGCAGAATTGGGTATACCCCCATCACCTAGGGGATTGGACATACTGAGGCTTACACTGGTCGTAATTGCAGTTGTTTACCGACAAAGTGATTTAATGGATTGGCATGTTTAGAAGATTTGAAGTGGTTGACTGGGTTTTACCTTTTTCCTCTGTGTAGTCAAGGGCCCTAGTCGCATTTTCAATATTTAAACTTCGAAATTTCGAAAAGAGTCCTTACAAGATGAAGTCAAGGAAGATAAAGAGATTAAAAGAAACAAGAATACAGAACATCAATTGGTCTCTCAAGGTTCGAAAAGTCGCTGAAAGATGTCTGAAGAGTTTCCCGCCCCACAATTGATTGATGATTTGGAGGTTCGTCCGGGACATGATAAGAAGAGAGTTGCCAAGGACCTATTAGCTGGGACTGCCGGCGGTATAGCCCAAGTGCTTGTAGGCCAACCCTTCGATACTACAAAGGTTAGAATGCAAACTTCCAGTGGACCAACTACTGCCAAGGAAGTGATAGGAACTCTTTTAAAGAAGGAAGGTCCCTTAGCGTTTTACAAAGGGACTATGACACCATTAGTAGGTGTTGGTGCCTGTGTATCGTTACAATTTGGTATCAATGAGGCTATGAAAAGATATTTTCATTCTATAAATGCCGAGGGTACTCATACTCTGACACTACCACAGTATTACATGTGTGGTTTCATTGGTGGGTTTAGTAATTCCATGTTAGCTTCACCAATCGAACATGTGAGAATACGTTTGCAAACACAAACGGGGTCTGGAGAGAGCGCTACGTATAAGGGTCCATTGGACTGTATCAAGCAACTCAGAGCTAAACGTGCGTTATTAAGGGGGTTTGGTACGACTGCCATTAGAGAGAGCCATGGTTGTGGTATTTATTTTTTGACTTATGAAGCATTAATAGCACATCAAATCCATAAAGGTACTGCTAGGGTAGATGTCCCACCTTGGAAATTGTGTGCTTTTGGTGCAATTTCAGGCACTTCACTTTGGTTAATGGTTTTCCCCATTGATGTTATTAAATCTGTTATGCAAACAGACAAGTTGGAAAATCCGAAATTTGGCAAAAATATGGTTGCAGTTGCAAAGAATATGTATAAAGAATACGGCATCAAATCTTTTTTCAAGGGTTTTGGCCCAATTATGGTTAGGGCTGCACCTGCTAATGCTGCCACTTTCGCAACATTTGAAATGACGATGAGATTGCTTGGTTGAATTGGAAATTTAATCATTATATGAAAAAAAAAAAAAAAAAAGAAAAAAGTGAGAAAAAAATTGTCTATATTATTTATCATGGTGCTTCCAGTCTTTTCAGTAAATAGTCTATTTCCACTTCTTTTGTCAATGGGATAACAAATTCCTTATAAATTTTAACCAAGTATTCAGGGGTGATTCGCCTTTCACCTTTGTTACTCGTTGGGTCGACTCCATACACTTCAGCTTTTCTTGTTAACCTTTGTAAAATCTTTTCCTCCACAGCCGAATTTGTAATGCTTTTCATGATTCCGTTAACATCTTTTCGTTTAATCATGTCTGTATACAGAGGCTTATCGTCCTGAAATTTGGCTTCTGCAACAAATTTACCAAAATGAATTCTACGACTCAAACTCTGCAAAGTTTCGATATCACTGGTGGCTACAGATCCGTAATTCTCTGGTTGCTCTCCGTCATATCTAGAGATCAATGGCGTTATTTCATTTTCATAAAGAGCTTTTACCTTATTGTTGTAATTAACTTTAGGTGCATAAGGTGCCAAAACTTTTGGGTAATTGATTGATGGTAAAATTGGCTTCAATATTTTGTCCGGGAAGAAAGGGGTCTCATCTGGAGACTCAAATCTACGCAATTGAGATTGTGTAATCTCCATGTGTACTAATGCCCAGTCTAAAAACGATCCATCAAAATCAGGCAGCGGCAAGTAAGGATCGTTTTTACGGTAAACTGCCGAACACGTAGGAAAATGCGATCTTTCTATGAATTTGAAAATAATGGAATCTTCCATTCTAACCAATTCATCTCTAATGTTGGCTAGATCTAGCACAGTATCAGGTTTTGTGAAATCCATACTCCCGCCTTGTCTCAGTCGAATTATGAGTCTTGAAGTGTTTACAACCATTGTTTAAAATTGAAGTTTATTTAGGATACCCAACTTTTTAAATCTTTTTTTTTGGTCTGTTTTCATGTTGATACGATCAAATTTGCATCACGATAAGAACTTTTGTGGGTTCGAAACTCGTAATATGCATCACCTTTTCGTTACTTAGCATCCGTTACTTAGTAGACTTAAAAAAACAAAAACGACATCAACACACTAAGCACCAGGATCCTGACCCTGACCCTCTTTTTCCTTATTTTTCAAATTTTGTATCATCCGTTCGTTTTTAGCAGCTTCCCTGTCGAGATCGTCCTTAGATCTATAGAGGCCAAAAGTTCTAAACCAGAGAAACCGACGTAGCCTCGTGAACTTATCAGTCTCTAACCCATAGTTCAGGCGTGACTGCACCAAGTCATTTTCCGTTTGCTCCTGGGTAAAATTTTGGCCCACAAGAGTGTCTTCAATTCTACCCAACAACGACGTTCCTTCAAAACATATTACAAGCCCACAAAGCCAAATGAGAAGTGTCCAAGGGTCTATTTTGGGTCTATCTGCTTTACCTAGATCATTAAAGTCTTCCCAGGTGCCTGCGTTGTAATATGCATAGGTTGCATTAGATTTATATCCATGGGTCTTCCCGTATTGAAATCCTGCAGAGGATGCACCAGCATCTTGAGCACCATAAGGCCACCCTGAACGAGTATGATCGTATAACCTCTTTTTGCCTTCGTCGTTTAGAATTTCATACGCACTACTTACAATCCTAAACCTCTGCAACTTCTCCTCTGACGAGATCAGATCGTTTGGATTCGGTGAGTGAGTTATCCTTAAATTGTGGGAGATATCTGGGTGGTAAAGTTTAGCAAATTCGTGGTACTTCTTCTTCAGCTGTTTTCGATCAAACTCGACAGTCTCTGTGAATCCAAAGACGCCGTAAGGCGTCGGCTTCTTCTCACTAGTCCACTTACTATCAAAGACATGAGAAGTACTACTACTGTTTTCATCGCTCATATGAGAGGCCCATCTACGAGTCTGAGGAATGAACTTCCTACAAACACTCTGCCTCTTAATCATAAATGTGGGAAATCCTGGGTCCTGTTGAAGTATCGATCTATCGATTGTCGTTTAGGATTCTTGTTCACACTTGGTTTATCTAACTTTTTGACTTCATCACCGGCCTTCTCAGCAACAAACACTTAGTTATAAAATGAAGCAATAAATAAAATAAAGGGATACAAGAATGGACTCAGCAAGTCGTTGGGATACACTGGGCATGGATATCGCCTACCAAGAGGCTTCGATTAGTTACAAAGAGAACGGTGTACCCATCGGAGGTTGCTTAATCGATTTTAGAGATGGTACAGTTCTCGGGCGTGGTCATAATTTAAGATATCAGAGAAATTCCGCGACATTGCATGGTGAAATTTCAACTCTTGAGAATTCTGGAAGACTACCAGCAAATGTCTATCGTCATGCGACTATGTATACCACGCTATCACCTTGCGACATGTGCACAGGTGCCATCGTAATGTATGGTATACCCAGATGTGTCATTGGAGAGCACGACAACTTCCAATCCCCAGGTGAATCCTATTTGGAATCCAGGGGCCATCAGGTCGTGGTTTCTAATGACCAGAGGTGTAAACAATTGATGGAAAAGTTCATTACAGAAAGACCTACAGACTGGGCAGAAGACATTGGCGAGTAATAAAGTTATAATACGTAAATATAAGTACAGCTTGTCTTTCTCTTTTTTTTTCCTCGACCTAAGAGGATGTGCTTGCAGCTGCTGATTCCGAAGATGCTGATCCTGATGCATCAGGACCCTTGCCAAACGATTTTGGTGTTGGCACTTGTTGCGGGAATGCTAATTCCATGTAACATACCGATAACCCAATCAAACTCATCAGCACTCTCAGGCCAGGACTCTGTTCAGTGGGGCTTGAAGTGTTGGAGGCACTTTCGTCAGAGACGAAATTCAAATACGAATAAAAACTCTGTACCAAAGCGAACCATGCTAGGAACTTGTTTCTTAAAAACATGGCCATCATAGGTGTCGACTGGTTGACCAACCCACTTACACTCGAAGTCGAGGCATATGGGCTCTTTGGTGGTGCTTGGTGTCTGTAAGGAACGCTCAGATCGCCTCTTTTCACTGGCATGGTCAGATATCAGTCTCTCTACTCTCTCCCATTGACCGCATTTTACCAGTAGCACTATTACTCTATTACATTAATCCTACAAATTGAACTTACTGAGAAATCCCGTCACACGTGATCCACAATCCAATCCAATCCAATCTAATCTAATCTAATCTAATCTAATCTATAAAGGAACCAACAAAATACAAAACTAATCCCCAGCGTCGTCATTAATACCATTTCCTCTCCTTCCCTCATGCCATCTCGAAGTCACAGCTAGAACATTCACCAATCGCCTCTGCCGATGGCACAAGCTCCAGCTGCTGGAACTTCTCGGCGTCTTGGTGGTAGTAAAATCCCTGTATATTCCCAGTCACCTGGTCATGGACAATATAGTAAAACCCATCGTAAGAAGCGCCCTCGACGCCGTCCGACAAGTCCTCAGGAACCAAATATTTCTCCTTCCAGCGCATGAAAATAAACCTCTGCTCCAGATAGTCCTGGAACTCACACGTTCCGTCTATAACACTGTTCAGAGTGGGCGTCTCGTCCTGTGATCCACGCAAAAACAACTGCTTG
The DNA here is from genome assembly GCA_030571545.1 of Zygosaccharomyces gambellarensis. Lineage (NCBI taxonomy): Eukaryota > Fungi > Ascomycota > Saccharomycetes > Saccharomycetales > Saccharomycetaceae > Zygosaccharomyces > Zygosaccharomyces gambellarensis. Next base: position 558,121 of record JAJLXU010000004.1, read on the forward strand.
AACGCTGCAAAGTTCAGCCAGTGTTCCAAATCCGTCTGGTCGTCTGCTCTGCACGACCCCATCACAGAATCCTTAGACCAGCCAGATGACAAAAATCCCAGCTCTCTATGCGTAACCGCAAATGCCTCGAAGTACGTCGTAATCTCAGGATGCTGGTTCGTCAACCCTCTGATAGTTAACAATCCTGTCACGTGAGGCGATGGAGAAGCTGCCCCACAAACCGGCAGATTCACCGTCTTCAAGCTGATCAGAACCTGATACTTTTTGTAGCCCGAAATCTGATACCCGCTAAACTCCATCCTCGGCTTCAGGTAGTTTGTCGTAGTCGTGCAGCTGTCTGATCTCGCCCCGCTAGGCACCGAAATCCCGTAACTGGACGCGTCGTCTTGAATATACCGCTTGTCAGAACCACTCAAACAATCACCATCGCTGCCTCTGTCAGCCAGTTGCTGCAAAGACCTAAGACTGTCTCTTGAGCTGCTGCGCTGTGGTTCCTGTCGAAGCAGGCCAGGCAGCTGAACAGCAGCGAAAGAAGGCGCCGGCGATGACGCAAACGTCCCACTCCCAGGAACCACTCGAACCTCTGTATCCTCCTCCTCCTGATGCAGCTTCCCACTCTTGACGTTCTTGGTACTTTCGTTGATCATCACACGCACACTTCCTGCCTACAGTTTTGCTTGGATGTACTTGACCCAAGTCTCTCTTTCTGCTTCTTGGTCTCTGTGAGTCCATCCATATCCGATGATTCAGGTGAGCTCATCGATTTAAATTGAAAAATTTTGAAATTTCCGGAAAAAGAAACGACCGGACGCTGGGTGAAGAAAGCAGACTCTCGAGCGGGTCACGTGAGCGGTCACACCGACGCTAGCACCACATTCTTGCGAAAAAGAACCAAAAACTGAGCCCGTTCTCCGCGTTCACAGAGCCGCCGTTGCGAGCGCAGCGAGCAACAACTGTTTTGGTTCTTTTTTAAAAGAACACCGCATAGTAGACGCAATGAGCTACAGAGCGGTCTTGCGCGGCTACAGACACAGTCCCCGCTGTGCCATGTTCTTTTAAAAAAGAACCAATACGGTGCCTGTTCGCTACGCTCGCAGAGCTGCCTGCACCCATCCCCCGTCTCGTTCTGTTACATTCCTCGATTCCCTGCATCGTTACCAGTCGTTACCACACCTCGCATTCTTCCCGACCTCGGCCATCGGAGCCCCAAGTTCCGCTCTCCGCTGCAGCAACCCCCGCCCGGCTTCTCTGCCTCCTGGCGCAACGCACCGAACTGTCCTCACATCGCCCGTTGCTACGGACAACTCCTTTCTCGCCCAAACAGAAACTCCGTAACCCCAACACGGAAAGTGGAAATAACCTCCAGGCCACCCGTTCACCAGCACCCCCCTGCCCCACCTTACTTCCGATACCACCGCGTTTAACGCGGCGGGCTCGTTTCTTTTTCTGTACTTGCAAGCGCACTTACCTTTAATTGCATGAAGTGCCCTTTGTCGTGTTACTCATTATCCCCACCGCGCCTATTATCGTCTCTTCCCCAGTCATGCGCTCCGTCCGTCTACGGCTGTTTTTTCTTTCTTTCTTTCTTTCTACGCGCCGTTTCAATTGTCGCCCGGCACTCGCACAGAACCTTCCCTGCCGATGTGCCCTGCGCACATCCCCTGCGGCCCCTCGGTCATAGTATTGGACAAATGACAACACCCGCTACATCCACATAGGGGCGCCTGCCCACTGCTGTAGGGAGACTTGCCACTCAAGGGTATGCAGTAGCTTTACCTCGAATAATAATCATCATAATAGTAATAATAGTAATAATACTGCGAACAATGCAGCGTCCATCCTGCAGTGACCCCAGCAACAGGATTCCGGGCCGCATCGGGGCCCTCGCGGCAAACCCACATATAAGTGGGTAGGAGATCCGGCGTTGTTCTAAGGTAGAAGGCAAACTGCTCTTTCTTGCTTCTGCTAAGTAAGTAAGTGCAAGAGTTTCTTGTTTACTTTCTATGGTTATTCTCTCCCTTTTCTTTTCTGTTTTCTTGTCCTTCTTACCCTTCTTAGCTCCATTCTGTATCGTCTTGTTTTATTTTTTTTTTTTTTTTTTTTAATTTTTTCTCTGGCTCGTTCGTTCGTCCCTTTCTCTATTTAACAATCAATCGATTTGATATAACAACTAGAAAACGACAGAAAAAAACAAAGGGACAAAAATAAAGGAAAATAATAAAACATAAAACATAAAACGAAAAAACAAAAAAAAAAAAAAAAAAAAATAAGTTTAATAGAAAACAAACAATAAAATAGAATAGACCATATCTTCGTGATACTGCTGTTTCATCTCTACAAATCTGTCATTAGAGAGTGGTGGGAAAGAAGATAGTTGGGCCATACATATGTACGCATATCCATGAGTGACAAGAAGATCCCGCGGCCGCGGAACGCATTTATACTGTTCCGCCAACACCATCACCGATTATTGATCGAGGAGTGGACAACACAGGGCGTCGATATACCGCACAATTCTAAGATATCCAAGATACTGGGTGTAAGATGGAAGTCTTTGAGCGACGAAGAAAGAGCGCACTGGGAAGAACAGGCGCGAAAGGAAAAGTACGAACATGAGAAGAAGTATCCAGATTATCGATACAAGCCCATGAGAAGACACAGAAGGAAGGGTAGCAAACAGATATCCTCGCAGCAGAGTTCTCCACAGCTACCCATTCAAATGACGTTACACCCACAACCACAGCAACAGTCTGCACCTACACCTGTTCCTGCACCACCAGCTTCGCTGGCTTCTACCGCTACACACTCAGCACCGTTGACTGCAACGATACCGGCGGGTACGCCAGCTGCACAGCACCCACACCTTCACGCTCCGCGTTTTGACGCTCACGTACACACACCACCTACATTGGCTCCTCAACTAACGCCAATGCATAATTTTATGGCTCCGGGCTCCACTGCAGGGCAGTTGAGGCCGTTGCCGTATCCTACGGGGCCTACTGCTGCAACCGAACACCATCATCATCCCCATGCGCCACCACCGCCGCCGGTGTACCAGCCGTACTATCTACCATTGCATGGCTATCTACCGAAGATCAATCAGGTACCCTCGTCACAGGTGACGCAGGCTACTCCCCCACAACACCATGCACAACCTACAACACCGCAACCGCCAACGGGTGTTCCACCCCCTTCGCTGCCCTCATCGCTGCCGCCTATGAATGCCGGCTCGGGTCCGAACCAGGCCCGAGCCGGCGCTGGTACACTGCCCTTTTTCCCTGGTGAACGTTCAAATACGCAGAACTGGCAGTGGAGGAGTTACGCATATCCGTTTGACAGGCGCTGACTTCTTTGTCGGTGCCTGGGACTCGCAGAAAAAAAGAGGTCAAAAAAAAAATGAAAATCTGAAGAAAAAAAAAAGAAAAAAAATTAAAATAAACTAAAATAAGATAAAATAAGATTTAAGAAAATAAAAAAATAAAAAAAAGCGAACAAGAAAAAAGAAAAAAGAAAAAAGAAAAATGCTCTACAGGGTCATGCAGGAAGTGCAGTGTAGCGCGGTATAGTTATAGTGTATTAAATTGTAGTACTATTTGTATAGTTGTAAAACAAACACTAGTTAGAAAGCGGGTTATGATCCCAACCGCTCGCTTCCTTCGAATCTTCGATGCGTCGAAAGATTGTCCGACTTTTCGGAGTTCTCGGGCAGTCGAGGTGATGTCATTTTATCGGAGAACGAATTGAGCTTTTCGGAGTTTTGGATGCAGTTCAAACTTTCCACAGTCACGTTGCTCTCTCATTCGTACGATACGATTTGAGCTCCCTCGAGATTTTCTCTGTTGCAGAACAGAAGAAAGAGAACAGAGAAAAAAAAAAATATATTCAAGAGTAACACTATTTGACAGCATGTTGACTCAAGAGGCACCCATTGACACAGATACAGAACTGTCAGTAACCAAGAGATACGACTGTAAGAGATGTTGAATCCACAAATCACTAACCTGCTCATCATGCTGGTGATGATGCAATTGGCTCGTCGTGTAGATATGGAAGACGAGACCAATATCATGTACATCCGTACAGCATACATTTCGTCGATAACGGTTTCATGGATCGTTTACCAATTGGCACGCAGAGCTATTGTTAGCAAGAATGATTTGACTACTTTGAAATATGTCAAACCAGCTAATCCTATGGGAGGTGAGCCTGAAAAACTAGAAGTGACGACTGTGCGTGATTACGATTTGCGGGAGATTGATGGTGCTATCAAGGGTATCTACACTGGTGTAGCCATGATGGGATTTATGCACTTTTACATGAAGTACACGAATCCACTGTTCATGCAGACGATCAGTCCTATCAAGTCAGCTTTGGAACATAATGAGGTGAAAATTCATCTGTTTGGTGCCAAGCCAGTTGGTGATTTGAAGAGACCATTTGTTGCACCTTCGATGTTTGGAGCGCAACCACAGGGTCCAAAGACTGATAGAAAGACCGTTGAAGCAGCAGAGAGGGCTGGACAAGGCGGTGTGAAAAGAGAGTGAAGTATGTAAGATTATACGGGTGTCTAATTCGAAAACATCTTGATATCGTCGTGGTATATAGAATACAAAAGATACTTGGTTGACCAGAAGCAGACAGAGACAAAGAGAGAATTGGTTTTTTGTTTCTGTTCTTTTTTTTTTTTTCTTCTTCTTCTTCTTTGATGGATTTAAAGGTACTTGTATTGGGCGCTGGAGGTCTTGGATGTGAGTTGGTTAAAAATTTAGCAGTGATCAAGACCAGGGAGATTCATGTGGTCGATCTAGACACGATTGAATTGACGAATCTCAACCGCCAGTTTCTGTTTAGAGATGAAGACATCGGCAAATCTAAGGCACATGTGTCTGTTGAGTACCTGAACCGTTGGTGTGAATCGAGAGGTTTTAGCTGTGTTAAACTGGTTGCACACTGTGGAGATTTACTTTCACTAGAAGCAGAATTCTATAGACAGTTCGATTTTGTGATTTCAGGACTGGATTCGGTGGGACCTCGTAGGTTTGTCAACAAGACGTTGGTTCAGCTGACAAGAGATTCGAATTTCGAGACGTGTATTCCGCTTATCGACGGTGGTACAGAGGGCCTCAACGGCCATGTAAAGACGATTGTTCCTGGAATCACGGCATGCTGGGAATGCTCGATTGGCACGCTGCCGCAGCAGCAGACTCAGCATCCTCTGTGTACGATTGCCAATAACCCTCGTAATCTGGAGCATGTTGTCGAATACGTGGTAACGGTTCAACTTGCTGGTGAAGAGCCAGATCCCAGCAGACTACTGAAGTTATGTCGCCAAAGGGCACTTGAATATGGGATACAAACGGACAAGCTGACAGAGGCGTATGTGTTGGGAGTTGCCAAGCACATTGTTCCAAGTGTTAGCAGTACAAATGCTATAGTAGCAGGCCTGTGCTGTAATGAGTTGGTCAAAATATACAATGACTGCGTTGATTTCGACCGTCTGAAGAACTTTAAGACTATAAGTGCTACTGGTGGCCTTTATATCAACAGTTTCCAGTTCGATAGACTTGAAGATTGTCCGGTTTGTAATGGTCTATAGGAAGTGCGATGTTTCTGATGATGTTTCTGATGATGTTTCTGTTTTCATTTATGGGGGAAGACCGATCTTTAAAAGATGACAAACTAAACCCTACTTACTGTCTGAAATCTATATAAAATAAAAGAAGAATTCCAAACACATAAAGAGACTATGTTGGGACGTCTAGGAGCATCGAGATTATTGGCGAGGCCAAGTATCATTACTGCCAGGTGGTATGCGGCTGCAAATGCCAATGAAGCTCTGGTTAAGCCGGCCAAGATACTGAATTTACTACCGGGAAAACAGTTTGAAGTATCGCAGAGAGCAGCAGATAGGTTGAACGCCATCTACAATGAGAGTAGAGAGGTTTTGAGGATAAAGGTGGAGAGTGGTGGTTGTCATGGATTTCAGTATAATTTAAAGTTAATTCCAGATTCTCAAGTGCAGCGATCCATACAGGAGTTAGAAAACGATAAAAGGGCACAAGCAGAAGCTGGGGCTGATGCAGAAGAGGCAGAGGAGGAAGATTTTGATGAGGATTTCGAGAGTAACAAGGATGTTGTTTTCTTTTTGCCTGGAGATGGTGCCAAGGTTGTACTAGACGAGAGTACGCTCAACATTCTAAATAATACGATGCTTACGTATACCACTGAATTGATTGGGTCTACTTTCAAAATCGCAGGCGGTAATCTGAAGAGTAGTTGTGGATGCGGCAGCAGTTTCGACGTTGAAGCAAGTCAGTGAACACGAACACGGGAGATCGTCGATGTCGATAGCTCTCATATATTATTTATGTACATGTGAATATTCAAGTCATGACCGGTATTTTCCTTTTTTTTTTTTTTTTTTTTCATTTCATTGGATAAGGCTTAGTAGTTTATTTAAAATATCACTGCTCCAGGAGCTTATAACGATCCTGCTATGGGTCACAGAGGCCGCTCCTGTGAAAGATATTATAGTCAGAGGCAGTTGATCGAGGAGCATGCCTGATCGTTGGTAGATATAGGGGACAATTCTCTCTTGTAATGCAGTAGGTGACTTTAGTTCGCTTGTGAGCCTTCTAAACGACGCCTTATCTACCTCGAGTTCCATCTTTCTCAGGTTCCTATCAGTAGTGACCACGTCAAAGACAAATTTCGTATCGTAGCATTGCATTCCTACGATTGTATCTGCGATTTGTAACATGGCTTGTGTATCTAGTTCAACTGGCCATATGATGACACCTTGAGATTTTAGCCAGCTACAAAAGAGGTGGATCCACTGATCGGCTCCAGTATAACACAGTACCATGGGGAGTCTCATTCTACCATCGAAAAACATTGTGAATTGATTTACGCCGTCTTCTTGTTCTTGCACCAAGTCGATCCTTATCCTGTGGTCATCGATGGCGGTGCTATCTATGTTCAAACTCGAACCCAATAAGTCTTTCAGCTCAGTAAATTGCTCCTTCAGCGAAATCAATCTGTGTAATCCAAATAGCGACCACTCATGTCGCATTAGTATTGCAGTGCTTCACCTCCTCTCTTTGTTTTTGTATAAAAGGTTCTTGCTTCGGATCGCTATTAAGGTACGGAACTCGTTCTTCTTGTTAACAAGATACTGAACCTCGAACTCAACAACTATTCAAAGAGGTTGTTGATTGAGTCTTAGATCTGGTACTTAATGAGTGATTTCTGGGAGAAGAACAAAGGTACGTTCGCCTCCGGCCTTAAGAAGACCGGTAAAATTGGACTAAGTGGAACCAAATATGTTGCCAAGACTGGTTATCAAGCTAGTAAGAAGAATCTCAATAATAATAAGAAAAATAAGTCTGAAAGAAACTATGGTGAAGAAGATCTCGATGATGACTTCGAAGACCATTCTCACTACCATGGTGATAATTCGTACCATAGGGAAGATCCCTCATCTTTCCCTCCACCACCAGCAAGGAGGACTAGTCCTTCTCAAAACGTAAATCACCAGGCTGCACAAACTTATGGCCAGCAGCCCACCTATCAGCAACCACCTTCACTACCACAACGGAATTATTCTCAACCGCTGCCTCCTCCAAGGTCTGGATATCAGCAATGGTCATCCCCCGGTCATCAACAACCAACCAATTCTGGGCCATCTTCACCACCAAGACTCAATGGTCAGTATCCAGCGCCAATACAAATGCAAACAACACAAGGGTCATATCCGCAAGTCCACCCTTATAGTTTGGCTGAACCCCACGTTAAACCCAAGGTAGAGATGGCGCCGGTTGATTTGAGCAACATACCTCCACCACCAACACATAGGGATAGGAATTCGCCAATTCGTGGCCAATCACAAGGGTCCTTAACTGGGTCGAAGTCGCCACCACCAAGATTACCAACGTATGAAGACTCTCAGAAAGATGCTCAAAGCGCCACGTCTTCATCAAAAGTAACACCTTCACCTGCACTTCCGCCACGTCAAGGCTCAATTCCATCATCAGCACATTCAAGTATCCCACCACAAATCCAGCCAAAGCCAGGAATGGTGGACATTTCGTTGTTCCCACCACCACCTAAGCCAAAGCCTACACCGTCAGCGGAAAGAGAATCATCATTCAAGAGTCGAGATCCAAATTCTAGCGAACCAACGCCCCGTGGACGTCTAGCAGACTCCAAGCCACCACCACCACCTGTGAAACCAAAACCACGTAATTTATCTGCAAGTGGTACAACATCACCAAGTAATAGTACTAGTTCAGCGCCAGTCGCCTCAGTGGACACTATTTCCCAAGAATTATCACAAGTGCAATTGAGAAAGACAAATCCAACATACTCAAAAAGTACACAATCTACATCATCTAAACCACCACCACCACCACCTGTCCCCAACAAGACCTCCTCTTTAAAATCATCAACGGATCAACAGGAAGCTAATCCATTTGAACGCTATTTGAAAAGTGCGGTTCCTGCAGAAAATGACCGCCTACATAAACCCATGTAAAGAAGTTAAAATATATTGTTACCTTTTTTTTTTTCTTGTTTTGTTTGTTTGTTCTTTCTTGTATCAACTCATGTTACAGTGTTAAAATGTAAAGACTGAAATCAAGCTAATGTACTAATAAGTAATAATCGCACAACGGCAAAAAAAGGACATGACTTCGAGTCTGGATGACGCATTTAATAAGTTTATTTCGACAGAAGAGCTGCGAATTGTTGGATATTGATTTCACCAGATCCGTCACTTACTTCTCTCAACATGTCATCAACCTCAGAGTCGGACAATTTTTCGCCAATTGAAGTCAAGACGTGCTTCAATTCCGCAGCTGAAATTAAACCATCTCCATTTTTATCAAAAACTTTGAATGCTTCCAACAATTCCTGTTCAGAATCATTGCTCTTCAATTGCCGCGACATCAACGCCAAAAACTCACTAAACTCAATCTTGTGGTTACCATCAATGTCGATTTCATTCATCAAATCTGAGACTTCTGCCTCACTTGGCGAAAGACCAAGAGATCTCATCACTGTCGCCAATTCACTTGATGAAATTGAACCATTGTTGTCCTTGTCAAATAGTGCAAAGGCTTCCTTGAATTCAGCAATCTGCTCTTCAGTAAGATTAGAGGATGACATTTCGTATACCAGCTAGAAGATTGTTTCAATCCTTAGTATAACTAACTATGGATCAAACCCTAGACAAATCCCTTCTTTGAATTTGAGATGTGTTGTTTAAAAGATTGTTGATATTGCTACTAAATTTGAAAATCTTTAGGAGATATTATCATATCTTACGATATACCTTATGTTAAGCCCTTCAGATATTATCAAGAGAAGACCAAGCTGATCTCTAATTACAATATTGTTTCATGGGAAATAGAAAGATCTAAGAATGATGTTTCTTGATGCGGATCAGAAGTGGTGGGTGCTGCTTGTTGCTGTGTATCTGTTTGTGCCGATTCTTGGATACCTTATCGTGCCATATCTGTTCTATGGAGACAGATCCACAAGGAAAAGGGTAATCATATATGTTGTGGGTGATATTGGACACTCGCCACGAATGTGTAACCAAGCCATCAGTTTTAGTGACCATGGTTGGCAGGTTGAATTATGTGGGTATGTTGAAGGGGATCTTCCGCATTACATTGAGGAAGATACTAGAATTACAGTGCATCCGTTGCCAAAACTGGTAGCAGGTAACGGTGGAATGGGATACATGGTACGAAAAGCACTGCATCAAGTAGTTGAGATACTTAAACATTTGTGGCAATTGAGGGGTAGTGACTACATTCTTTTGCAAAATCCTCCGACGATCCCTCTACTACCAATTGCAGTTTTATTTAAGATGAGCGGTTGTAAATTGATAATCGATTGGCACAATTTAGGTTATTCGATATTACAGCTGAAGTTCCAAGGTTCATTTTGGCATCCATTTGTTATTGTATACTTCCTCACGGAATGGTTCTTCAGTAAATTTGCTACTTACCACTTGACGGTGACAAAGGCGATGAAGAGTTATTTGGTGACAAAATTTGGATTGAATCCTATGAGGATTGCGGTTCTTTACGATAGGCCTGCTGTTCAATTTAAACCATTAAGAAATGATGATGAGCGTTTGTGTTTGTTGAAGGAACTATTTGTAAGACGGTACTTGCCTGAAGACTTTGATGTTAGTAGGGGGGATAAGATAATCGTTACATCCACGTCTTTCACACCAGATGAAGATCTAGGTATTCTATTTGGAGCGTTGAAGATCTATGAAAATTCGTACCAAAAATTTGATCATGATTTACCCAAGATACTTTGTTTCGTTACGGGGAAAGGACCATTAAAGGAAAAATACGTGCAGGAAGTGAAAGAATTTGAGTGGAATAGATGTCACGTTGAATTTCTCTGGCTTTCAGCGGAAGACTATCCAAGTTTGATAAGTGTTTGTGACTACGGTGTTTCTCTACATAGATCAAGTTCAGGTCTTGATTTGCCAATGAAAATCTTAGATATGCTGGGATGCGGTGTTCCTCCAATCGCACTTAACTATGGCACTTTGGATGAATTGATCACACACGATTCTAACGGTCTTAGGTTTTTAGATAGGAGAGAGTTACATGAAGCATTGATATTTGCTGTAAAAGATCGTACAGTTCGTGATAGATTGAAAGAGGGTGCACTGTTAGAATCCCGAGTTAGATGGAATTCTAGTTGGGAAACAGCTATGAAGGAGATCAAATTATTGCTCTAATCTCAAATTCGGTAGTGATCTTTGATTTTGTTGATAAGTTCGGTTTTGTTGTCATTTTTCAACGTTTTCCTTAGAAGACTATTTTCCATTTCATATGCCCAGAATTTGTAATGTTCATCATGATATGCATCGACATATTCATGTTCTGGTATCATGCTATCTTCGTCTTGCAAAAAGTTCGGATCTGTCAGCTTTCCTGTGAGATAAGTGTAAAATCTGCTCATTATAGTTGGATTGTATCCACCTCCCCCAAGTAATATTATAGAACACTTGTGATATTGATTTACCAGCTTTAAGATGTTTTCACATAATCCTCTAATGGTAAGTTGCCATTCGTGATACTCGTCTCCTATTAGACCATCCCCGCCACATTGAATGACAAGTACTTGAGGAGAATGAAGATCTATGAGCGGTATAACTATTTGCATTGTTAGTTCGTTTAGATATTCATCATCTAATCCATGAGCCAAGGGAATGTCAACTACGTTTTTACCTTCCTCGCTATCTTCCAATGAACCTGTTGTTGGAAAGAATCCGCATTCGAATAAATGCATCGATATGGTTTGGACGTTTGAAGAGAATTGAAACGCCTTTTCTACGCCGTCCCCATGGTGTAAATCGAAGTCCACATATGTTAATTTATGAAACCCTTTACCTCTCAATTTTTGTATTAAAAGTACGATATCATTAACGTAGCAGAATCCACTTGCTCTTTTCTTCATTGCATGATGCCTACCACCATCCCAATTGATGGCTATCGTACGTTGATCTTGTGAATCAGCTTCGACATAATCTGCTAACATCAATGTAGCACCAGTTATCACTTGGCAGTACATCGGTAGATAGGAAAAAATGGGACAATCACCTCGAAGGTTAAAAACTTCCAAATCAATTTTTGCAGTGTCTTCGCCCTCTTCAAGATCAAGCACTGATCTTTTTTTCCATTTTAGCCCTTCGAAGTGTTCGTACAGCTGTGCCCTCGTAAGATAATGTGCAAGTACTTCAGAATCATGTCTATGTGACCAATCTGTAGCCATTTCAATCAATTGTAGCCAAGGACTCTCATTTTCATCATAGGGCAGTATTCGATCATAATGAGGATTTAAAACAGCATCCAAATAGGATTCAGCGTGAAATTTTAACAGATCCCTCTTGTCACTGTAAGGTCTCGATATAACATGGTCGAATTTATCGAATAGTGAATAACAATTGAGCAATCCATGGATCAATTGCGACCTTTTGCCCTTGTTGCACGGTAAAAGATCTGATACTTGCGCTTGGAATTGAGAGGAGGAGATGACCAATTTCACCATTATCGTAGTGCTAAGTCCTAGTTGTGGTAAGTTTCGGTGAAGAGATTTATTAACACACATGTACAAATACATACAAAGACATAATAAATTTTACGTGCTTGTTTATTGCAATTCTTTTGCCACCCAGGTTGGTAAAGTGAAGGCAGCTCCGTGGATTCGCTTGTTGTAGTATTTGTATAATTGAGCTTCCTTCTCGTCAGAAATCTCACGTAGTGGTTTCTTAACGTTAGCGCTATTGTTTTTGCTGCAAACCATGAAACCAATTTGACCAGTTGGGTAAGTTGGGATAGTAGTGTATGCGTATTCTGCAACTGGGAAGACTTTACGGCAAGCTTTCTTCAAGTCCCTAATAATTGGCAAGTGGATCCACATACTTTCAGCTTGGGTGGTAATAACACCATTTTCAGTCAAGGCACTGTTTAACAGTTTAAAGTAGTCTTCTTGGAATAAAGTTTCAGCTGGACCTTCTGGATCAGAAGAATCAGTAACGATTACATCAAAAGTGTTTTGGTACTTCTTCAAGAATTCAAAACCATCACCGATATATGTTTTAACCTTTGGATGATTGTAAGAGGCAGACATTTCTGGCAAATACTGCTTGGAAAGTCTGATGACAGCTTCATCGATATCACATAACCAAGCTTCCTGAATACTATCGTGCTTAACAACTTCTCTTAAGACACCACCGTCACCACCACCGATGACCAATACCTTCTTAGGTTCTGGATGAGAGTTTAATGCCAGATGAGAGATCATTTCTTGGTAGGAAAATTCATCACGCTCAGTAGCCTGGATTACATTATCAAGCACCAAAACATTACCATAGTCAGTGGACTTAAAAATCAAAACATCCTGATACTTAGATTTTTCATGATGAAGAACTTTTTCAACTTTTAATGTCATAGCTTGACCTGGCCACATGGTATCAGATATTTCTCTGAACCAGCCGTCAACAATGGTGGGGTGCGTAATCTCTTGAGACATATTATGTGATTCGATTATATTGGATTCGATTCTACAACACTTATTTCACCTTAGAATTTGATGTTGTTGAAATAGTTACAAGAATCGATGAGTTTGTCTTTATACTGTAATTTTTTTTTTTTTTTTTTTTTTTTCTTTCGCATGAAAAATTTGATGTCCAAGTGAATAAAGTTCAGAGGTTCGAGAATATAGGATATGAAGATTTAGATTGAAAGCCTTGAACGTCTGTTGCAAAATCAGATATACTTTAATTGAGTTTCAATCGAGATCTGCTGTGGTTATCGTAGTCTTTGTCGTCATCTTATCAGGTTCTTTGCCTGTCTAAAACTGTCGTTCTCCACTAATAAACCACCAGGCGAATCGTAGTATAAACTATCTAATGAATTGCAGTGTTTAATGAAGAATATGAGCGGTCTTGTATTTTATTCTTTGTTCTTCTGCATTGACCCATAGCAGTAGTACAACGTTGTTAACCTTGAACAAGATCAATATGATAAAGTTACCGAAGGTCCCTTCAACAAAACTGTGAAGCCTAAGGAACATAAAATAATCATGATGGCATCTGATTCGTATGCTGTACAGCTGGATGAAATGATCCAGCTCTTTCAAGAATACAAATCAGGTTCCGTTACTTTGGATAATATTACGAAACTTTGTCAAACCCTAGGATTAGAATCGTTTATTGATGATATAGATGCAGAGACCTCGAGGTTATCAACTGCTTCGAAGATAATTGTGATAGATATTGATTTTTCGAAGAGTATCGGTCGTGTTAAGGATGTCAAGCTGGTATTAGCATCTAATTTTGACAATTTCAACTATTTTAATGAACCTATAGTGCAATCCAACAACAATAATAATAATAATGATGATAGTAACATTCTACTAAACTCATTGACACAATATCCTGATTTGCATCAATTTCATCATAATTTGAAATTTCTCCATTTACTTGATACTTTTTCAAGCAACAACATGGATGCTAACAACAATAGTGTTACGAATAACGATAACAGTGGTGAAGTTACTGGTGAATTAGATCTTTTCAAATACTACACAGAATTGGCACAATTTCTAAGACAGTATTTTGCTGACCAAAGGATACCTTTTAAGGTGATAACTAATTTGAACAATAGATTTGGTATTTATATATTATCACACTTAGACCAAGCTGTCTTAGCCAAGCTGACTTTTGAGAAATCAAGAGACCCAAAGCAAAGACTGTATGAATATGTTTATTCCGAAGGTAATAAAGAATGGATTAACGAATCACCCGAAAGTTTTACACTTGGTGTATCGATAGTTATGGAAATTAGCGATAAGACTCACCAAGCGTGGTTTCCAAAAAATTACATTCCAAAAGAATTGGTAATTAGCGAAGATGAGATTGATGATAAGATGGGAGCTACAAGTCCTAATGAATTTATGAATTCTCTCAGTTCCAGTGCATCAAGAGGTAAATTTCAGGTGATGAACGATTTTACTACGCAGTTAGTATCTCTAAGGAAGTTTGATATCAGTAACGACAACTGTGAATTGATACTTGAAATTTTGAAATGGGTTCAATGGTCCCGGTCTATTCTATACCAGATTTATACAATACTGAATGCTCCTGATGGAAAAGCCATAGATGAGAGTAATCAAGAAGGGGCAATTACCGCCCATGGACCACAGGGAAAATACGGTAGTATAGCAACAGAACATCGGAAAAGAAGGCATTCTAGTAAAAATAAGAGATCTAGTATAACTGAAGCGACTATGTTAAAGGAAGAAGGATTTCAACAATTTAATTTGCAAGAATTAATGACTGATCAAGATAGTGATCTAGATCAGCACTCCTCACAAGATGCTGCAAAAATCAATCCTGACCTCTTGGGTGTGGATAAAATGCAGGTAGATGATCAGGCCATTGATGATAATGAAACCACTTGGCAGTTGATCTTTAGTGAAGACCGTGTATCATTGGAAAATATTGCACAGTGCACACTTTATGATGACATATCCAAGTGGGAAACATTCATAGAAACATTTAAGGCATATTCGATATGATCAAATGCTATAATCCCGTTTTTTATCGAGAATGAGTATTGCTCCAGCCTTAGTCCGTTGTTTATTTTCTACATAATAAATTATATAGAACCTTTGTAGGATAGTCGTACACTTCTGAAGTAACTTCTTTATATCCTTTAAAGAATTAATGCAATTTATTATCGTTCAGCAATGCTACTCGTTGGGACATTTTCGAACATCGACCTAAAGGCGGTAACTTTATTTGTACGCCTTGTCTATTACATCCTGTTGTACACATTTACCTTTCGTCAAATCTTTATATGACACTATGGCCGAGTGGTTAAGGCGACAGACTTGAATACCGAAAACGGATATCTGTTGGGCTCCGCCCGCGCAGGTTCGAGTCCTGCTGGTGTCGTTAATTTTTTTAATCCATTCAAGGTAAGATTGACTATCCTGAAATGCCTTTTATCCAAGCCTCCAATTGTCAGTGATTCAAACTACACGGCTTTATTTATTAGAAAAACGGGTGTGAAATTTCTGAGATGTAAGTTTTCTTCAAAAGTTGTATAAGTGGGCATGACATTAACCTTGAATGCATATCTCTAGAATACCCCTTTACTGATTATAAATGTTTATAACTTGTATTGTTGAGCAACTTTTATACCTTCGGCAACATTTTGAATACGAGCATCTAATTTATAACCTTGTGAATCTAATTCAACCATTTTTTGGGCGAAATCTTTTAGTGGAACGTTAAAGCATTCAATGAACTCATTTTCCTCTAATTTCGATTGTGGATTAATGTTTTCTGGCAAAGACATATCAACTTCTACCGTCAACAATGAAAGGTTGGTATTGCTGAATCCAGGATCATTAAAGATGATTGGCGTCTTACTAACGATTTTACCTACATAACCAGTTTCTTCTTGTAGCTCTCTAGTGGCAGCTTCCTCAATAGTTTCATTAGCATCAATGAGACCTGCTGGCATTTCAATACAGACACCTCCAACAGGAGGTCTAAACTGCTTTTGCAATACGACTTCGTTAGGTCTACCATCAGGATACTTTAAAATTGTCAACATGCCAATAGCATCTACACCACCACTACTTCTTGTCATACGCACAGCACTATCCCATTCTCTTTGTTGACCGTTAGGGTCTTGAAATGTCAGTTTCTCTAAGCCGATCCACTTACACTCACCTGGTTGTGCTGGACGTGAGTTTAGGAACTTAGCTGCTTCTGGTTTACCTTTTAAAACTGCCATAGTTCTAAATGTTCTAATGAGTAATCTGGTTCTAGTTAAACTTCTACCTGCTCTTAGCATCTTTTTAAGTAGAATTGTATAAGAAGGGATGTTTAGTTGATCACGGCGATGATCATGACCATGTCAGGAAACCGTATATACACAAGCGAAACTGGTAATGGTAAAAAGGATCTGGTGAATATTTGCAAACAGTACTTTTATTTGAATTTATAACCACATATGGATTACCTCAAGATACTGATGATCAGCAAGTACAACTACTCCCTTTTGGTTTTATAAACCCTTTCATATTAGGATAATTCTTCCAGGGTTCGAACCCTTCCATTAAAGGTTGAGATTTTGAAAAAAAAAAAAAAAAAAAAAAAAGAATTGCATGTCTTCTTAGTTAGAAGAAAACAAGTGGTAGAGTAAAAACTGGATTTGTATTGTTCCTGTAAAAGAGTGGTATGAATGGAACTACCACTGGTAACAATGAATCTTCAGAACTCAAGGCGCAAATCCAACAGTACCTGGTAGAATCAGGTAACTATGAGATGTACGTTTTCGAAGTTTTCTTTACGATTTAACCGATAATAATGACAAGGAGCATAGATGATAAATACTAACGACTATTAATTTAATGTTTGAAGGATTTCAAACAGACTTAGCGAAAAATTACTAGAGAATGGATGGATTGATGAATTGAAAAAGATCATCAATAAGGAGGTGAATTCCTCGAATTCAACTAATTTCACTCAAATCCTTTCAAAGGTTGAACCAAAAGCACTTGAAATGGTGTCTGAACCAACGAGACAAGAGGTCTTGGATCAAATTAAATCAGTACTCAGTGAAATCGTTGATACCGAATAGTTAACAACAATTCTGCTTTTGTTAAACTAGTGCGGTGCCCCAGGAAATACGCAATTCAACTTCTAAACAACAAATTTCGTCATATTTATATACATATATATATATATATATATATTATAATACTTACAGCAGAACAATAATAATCTGATCTGAATTAAGTTTATTCGTCATAGTCTTCATCCTCGTCCACTTGTCTTACCAAATTCTCTCTAGTGTTGTTACTGTTGTTTTCCGATTGAATTTTAGATTTAATTTGTTCTTGTTCCAACCTTTCACGCTCTTCCTCCTCACGTAATTTGGCCTCTTCTTGTAACTTTTCAATAGCTTCTGCGCTTGGCTTGATTACGGTTTCAGGATCTTGCGTTGACGATGGATCAAGTTTTCCACTAGTGGTAACATCAACAATTGCCGCCCTCACGGGTGAGTCCTGACCGGCTGGTCCATTACCAATATCCGACCCTGGTCCTGAAGATTCGCTGTTTTTTTTCGATCCCTGTTGATCACCTTGTTCTTTGGAGGGTGCTAGTGGTGTTGGTGATGCTGAAGTTGCTGGTTGCACCTCTGAATCCCTTCGAGACTCTTCAGGTTGGCCGTCAGTGTTTATAACAGTCCTTGGAGATTCTGCTGAAGAATCAACAGCTGCTGCTGCTTCTGGATCTCGTACCAGTGTTTCTGCTTGTGCCGTAGGCGCTGGTGGTGCAGCAGATGAGGGGAGTGCTTCGCCTTTAACTACATCTTCATTCTCTCTTTCAGTCTTACTTTCATTTGAAACTGCAGCCGTGACGCCCGACTTTGGTTCTGTGTTATGGGTTGTCGGTACCACTGCAGTCTCACTATGCGTTGGATTATTTTCAGCACCATCTGATTTTCCAGATTCTGAAACTGTAGTTTCCTGAACTGGAGAATTCACATGTTCAGTAGTATCTCTTTCACTTTTTAAAATCGCTGGAGTTTCCTTTGGTGATTTTTTAGCTTTAAATTTTTTAGGTTGAGGTTCCGTCGAACTTCCCGTTAGATTGGCGGTAAGATTAGGAGGTGAGCCATTACCTGTTTCGTTCCCGTTAGGGCTTGCAGCGTTGACGAAATTATGAATATTGCTGCCATCCATCTGTCTTTTTTGTGGTAGACCAGGATTAGCACCTGATTGGTGCTGTTGTTGATGCTGCTGCTGGTGCAACATTTGGGATGAATGTGATGGGGGTTGTGGTGCCAGTATAGCTGGATTTGGTTGCTGTTGCTCTTCTTGTTGTTGTTCTTGTCGTTGAAACACAGGCAAATGTTGTGGAATCTGTGTGTGTGCTGCAGTGAGTGCTGATGGTTGTGAAGGTGTACCAGTGACCGTAGGTTGTTGCTGCATAATTTGTTGTGAAAAACTCCTTCTCTCATGAGGCATTGGTTCAGCTTGGGGGTGCGTATGTTGGGGCGGCAGTATAGAGGCAGTCGATGGGTAATGGACGTTGAGAATGTGAGATTGTGCAGCTTGGGCTTGTGCAGCTTGGGCTTGGGCAGCTTGGGCTTGGGCAGCTTGGGCTTGGGCAGCTTGGGCTTGGGCAGCTTGGGCTTGGGCAGCTTGGGCTTGGGCAGCTTGGGCTTGGGCTTGTGCTTGTGCTTGTACCTGTGCCTGTGCTTGTACCTGTGCCTGTGCCTGTGCCTGTGCACGAGCTTGGGCTTGTGCCTGTGCTTGTACTTCGGCCTGCGCCTGTGCAGCTTGTACTTGAGCCTGCTGCTGTATAATTTGCTGCTGGCCCAATTGTTCATTAGCATACATTGTAGCTGCCGGTGGTCTAACATTCAAAGGGTTTACCTGATCATTAAATTGTAAAGTTGGTTGTAACATAATTGGTGGTGGTGGTGGTGCAATATTAGTACCATCAGAAGTTGTTGTACCACCGTTAGCTAGGCTTGCCGCAGCATTGGGATTTGCTAGTTGTTGATTCAATGCCTCCAGTCTTTCTCTAATATGCATATTTTCAGGATCGAGTCTCGCGGCCTGTTTATAAGCATCTAATGCATCCGTTAGCTGATTATTACAAGTTTCATACAGTGTCCCCAAATCATACCAGACTTCACTAATATAAGGATTCAACCTAATAGCCCTTGTATAAGCATCTAATGCATCTCTGTATTGAGAAATTTGATAGTATAAAACACCAATTGAACACCAAAAAATTGGATTTCTTGAATCTCTGTTTACAGCCTGCTGGAAAGCGTCGTATGCCGCCGTATAATCACTTCTAATCATATGAACACGACCTAAATGATACCATGTGGTTGCATCAGACGGATCGACTTCTAATGATTTTGATAAAAAGTTCAAAGCCTTCTGAGGATCATAAAATTGAACGTTATTCATACCGTAAAGACAGCCTAACTGCTGTAGAACTTTTGCATGGTGTTCGTTCTGTAAAAGTACATGTTCATAAGCTTCTCTTGCACCTTGCCACTCACCCATATTTTCAAGAACAGATCCCAACTGAAACCAAATATCCCACTCTTGTAGTGGTGCTGGTGGTTGTGGTAAAATATAACGAAAACATTCTAGTGCTTGGTTCCACTTACCTTGATGTTTATAAATAATTCCCAACCTAAAGTAAATTTCATTCGCTTTCTCAAAATGTGGATCTAATTCCAATACTTTTGCAAATGCTTCTTCAGCATAATCCAATGAACCATATCTGTCATAAAGTATCCCAATTCCATGCCATAATTTCGGCACATTTGGATTACTCAGATGGTATAAAGCTTGTTGATAAGCATTATAAGCCCTTTGCAAATCATCCAACATCAAATAACAGTGACCTAATGTTGCCCATACATCAGAAAGTTCCGGATTCACAGATAATGCCCGTTCGTATAATTCTGCTGCTCTTTGGAACATATCTCTCGATCTGTAAAGATGTGCTAATGACGTCAAAGCCTTTGTAGATGCCTGGTTATACTGCAAGGTTGCGTCGTATGCCATAGCAGCTCTATCTGCATCTCCCAATGTTTCTGCTAACGATGCAAGCGAAAGCCATGTTTCTGCTGTTGCTTGTGTCAATGGATCCAACATCTGCTGTTGCTGCTGTAGTTGTTCTTGTTCCTGTTGTTCGACTCCTGGAGGCGCTTGTAATTTCTGCTGCCCTGGCGTCATCAACACCGTTTGTATCCCACTATTCATCCTCCCCTTTCGTTGGTCTTTCTTATCACTGTTAATGTACACGTACACCTAATCGTACTTGTTAATCAGAGACGGAGTGAAGTTGAAAGAATGAGTTAAGTATGTGCTTTTCCAAACAAAATAAAGTATCGTAGTAACCTAACGACGACAGTGGTAATATATCACACTAACACACACACACAAAAAAAAAAAAAAAAGGAAAACAAAGAGGGAAAGAAAAATAAAATAAAACGAATATCAAAATGACAAAAATCAAATATCAATACAAATCAAACTTCCTTCCTCCTTACAAAGTTCCTCTTGTTATAAGCTTTGTCTTTCTTCCGAATAAGTGGACTTTGACCGTAGAACTCGTTCTCGTTTGTTGTTGTTATTCGCTTTCTTTTTTTTTTTTTTTTTTTTTTTTTTCGGTCTTTTTTTTTTCTTTATTTTCTTTCCTTCTTTCAATTCTGTCTTGATTTTCTCTACTTCCCTTGACTTGAATTAAAACTCTATTCGAGATCCGTTCTCCGCACTTTTTCCGTCTGTAGTGACGCGAGAAATCGGAATGTAATAATAATAAAAAATAGCCGCCGTTGTTGTACAGAAGAGAAAAAGGACAAAATTTATTTCCAGCTTGTTTAAATATTACATTTATTCTATGACACCAGCTAGCCGCCGACACATTTATGCTATTAGCAAGGTTTACTCCGACAATGACTACACTTACTGCCGTTCGAATTGTCTGTCAGATTTCCGTTGTTGTTTGTTGCAATGTATGAAGAGACGACTCGACATGCATGGAGTGGTGTCCGAGGAAAATACGCAGGAAGAAAAAAAGAAACATGTTCTCGGATAAATCCCACGCCCCGATGAATGGCGCAGGAGCTTCTTTTTTCTTTATTTCTCCCTAGAAAGACGCAGAGAAAGAGAAATTCGTATGGATGCACCCCTTAATTATTTTTTCCAAAATAGTATCAAAAAGAAAAGAGAGGGGTTTTTTTTCCGGACCAATAATATCAAAGCTTTTTCTAATTACTAAGATCGTAGTCGCTTACGGGCGGGTAATACGCTTTCTCATTTTTCTATTTCGGTGGCAAAAAAAATTTTCACGAGTATAAATACGATGCTAGAGTCTGAATTTTGCCGCCGAGGTCTTTGAGTCATACAATAATCTGCCGGTAAACGCTTCCATGCTCGAAGAAGGTGGGTTTTTAAGAAGGGGAAGAAGAAGAAATGCTAAAAAAATAAATTATGCTGAAAGTGACGATGAGGTGAAACAGGAAGGTGATCAAAGTTTTCAACCAAAGATCAAACAAGAAGAGGAAGGTAGTGATGACATCGAAGTTATAGAGATTAAAGCTGAGTCGGATAAGGAGGATGAGGATGAGGATGATAAACCTTTATCAGGACGTGGCTCCAAAAGAGGCAAGAGGCAGCAGAAAACGAAGACAGATACGAATGGTAGCGGTAAAAGGGCTAAGACGAAGAAAAAGGAGGCAAAACCGAAAATGTCTAATTTTGATCGTAATACAGAAAAACTATTTCAACAGCATCCACGTTTAAGATCTGTTTTTCCAGAACTAGAGAATGTTGTGATACCATCACCTGAAAGGGCAGTACAACCAACAGGCATGAAAGTAAAACTGTTGCCATTTCAATTAGAAGGATTATTATGGTTGAAGCGTCAAGAGGAGAGTAAGTATAGAGGTGGTGTTCTTTCGGATGAAATGGGTATGGGTAAAACGATTCAGATGATTTCTTTGATTATGGACAATATATCTAATTCACCGACTCTAGTGGTTGCACCTACAGTTGCTTTAATGCAGTGGAAGAATGAGATTGACGAACATACAGGTGGTAGACTGAAGGCCTATGTTTTTCATGGTGGTAATCGAACGAATAATATGGCAGATCTAAATGGTTACCAGGTTGTGTTAACTACTTATTCCGTTCTTGAATCGGTTTATCGGTTACAAGCGTATGGATTTCGTAGGAAGACAGGGTTGAAAAAGGAGAAATCAGTTCTTCATAATACTGAATTCTATCGGGTTGTATTGGATGAAGCTCATAATATTAAAGATCGTCAAAGTAGTACAGCTAAAGCTGTTAATGGATTGAAAGCGCAGAAACGTTGGTGTTTGACCGGTACTCCCTTACAGAATAGAATTGGTGAGATGTACTCTTTAATCAGATTTTTAGATGTAGAACCGTTTTCTGCATATTTTTGTATCAGATGTGATTGTAATTCCAAACAATGGAGGTTTTCCGATAATATGCATTGTGATGCCTGTGGACATGTTATGATGCAACATCGAAATTTTTTCAACCATTTCATGTTGAAGAATATTCAGCAATATGGTGCTGAAGGGCCTGGTTTTGAAGCATTTAAAAGAATACAACTATTATTGAAGAGTATAATGCTGAGAAGAACAAAGGTGGAAAGAGCTGACGATTTAGGATTACCACCGCGTATTGTTACTGTAAGAAGGGATTATTTCAATGAAGAAGAAAAAGATCTTTATCGAAGTCTTTATACAGACGTTAAACGGAAGTATAACTCTTATGTGGAAGAAGGTGTGGTTCTAAACAATTATGCCAATATCTTCACTTTAATTACAAGGATGAGACAACTAGCGGATCATCCTGATCTTGTTCTGAAAAGATTGCCTGGTACTGGTAGTGAGAATGAAGATGGTGTCATAGTTTGTCAACTGTGTAATGATGAAGCTGAAGAGCCTATTGAGTCAAAATGCCATCATAAGTTTTGTCGCCTCTGCATCAAGGAATATGTTGAGTCATTTATTGAAGAATCACAAAAAAAATTGACCTGTCCAGTGTGTCATATTGGATTGAGTATTGATTTGTCACAACAGTCGATTGAAGTTGACATGGATTCTTTCCACAAACAGAGTATCGTCAGTAGATTAAATATGCAGGGGACGTGGAGATCCTCAACTAAGATTGAAGCCCTAGTAGAAGAACTCTACAATTTAAGAAGTGATAAACGGACTATAAAATCGATTGTTTTTTCACAATTTACTAGTATGTTAGACTTGGTAGATTGGAGATTGAAAAGAGCCGGATTTGAAACTGTTAAATTGCAAGGTAGTATGTCACCCACCCAAAGAGATGAAACTATTAAGTATTTTATGAGAAATATCAAATGCGAAGTATTTTTAGTTAGTTTAAAAGCCGGTGGTGTCGCATTAAATTTATGTGAAGCTTCTCAAGTTTTCATTATGGATCCTTGGTGGAATCCAAGTGTTGAATGGCAAAGTGGTGATAGAGTCCACCGTATTGGTCAATATAGGCCTGTGAAGATTACAAGATTCTGCATTGAAGATAGTATCGAGTCTAGAATTATAGAACTACAAGAGAAAAAGGCGAACATGATCCATGCTACGATTAATCAAGATGAGGCTGCAATTAATAGGTTGACCCCGGGTGATTTACAGTTTCTGTTCAACAATTGAACATTTAAATATCAGATTTTATTTCGATAGACTTTGTATGTATATTGTATTAGTAAATAAATAAAAAGGTGTTGGTTATTTTATACTTAGTTTTACTTTATGCACGTCCATTATCTACGAGCACCGGCACCAGAGGAAATTAGTTTTAACTGCTTATCGGTGATGCTTATAGATGGTAAAGTTAATTCACCCCTATGAGTTGGTGCCTCCAAAAACCCCGTTTTGATCAAGAACGAAATGTAAATACCAATCTGCTCAGGCGTAGCTCCCTTTCCATTACTGACGTCCTCACCAGACCAGCTTATATCCCTTTTTAATGAACTGACCGCATTGGTATCGTCCAATTCAGGTGCCTTTGTGTTCGCAGGTAAATTATCCAATACCATGTGCAATAATGGGTAAAGAGCATTATCTTGACCCTTTTCGACCACACAAGATTCAAGGGTCTTCCTCCAACTATCATAATCGACTAACTCTACGTCGTAACCATAGTTGCTCAATTGGCATAAGTAGTCTCTCAAAAGAATGCGTGGATGACCAGTAACGTGAGCAACCGTAAATTCATTCTGAGAAGGTGGGTTCAGTGCAGTTGCTACAACAACTCTAGCAACATGATCTACGGGAACCATATTCGTGTAATTCCTAATATCAGGAGCTTTGCCTAATTGCACGACACCTTTCAATAGACGTAATAAGAAATCATCAGTATTTGAAGACCCATTTTTGGATGCACCTGTCACATAACCTGGTCTTACAATACATCCACGTAGTCCCTTCTCACCTGCCTTTCTAATTATATGTTCAGCTGCCCACTTGGATTGTCCATAACCACCACCAAGGCCTGTAGAAGATCCCATCAAATTATCAGATTCTGATAAACCGGCTTTGCCTTCAGTTACTGAACTTTCAGAAAGTTTGAGGTAGTGCTCATTATCCAACGTGGATGTGGAAGAGACAAAGTCAAAGAATTTGGGTTTCCCGCTAGCGGCTAAATTCATCACATTGATAGTGGAAATGACATTGGAGTCTCTCAATTTATCGTAAGGGTATATCCAGTGCACGAATGCACCATTGTGAATGATAACATCGATTTCTTTAGTTAAGTTTGCCCATTTGCTATCACTTAACCCAAATTGAGGTTTAGACAAATCGCCTAGGACAACTTGTATACGAGAGGCAAATGATGGGTCCCAAACACCATAAGTTTGACCAGCTTTGACCAATCTTTCTAAAGCTTTAGATTCATCTTGGGCACGCACATGAGCAAAGACTTTGATTTCGTAGTTTGATGTCGAACGATTTAACAAATCAGAAAGGATATAAGAACCTAAGAAGCCTGTTACCCCTGTGACGAAAACGTTAATGATAGATCTGTGTGGGACATCCTTTGGAGAGACAAATGGCTCACGAGATGGGTAAGAGCTTGGTAAAGTTTTGACCAGTTCTTCAGAGTCTTTAGCGTAGTTGACACTCGAGGTATTCGATGTTGGTTTAATAGACTCTTTAGTATCCTTCGAAATTGCAGCAGCGAATAGTTTGATGGTCGGATATTTGAAGATGGTACCTAAAGGAAGGTCCACATTCAATCTCTTTTTTACAGAGAAAATCATCCTAGTAGCTAAGATGGAATGACCACCCAGATCGAAGAAAGAATCTTCAGGGCTCACAGATGCTGGTTTTGTTGGCAAAACCTCTAACCACAGATCACGAACCTTACGTTCCTCAGAAGAAAATTCGGAGTCATCTATATCAGTGGTAGTATTGGCGGCAGCTAAATCTAAGTCTTTTTTTGAAGGAAACTGCAACTTTGGCTTGTCGACTTTACCATTAGGGTTTAATGGTAAGTTTTCCAAAACTATTGTCAAAGATGGGATAGCATAGTTTGCCAATCTTTTCTTTAAAAATTCCTTAATATTTTTGGCTAATAAGTGGTAACCGACTAATCCTTTAACTACAGCATTAGACGTTACAGATCCTGGGACATCACTTTGAAATTTGGATAATTCTTCGGGTTTATCAAATCTTGGAACCATGAAGGTAACTAAAGTAGGTTCATCTTCGGTATTCTTGCGAACCAAGGTGATATTCTCTCTAACAAGAGGATGTTGAGAAATATGGGTATCAATTTCACCCAACTCGATCCTGAACCCACGGATCTTAACTTGGTCATCGGCACGACCACAACATTCACAATTACCGTCTGGTAAGTAACGACCCAAATCACCAGTTCTGTACAATCTATCCCTTGGACCGAGCCAAAATTGTCTCCATGGCTCACCATTGTCTTTATCTAGATGGTCCCAGTGACCCTTTTCAAGGAACCAGTTTTCCACGAACTTCTCTTTGTTCAAATCTGGGAGGCCACGGTAACCTTCTGCAAGACCACCGGCACGGATATACATTTCACCAATTTCACCAACACCACAAAGTTGAGTACGATCATTTCTATTCACAATTAATACTTGAACGTTGAGCATACCTTTACCTGCTGGCATCACATCTTTCAACCTTTTCAAGAACTCTGGATCTTGAGACCTCGACTTGACTTCAAAGAAAGAAACTGCTCGTTGGGTTTCAGTCGTACCATACATGTTAACAATGCAACAGTTTTCAGCTAGGGTCTGTAGTCTCAAGCAATCACGTTTGGTTAAAATGTCACCGACAAAGAAAGCATGGTGTAATTTGGGGAAAGGCGTTACCGCTTGAGCTGTTAATAACTGGCCCATGGCAGGAGTCAAATGGGTGACAGAACAGCCATGATTACTCATCCATTCTGCCAATTTACCTGGTGTACCAATGTCATCTTGGGTAGGAACATAAAGTTGAGCACCTAAAAATAATGGTGTGAACATGTCTCTTTGAATAGGATCATGAGCAATACCACTTAGCATCGTAAATCTGTCCTTCTCAGACAAATCAAATTGCTTAGACATCCAGTTAAAATAATATGCTAGGGAATAATGTCTACCTAAGACACCCTTTGGAATACCTTCAGAGCCTGAGGTGAAAGAAAGAGTCGGGTTAGAGTCGGGCCCCACAACAACACCGCTACGTGTATCTTTTAAGTGTTCAAAAGGTGCTAAAACATCATTGCCATCTAATGTCCCTTGGAGAGATGCATCGTCCTGTAGTTCAATCGAAGGAATACGGCTGACGACATCAAGCTCCCTTGCTATGTAATCTTCGACTAGTTGGTCCAATTGACCTGCAGCTCTGATGACAATCAACCCACGAGGTTTGGCCACACTCAAATAGATATTCTGTCTGGCTGGTGGATAAGCAGGATCAATCACAGAAAAAGTAGCACCAGCTTTTAAGACACCCATGACACAGACCATCAAATCTACACCACGAGAGGAATAGATCATAACCACATCACCTCTTTTGATGCCAGTCTGTACCAGATAATGGGCTACAATGTTTGAAGCACGATTGATATCTCTATATGTGAAAACGCGGGTCTTTGTAGAATGGAATGGAGGTGTTTCCACCACGCAGGTTCTATCTGGGAATCTTTCAGCATTATCTTGAAAGATGTCGTGAATACAACCAATGAATCCACACCAGTCCAAATTAGCACTTGGATCAGGTACTACACCTTCAGTGGAAGGCGTTAAAAGTGGAAGTTTGGTAATGCGCTGCGAAGGATTTTCGAGTACGTAGGAAGTAAACTGTAAGAACTGATCGGCCATAATAGAAATTCTGTCTAAAGAGTACAATAATTCATTGTATTTCAATTCAAGTACTGAATTGTTATCATTTAAAGTCTGTAGGTTTAGTGCAAGGTCCAATCGATGGTGTTTAAAATGTTCTAAAGTAAATTCATGTTCATTCTTCAAAAACGCTAAACGGAATAGTTGAGGCGCCTTCTCCAACTCTTGGTTCCTTTGAATTGTTTCTGCCAATGAGTCAAAATTTACACCTTCAGATGATGGTAATGACTGCAATTCCTTAGCCACCACTTCGTAAAGTTCTTGAAAAGACCAAGTAGGTTGAATGTTGAATCTCAAAACTTTGTTCCCTGCAACATATAAAACAATATCATCATCACCGCTAGTTCTAAATACTATGGCCGCCCAAACACTAAGACCCACGATGTACTTGTCAGCAAAACGAGAAGGGACATTGAACTGAGGAACTGCCACAGAATATGATCCATTCTGAGTAAATGGCTCCTGGAAAGGACGTAAGTAATCGTGAGGAAGAACACTTAGTGTTGGATTATGCAATTTTTCACTCCAGGTTTGCATCTTGGTGAAATTTACAAGGAGTGGGATGGGAAAGAAAATACAGCAGGAAAAAACTAGTGTTTTCGAAAGATACAGTCCTAATTAAAGAGAATATAGGTTTGAAAATAATCTTCCTTTCTTATAACCTTTTTTTAAAAAGATTCTACTCTTAGCCGTCGAAGAGTCATTATAAGTTTTCGCTTTCAATATTCCCGTGGAAAAATCAGTTTCTTAAAAGCGATGAGTATCAGGGCCAAAATGATTTTCAATAAAAATAATGAACCTATAGGATCTATAATTTAGATGGATTTTAATATCAGATTTGCTAGAGCTTGGAGACTTGGTCTTTTGAGTCCTCAAATTTGAACTTGTCTTGACGATCGATTGAATTTTGTTATTTTCTTGGCACTGGAAAAGTAGCATTACATACTAAAAAGTGTCATAGTTGCATAACAACTGCAATAATGGTTTAAGGCCAATTGGTAAGGTATTGGCCTTGAAACCTTGACAACAATTCCACATTTGACTAGTTTCTCAGCTACATATGTACAAAATCTTGGTGTTTGTAAGAGATACAGTCCAAAAAAAAAAAACACCAAGGTGTCTTGTATATATATTACTTGAAATATCGCTACGCCATATGCCTATTTATCAAAGCTTTATCGCTATGTTCTACTTCAAGATGTTGTTTATTATTACAGCATGTACATTTTATCTTTCCAACGAATTTACGTTTTGTTCTCCATAGTCAATATTTAATTCAATAAAATAAATACTAGCGTATATCACATGTTATACATCACTAACAACGAAATAGGGCTTATAAAATAGGGCACAAAAATGGAATCAGGGCTAAGTTAGGGCACATAAATATTGTACTCATTAAATA
Source organism: Zygosaccharomyces gambellarensis (assembly GCA_030571545.1). NCBI lineage: Eukaryota > Fungi > Ascomycota > Saccharomycetes > Saccharomycetales > Saccharomycetaceae > Zygosaccharomyces > Zygosaccharomyces gambellarensis. The sequence continues at coordinate 587,046 of JAJLXU010000004.1, forward strand.
CGAAATACAAAAGTTGCCCACTATTTGCAAAATATTAGAATTGGAAGATGAAGCACCTAATTGGAAAAGTTACAGAAGCACAAATGCTTGAAGGACAGTTTCCATAACTTCTTATACAATTGACGGAAATTTTAATCCAGTATTATTGATACGAGTAATCTTATGTTTCATTTGCCTAGAATCCCAACGTCATTGTGCTAGAGGTAAAAAAACACCAGTTAGCGAAAGAAGATACTAAGACTGACAAAAAACGAAAAGAGCTTAAGAATTGAGGGGAGAGGACAGTTCAGCTATAATTTTTGAGGCCTATTTATTATAAAGAGTATTGTAATTCACGATGTCGCAAAGAAAATTGCAACAAGATATTGATAAACTGCTGAAGAAAGTTAAGGAAGGTTTTATGGATTTCGAAGAAGTTTATGATAAATTCCAGTCTACAGATCCAGAGAATACTTCATACAGGGAAAAATTAGAATCTGATTTGAAAAGGGAAATTAAGAAATTACAAAAGCACAGAGATCAAATCAAGACGTGGTTAAGTAAAGAAGATGTTAAAGACAAACAATCGATTTTATTAGAAAATCGTAGAATGATTGAAAATGGTATGGAAAGGTTCAAATCAGTTGAAAAATTGATGAAGACAAAACAATTTTCCACTGAGGCATTGACGAATCCTGATATTATTAAGGATCCTCGTGAATTGAAAAGGAGAGATCAGTTGTTATTTGTTCAAGACTGTTTAGAAGAGTTACAAAAGCAGTTAGAAAGTCATGAAGCTCAAGAAGAACAGGAACAAATTGAAAGGCACGAATTTCATGTCCATAATCTGGAAAACATTTTGAAATTACTGCAGAATAATGAACTGGAGCCAGACACGGTACAGGAATATCAAGATGACATCCAATATTACGTGGAAAATAATGATGACCCTGATTTCATTGAATATGACACAATTTACGAGGATATGGGGTGTGAAATAAAACCTAATCAAGAAATTACAAACAGTAAAGACGTTGCAACAAGTTCTTCATCTCACGACACTTCGAATATCAGTGCAGCCCCGGTGACGACTGCATCTGCATCTGCATCCGCGGCAGCAGCCAGTGGAACTTCTACACCTAGTGGTGACATATCCTCCCCAGTAAATGGGACCCCTCACAGTTCCAAAACTTTGAAGAAACAAGAAAAGTCACCAAAAAAGAAAGTCCAAACTGGAATTGGAGAGACAGATTCAAACGCAGATACACCAAGTCGTGTAACATCAACTCAATTGGCGCAGGCTTCTCCTACGCCAGAAGCCATAACGTTAGCTCAAGTGAATTCGAATACAAAGCCGGAAGCTACTCCTGATAATACCAGTGCGAACACTACAAGTAACAACGCTGCTAACAATGTAGTCATGAATAAAAAGAAAGAAATAGCGCAACCGCCACCGGAATCACAGCCGCCAAAGGATAGATCAAACGAAATTGAAAATCAAATACATCGTGATTTGGAAGAGCAAAACGCATTTAAAAATGAGTTATTTGGTGCGGAGTTGAAATATTGGTTACGATCAAAAAGACCGTTGATGCAACCATATAAGGAAATGCCAGAAAGAATGGTAACACAACTAGAATCATCATTACTCAATTGTCCAGATTCGCTAGATGCAGATTCACCACATTTCTACAGAAAGCCATTGTCGTTACCACATCCAACTTCAATTTTCTTCCCCAGTGAACCAATAAGATTCGTATGTCCCGTTGATGTAATGTCATCACCAACTCAACCTACGAATACGAATGTTGTACAGCAACCACAGCAACCACAACAGCGACAACATAGCCCATCACAAGAGCAAATTGACGGTAATGCCGATGGAAAGGATGAACATGAAGATATTTATTCTCGAACATCACTAGCTCGTATACTGAGGAAATTCGATCTGGACACTCTATTCTTCATTTTCTATCATTATCAAGGTACTTATGAACAATTTTTAGCTGCTCGTGAGCTCGCCAAGAATAGAAAATGGAAGTTTAACAAAGTAGATCGTTGTTGGTATTATAAAGAAGTGGAGAAGTTACCTCCTGGAATGCCACAAAGCGAAGAAGAAACATGGAGGTATTTCGATTATCAGAGGAGTTGGTTAGCAAGACGTTGTAATAATGATTTTGTTCAGAACGAAGAAAACTTTGAGAAAATTTAGACTTTTCTCCATTATCACCATCCTCACAATCGATTATATTATATTATGCATTTTTTCCCTTCCCTTTTCTAATTTCTTTTATCAGATTTAAAATAAAAATTAAAGAAATTTCTTTTTAATATAATGTAATGTACATATAAATATTTTTATTCCCCCCAAAATGAATGAAAGATGTAACTTTACAATTCACTCTCTAAGAATGATTCGCTGAAATGAGTTAATTGGCGAAAATTGTGTTCAAATCCATCAACACCACCATAGTAAGGATCATCAACGATTGTGTCAAATTTGCCATTGCTTTTGTTCCAGTTACCAAATAGTTCAACCCTTGCTTTCGTCCCGTTTGGTTGTATACGATGCAAGCTACGTAAATTCATTTCATCCATACAAAGAACATAGTCAAACATCGTAAAATGTATTGGTTTTATCTGTTTTCCCTTATGATCAACAGCAACCCCATGAGAACGGCATGTAGAAACCGACCTTTGATCTGGTGCTTCACCACTATGCCAACCACTAGTACCAAACGAATCAATTCTATCAAACTTATCTTCTAATCCCTTCGTCTTTACAATATGATAAAAAACCGCTTCTGCCATAGGTGAACGGCAAATATTACCAAGGCAAACAAATGCAACCGAAATCTTTTCACTTCGAGTCATGATCTACTTTCTTAGTCTTTTTTGTTTGAATGATCTTTTCTACTATTGTTTGCAGTTTGTAATCTGTCACTCTTGATAGAAAAGAAAACTCCGAAAATCCTCTAGGGTCTTAAATACTTTAATAATAATAACAAAAAAAAAAAAAAAAATATATATATATATATATATATATAACACTGATCATCTGACGAATAAATTAATTCATACCCACGACAAGTCTATATTCGTGACACATATAAGATATATTTATTTATTTGCATATAGGTAAACTATGTTCACTTAAATCAACCACCTTAGAAGGCTCTTCTGACAGGAGAGTAAACTTGTCTACCCTTGTAGAAGTTGATAGTCTTTTCTGCTCTGGAAGCAACTCCCTCTGGAACAAAGTCAAAGTGCTTGTAAGCAGCAGCACATGGTGCTGACACACCGAAAGTGGTCAAACCGAAAGACTGGTGAGCGTATCTCTCCCAGCCAACAGGAGACAAAACTTCGACAGACAAAATTGGAACACCGTCTGGCAACACAGAAACTCTATATTCCTCTGATTGTTCATCGAAGATATCCAAACATGGAGCAGAAACAATACGAGCCTTAATGTTCTTCGAAGCCAAAAGCTTAGCAGCTTCAACAATCAAAGAAACTTCAGAACCAGTACCGATTAAGACAACATCTGGCTTTTCAACGTCTTGCAAAACGTAAGCACCCCTTTGAGACTTGTAGCGACAAGAACCTTCCAATTGTGGCAAGTTCTGTCTGGACAAAGCAATGATAGCTGGGGTGTGAATAGATGGAACAGCATTCAAATAAGCACCAGAAACTTCGTTACCATCAGCAGGTCTCCAGACATGCATGTTTGGCAAAGCTCTGAAGTGAGCCAAAGTCTCGATAGGTTGATGGGTTGGACCATCTTCACCAACACCAATAGAGTCGTGAGTAGCAACGTAAATAGCTGGGTGACCAGACAATGCAGATAATCTAACGGAACCAGAACCATAGGAGACAAAGTTCAAGAAAGTACCACCATATGGTTTGAAGTTAGCACCGAAGGCAGCGATACCATTCAAAACGGCACCCATAGCGTGCTCTCTGATACCATATCTGATGTATCTACCAGACCAAGAACCTAGACCAGTAGATGGTGGTTGGAAATCCACAGCCTCAGCCCATCTGGTCAAGTTAGATGGAGTTAAGTCTGCAGAACCACCAATCAATTCTGGGATAGTCTTGTAAATGTTTTCAATAACAGCTTCAGAAAGCTTTCTGGTGGCAACAGGTTTGTCACTTGGAGAGTAACTTGGTAGGTTCTTATCCCAACCTTCTGGCAAAACACCCTTCAATCTTCTAGCCAAGGACTTACCTTCTTCAGGGTATTTCTTTTGATATTCAGCAAATAATTGGTCCCATTTCTTGTTAGCCTCAATACCTGGCTCAGTGACAGTCTTTCTGTAGTAGTCGTAAACTTCTTGTGGGACAACAAAAGATTGCTGAGGGTCAAAGTTCAACTTCTGCTTCAATTGAGCCAAATCATCTGGCTTCAATGGAGCACCATGCACACCATGAGTACCCTGTTGCAAAGAACCGTAACCAATGATAGTGGTCAATCTAATCAAACTTGGCTTGTCGGTAATTAGCTTAGCCCTCTCAATTGCATCCAAAAGAGCCTTTGGATCTTCTGTGTTACCAGTAACATCGATCACATCCCAGGCGTAAGCCTCGTATCTCTTCTTGGTATCTTCAGTGAAAGACAAGTCAGTAGGACCGTCAATAGTGATGCTGTTGTTGTCGAAGATCATGATCAAGTTACCCAATTGCAAGTGACCAGCCAAAGAAGATGCCTCCGAAGAAATACCTTCTTGCATACATCCATCACCAGCAAACACATAAGTGTAACTGTCTGATAGAGTGAACTCTGGCTTGTTGTAGGTAGCAGCCAAGTTTCTCTGAGCAATAGCCATACCAACAGCGTTACCAACACCTTGACCCAATGGACCAGTGGTAACATCAACACCATCCAATTCAGACTCTGGGTGACCCGGCGTTCTAGATTTCAATTGTCTGAATTGCTTCAAGTCCTCAATTCTGTAGAAATCATATCCAGTAAGGTGGAAGATAGAGTACAACAGAGCACATGCATGACCATTTGACAAAACAAATCTGTCTCTGTTAATCCAGCCCGGATTCTTTGGGTTGATAGTAATCGTCTTCAACAAGGCGTGTGCTGCTGGTGCAAGCGCCAATGGGGCACCTGGGTGACCAGACTTAGAATGGCATGGTTGGTCAACAGACAAAAGCTTCAATGTTCTGATGGCCAAATCATCGATTTCACCGAATTCGTGTGGTGCAACCATTTTTTGCTTTATTTTCTATAGAGTCTCTTCAATTGAGCAGTCGTAATAACAAGCACTAGCGTTCCTCAACTATCTAGAGCTCTTATTGTACTGTGCTGAATTTCAACCAAGGATCAAAAAAAGGGGAATTCCAAGTATTACTGCCGGGTGGCAAATTCAAACTACAATAAAATCCTTTCCCTTATATACAACTTCCAGAGAGGAAGAAGGAAAAAAAAACAGGGGTGGACCACATTTGCCATACTTTCCAATGAGCGGGTGCTCTTACTAAAAAGCCAAGGATAGTGACCAGTGACATTTTTCTGGCTTCCCCTCCCTGATGAGAGCAGGGTAATGACCTTCCACATTTGGTAAGACTCGTGTCTCGGAGTACCGTGTTACTTCATATGGCACCTAAGTAATCGCAGGTAGTGAAGATTTATCTCAAGGACAAAATTGTCATTGCGGTAAAAGGATCAAAAAAAACGTCGGCAGCAGCCAGAAAATGACCAGTGAAAAGTCTACTCCTCAAGGGAAAGCGAGCTGTTAATCGCAGGAAGTCACTTGTTGCCTTCAGATCAGAAGAGGGTATTTAGCAATGATAATGACATGGTCAATAAGATGGTAAGATACAAAATCTGCAAGTGTCTTTCTTCGTTGCAATTGCGCCCAGGCTGGCGCGCATGCGCGCCAGCGGGCGCCTTCATAATAACCGCGCACGGCGCGGTTATTATATATATATATTCTTATGTAATTCATTCCGGATCTGCAAAAGGACTTGTTGGTCTACTTTCGTCGGACAAACGCTCAGGCGGCTCTGGTCCTGCGACATCGAGGACAAAACTGCCGCTTCCTGCATCACTTTGATTTTCACTCCGGATAGTTTCTTGCTGGCGGTCTGATTCTTGATACGGTAGTTCTTCAGCTTCTGGGGTTTCCTCTATCTGAACCAGTTTTGGCTTGGCTCTTATTGCGGTAGTGAGATCTCGGGGTTCGCCCTCTGGTGTAGTAGTAGTTGTGTTGGTAGCCGAATCTGTGGGAACACTTGTAGGCGCCTCGGGTTTACTGCTGGTATCATTACTTGTGTTTGAATTAGCATCTGGATTTGGATTCGAGTTTAGATTTTGATTTTGATTTGGATTTGCAGGTGAATTAGTTGACGAATCGTCAGGACCGAGGATTGATGATCCAAGAGTGATATGGGATCTAACGTCACTGTTCCTTGGACGTGAACCCGGCAGTGGTCTGCTGGTAACACCTGGAATGTAGGCAATTGGAAGGATATTACTGGCCTTCGTCTGAGTCGTCACAGTACTGTTTCTAGTGCTACTGTGAACATCTGCAGCTGCCTTATGCGGCAGTTCTGCAATTGCATCGTTCATCTCATCCTCGCTTGCTTCGTGATCACTCACACTATCGTCATCATCGCTATCTTCATAATCCACATCGCTAAATTCGGCATCCTGGCCATACATCTCCCTTGATTCTGCTAATCTATCTTTCTTCTCCCTGAGAATTTTTTTCCAATAGTAATGGTATAGCCAAAACAACAACAGCGCAACACCAAGCACAACACCACCTACAACACCACCAACGACACCACCAACGATTTTCCCACTGTTAGATTGATTTTGTGAATGTGTGTTGTTGTTTAAAGATGAACCACTTTTCTTCTGACAGTAGGTCTTGGGACAGGAGTGACAGGTTAACTCTGTCATAACACACCTTTCATCTTGAGCGCATTTGGGACATGGTCCCGTTGAAGGGCAGCTAACACAACCGCTGTCTCTACGAAGTATCGAAAGGCGCATCTATATTCGTTGAGAACCGAATCTTTCTTTCCTCTTGTTGAAAAAACTGCTTTACGATACTTGTTCCAATGGCATCTGCCCTGTGATATAAAGAGGCTCGCTCCATCTCGCGTCTATATATAATTTCTTCCTCTTACAACACATGAAGAATGCAGCGATGATCATCGACACGAATCCATACAACGTTCAACATTTACCCAAGAGTGGTGAGGAATTACGGGCTGCAGCTGATCCTCTCACCAAGGAAGTAGACCGTAGTTGGAAGAAGGGAAAGGTATACAAGTTTAACAAGAGTATTGAAGTTCAAACCTACAGTACAAACAAGAAGGGAGAACAATGGTTATGTCGGGTTTCCAAACATAAACTGTCCAAACAACAGTACTCGAAAGTGCTCTACACTCTATTGGGTGTGGAAGAAGGCCCTGAGGGTAAATGGGTTATGCCCGAGAGATCAAGACGGAGTATTATCGAAGCCCAGTATATAGACGTCTTGAAGAGGGTCAACATCGAAGAGGAGGTGAATGGATGGGTGAGAATCAATGCTGAATACGAATTGGGTGGTCCACTAGCCGCAAGAGAGTTTAACCAGTGGGTGTACCCTATGGAACCTTTTAGAGATGAGAAAGGCAACGAAGTATCGCTGGTTGTGTCACTGAGAGCAGATCATGATATCAAGCCTGAACCCAAGGCCAAGGGACACGTACCTGCATGGTACGTGAGTGTTGAAAGGTTAGAATACAACTATTCTACCTTGCAGTTTACTTGGCTGAATTGTTCGGCTAGTGATGCTGGTGGTAACATCCCTAAGTGGCTACAGAGTGCTACTATTGCCAAGACTGTTGCTGAGGATGTTCCTAATCTGTTCAACTATTTGGGCATGAACTGATCGCGTTGTATACGTAAGCACCTAGCAAAATGTAACCCCCAGCTTTTTCTTTTATGATATACTTTTTTTTTTTTCTATGTAGTTGCAATTCGTATAGGAATCGAAAAAAAAAAAAAAAACTAAGTGTCTGATAGACGGCCGATGTCCGAAGGACTTCGACATTAAACTGTGGTAAAAAATTCGACACCAGCAGGATTCGAACCTGCGCGGGCATAGCCCAAGAGATAACCGAAGATTGAAGCATTCGAGTCTCACGCCTTAACCACTCGGCCATAGTGTCGTACAAGATCTAAACTAGTACTTCTGAGTATCACTATATAAGCATCAAAGAGTGTAACTTAAAGAACAAAGTGGTGAATCCATCGTCTCTACTTTTAGACTAATTCGTGATATACATATTAATACATGATACAATGCGCCATGAGACGCACCATTTAAGACCTTTTCCAGATCTAATGAGAACAACCACAACCCTTCTCAGCAGTGCAGGAGCAGTTTTCACCGCAACTACTGCATTGAGGCTTGCTTCCACACTGACAGTTCTTACCCCCTTGACAGCTTGAGCTGCACTTTTCACCACATTGACAGGAATCTTTGCAAGCTTCACAAGCGCTGTTAACAATTTCACTCAACATATTATACTTCTGGGACGACTTTCTAGTAATCTACGATAACAGCCGTACAAATGCGTTAAAGACTCAACAGTTCTCTGGTGAGCAAATATGGCAAACTGCGAGCCCTTTTATAATCGTTCGGCAAAAAATGAATTACATTTTTCCCTTTAAGGGGCTTAGGAAAAACCTTCGTGGATGTATGGGTGCGCCAGGAAAAAGAAAGAACGTTTGTGTCACAAATTATTTCATTATTTCATTATTTCATTATTTCATTATTTCATTATTATTATTATTATTATTATTATTATTATTATTATAACTATAGGTGCTGTCTGCGTAGGCTACGACCACGGGAGCTGCGTTTACGTAGACTGAGTCCACGTAAGCTTAGGATGCTGGGAGTAGATTTTGATTTCTTAGATTGTGATTGTAAAAGTGGTGGGGTGCTGATCTCGCAAGAGGCGGTAGGACCCTTTGCATTGTCTTGGTGCAGAATCGTTGCAATGGGAGGGTCTTCTGAAGGTTCAGCTGCAGGAGTAGGTGTAGCAGCCGCGGAATCGTGCATCAGAGCACTGTATTTCATGTTTTGAGCTATCTGTAAACCGGGAGTAGTTTCACTTATGATACTTTCATTGCTGCTATTGCTGCGATGTGTCATCCTAGTTCCCGCGGCAAGAGATGTCGTATTGTTATCACCAAACAAATATTTATGTTCTGCCAAAGTTATAGAGGAGGAAGGCAGTCTTGAGTTGTCGAAAAAATTACGTGCTTGTACTGTAGAATGAACCCTTTGTGGTGTCCCTTCATCTTCGTCGTCTTTTATATGAACTGAATTGTTCATCACCAGTAGTCCCTCAGAATCGCTGTCGTTGGGAGCCCATTTGTCAAAATTTCTCTTCTTACCGTTGGTATGTCCGGCATTAGCACTACTGCCACCGCCAAGGTGGGCCCAATCTCTGAACCAAGTCCTCCAGTGACGATACCTATGTTGTCTATTAGTCGCCTCTGCTGATTGAAGATCATGCTCCATCGTTTTCTTCAACTGGGAACTGACAGTTTCCTCATCGATGTATGCTACAGGGCTTGATCCACTTCCAGGTGACATCATATGCGATATACGTTGGAGGAAAGTTGCCTTACCTTCAAGACGTGCATCCTCTAAAACTTTTTGCCAGCGAATGATATCTTCCATGGTACGTTTTTCAATATTATTAACCAGTAGACCCATTTGTGCGGTTTCCTCATTCAACCGCTGTAGTTCGATGTCGAAGCAATGGGATGTATCTTCATGTTCAAACATGAACATGAAATCGTCTTCGTCGTCTTCACGACGGTTAGCCAATTGATTCATAGCAAATGATAATACTGACCTTGCTTTCCTTCCTCTAGAAATTTAGTACTAGAAATATTGAAATCCAATAACTAAGAGTTAAAAGAGGCTTAAATTTTGGTACTAAAGCTTTAACATTTATATTTATCGCCCATTTTTTGTACCATTTTTTTTTTTTTGCCGACGCTGACATTGCACCTGGCGCGCGACACAGTCGAAATTTAAATAAATCCCGAAATAAAACGTGTCAAACTTGAGAGAGAAGAAAAGGTTTCGGATATTTTAGCCTCACCGCATTTTTAGATCTTTCCGAACTTTGCTTCTTTAAAAATCTGCCAGTCTGGTATCCGAATGTTATTCTTCCAGAATAGTTTTATTCATGTCTCAAAAGCTTGATAAACAGTATCTGATCAATTCAATGAAACAAGCAATTTACTTTGGGTTAACCTCTTGTTGTTAACACTTGTTTGAATATATTTTTTCTTTAGAATAAAATCTATCTGTCAAGTATTCTATCAATCACTTTATCATTACAAAACATAAAATGCCAAGATCTTTCAGCCCTATTATCACATGTAAATGTGTCCATCCTTAGGACTTGATGTTGTTTGCGTCAGCCCGGAAAATAAATAACTCTAATTGAAATGGATTGACGAAAATACAAACAGTAAAGTGTTCAGACCTTATCCAAGAACTAATCGTCAAGATCCTCAAGAGCAATGGCTCTCATATTTACTAAAAAGTTGACAGCGATTCTGTTGACTGTAGTGATTTTAATCACCACTGTGAAGTGTTATGGCATCTGGCAGCATCAAATAACGGAATCCAAGACACCTGTCATACAAGTACGCAATAGGGAGAGGTCACAGGATGGCAATCATGAAGGTGCGAAACAGGAATTATTTTGTGCAGTGACGAATCCAACTTCTGGTTCATATATCGATTTATCGCAATTATCAACAACACCCAATAATGCAGGCGATAATGACAAGCATCGTCCAGCGGAATCAAAGAAAAGCAGATGGGCTGTAAGAGGTTGGGGTTATGATGCAAATTTCACATTAGGAGTTTGTTCAAGTCCAACCACTGAAAGCGAACAGCAACAGTCTCTGGTGAATACTACGGGTGCATTTTATCAAACTTCTGAAGATGAATTACTTTCAATCGGTGATTTTAGCACCAGTCCCACACTTTTAGGTAATAAAAAGTTGATCATGAAGTATGAAAACGGTTCGACTTGTCCGAATGGCAGAGATCGTAAATCTACTCTACTAAACTTCGTTTGTGATAGAGAAATATCGTCAGAAGCCCAAATTTCTTTCATAGGCTCGCTACACGATTGCTCATACTTCTTCGAGGTTAGAAGTGTCTATGCATGTCCGACTTCGAATAAAACAAACGAAGTTAATGTCTTGGGTATTTTTATTGGAATATTTGCCGTTTTCTTTATTGTTGAATTCGCCGGCAGGAGATGGCTCTATGAGAAGGTCAAAGACCATTTTGAAGCAAAGAATAGTCCGTTGCCGACAGCCGTTACCCCAGTACGACCTCGTTGGGACCTAATTGAAAACGAACCAAGCTGGAAACATGGATTAAAAAGAATCGGTCGCTTTGCTGGCTCTGCAATTAGAAAGTTGACCTCCTTCGTATTAAAATCCACTAATGCATATAATGGCACATCTACAACAAGAGGAGGTCCAATAAGGCTGAATTCCTCATCAGTACCGTCTAATAGAAGTCAAGATTCCTTCATAAGAGACATGGAACAACAAAACAATATCATTGACAGCCTAGAGGTAGTAAGTCGTGAAGGCAGTACCACTAGTCTCGATAGAAGAGAGTAATCTCTCCACGTTCATCAAATTGCATCAACTAAAGAATGTTTTTGTTCTACTTGGTATTATTTCAGTTAATTTCATTCTAATTTTTTTTTTTTTTTTTTTTTTTTTTTAAATCTTTGGCTTTAACTCAGCGGTTATCGAGCTATGTATACCGTCAAATACTGAAAAGGCAATACGTCTAGGTAGATACCAATAGATAGATCTCCCATCGTATAAATCATATAAAGTAGTGACAATATTCATCACCGGACTTTCACATCACATGAAATTCCAGCTACCGTACTAAAATACATTCTAAAAGTTGTGACTGTTAACCCAAGCACCCATATATATGGATAAAGCTGTACACCAATCAGATCTTTTTCTTCGATTCTTTTTCTCGAGATGAAAAAATAATCCAGAAGACGCACAACAAAATCATGAAAAAAAGAAAAATCAACCCACGCAGCGCCGAGGAGGTTATTGGCGTTGAGATGACATCTAGACACCTCAGTATAAACCGGACTCTTTTCTTTTTTTCTTTTCTTGGTAATTTGACAAAAAAATTTTTTATGCAGGAAGAAGAAAGAAAAAAAAGGTACTGGGGCTTTATAAAAGCGACATTTCGTCGCTGAAACCATATAAGAGAGAGATAGTTCTTAATATATTCCCAGTTAGCTTTCTACTTCTCATTCTATTCTTTTTTTAAGAGAACCACAGCAACTACAGCTTCGCAGAGCATTACAGAATGGGTAAGGAAAAGACTCACATTAACCTTGTTGTTATCGGTCACGTCGACTCTGGTAAGTCCACTACCACCGGTCACTTGATTTACAAGTGTGGTGGTATTGACAAGAGAACCATCGAAAAGTTCGAAAAGGAAGCCGCTGAATTAGGTAAGGGTTCTTTCAAGTACGCTTGGGTTTTGGACAAATTAAAGTCTGAAAGAGAAAGAGGTATCACCATCGACATTGCTTTGTGGAAGTTTGAAACTCCAAAGTACCACGTTACTGTCATTGATGCCCCAGGTCACAGAGATTTCATCAAGAACATGATTACTGGTACTTCTCAAGCTGACTGTGCCATCTTGATCATTGGTGGTGGTGTCGGTGAATTCGAAGCTGGTATCTCCAAGGACGGTCAAACCAGAGAACACGCTTTGTTGGCCTACACTTTGGGTGTTAAGCAATTGATTGTTGCTGTCAACAAGATGGACTCTGTCAAATGGGACGAAGCTCGTTTCCAAGAAATTGTTAAGGAAACCTCTAACTTCGTTAAGAAGGTCGGTTTCAACCCTAAGACTGTTCCATTCGTTCCTGTCTCTGGTTGGAACGGTGACAACATGATCGAAGCTACTACCAACGCTGACTGGTACAAGGGCTGGGAGAAGGAAAGCAAGTCCGGTTCCGTCAAGGGTAAGACCTTGTTGGAAGCTATCGACTGTATCGAACCACCTGCAAGACCAACTGACAAGCCATTGAGATTGCCATTGCAAGATGTCTACAAGATCGGTGGTATTGGTACTGTTCCAGTCGGTAGAGTTGAAACTGGTACCATCAAGCCAGGTATGGTTGTTACCTTCGCTCCATCTGGTGTCACCACCGAAGTCAAGTCCGTTGAAATGCACCACGAATCTTTGGCTGAAGGTGTTCCAGGTGACAACGTTGGTTTCAACGTTAAGAACGTTTCTGTTAAGGAAATCAGAAGAGGTAACGTCTGTGGTGACTCCAAGAACGACGCACCAAAGGCTACTGAATCTTTCAACGCTACCGTTATCATCTTGAACCACCCAGGTCAAATCTCCGCTGGTTACTCTCCAGTTTTGGACTGTCACACTGCTCACATTGCTTGTAGATTCGATGAAATCATCGAAAAGAACGACAGAAGATCTGGTAAGAAGCTAGAAGACCACCCACAATACATCAAGTCTGGTGACGCTGCTTTGGTCAAGTTCTTGCCATCCAAGCCAATGTGTGTTGAAGCTTTCACCGACTACCCACCATTGGGTAGATTCGCCGTCAGAGATATGAGACAAACCGTTGCTGTCGGTGTTATCAAGTCTGTTGTCAAGAACGACAAGGCTGGTAAGGTTACCAAGGCTGCTCAAAAGGCTACCAAGAAATAAGGGTGATAAAACATCTATATCATTTATGTATTAGTTAATATTTAGTTTTTGTCCTTATCAAGCGGTTTCAAGATTTTTTTAAAGAAACTATTGAATATTTTTAAACTTATTAACTAGATGAACGTTCAACTTTTCCGTTTGTATTTAGAACTTTATTAGTCACTTTTAATTCCAGTGAAGTTAGTATGTGTAGCTGCCTTTACCTAAGGAATCTACCGAGGAGGCCACAATCCAGAGATCATTACATTAGAAATTTGCTGAGATCTATTAACACTTCAAACCCTTTTGCTATAAATTCTGAGTTACCATTACCGCTGCATGAAACTATTAGTAACGGTGAATTGACTCTACTGGATCAACCGAATGGTATACTAGATATTTCAGTCTCGAGAAGCTTAGCCAGCCAATGCTTTATTACATTCATTGATAAAGATCATGCTGATTCTTTTCAGAAGAGAGGTTTGAGGATTCATGGCCGTGATGTTGACATCCAATTTGCTAAAAAAGACTCGTTATTGGGATTATCTATAAAGGACCCAATACTATTAGAAAAGGTGTTAAAATCAAGACGTAAAAGAACAGATGATGAGAAATGGTCTAATAGAAGGCATGCAAGAAGATTAAAAAGTAAACTAAGGAAGAAAGGCTTAAGTGAAGACGAAATCACCAAACTATTGGAATCCCGACCATTAAAACCTAAACCTGAAGTTAGAAAACAGAGTGGTGCTGATAAGGATGTTACACGTCCGACTAATACTAAAGTTGTTACTACACAGAATCCTCCAAATAAGGTTTTGTTGGTGCAAGGTTTACCTCAAGATTGTCAGTTATCCGAACTTGAACCAATTTTTCAAAATGATGGATTTGTAGAGATCAGATTAGTTGCTATTCGTAAAGTCGCGTTTGTCGAGTACGACTCTATACCACATGCCACTAATCAATTAGAGGCAATGGACCAGCAATTCGAACTTCGAGGTCATAGAATTTCGATTGGATTTGCCAAATGATTAGCATGTATTTAACAACATATATATATATATATATTTACAGGTTTTATCACGAATAAATAACCGCTTGACCGATTCATTTCCCAAATATGACTGTTCTTAAAGCTGAAAAAAACGTTTCTTTCTGTTTCCCTTCAATTTCATCCATAATTCTTTGATAATAGTGAGGATTTCCCGATGGATTATACAGTTTTTCACCCACATCATAATATTTTTTAAATTTGTTACTGGAAATATTAGAAAGCGATCTTATCTGTTCTTGGATAGTTTGTTCGTTAAGTTCATCTTGAAGTGATGTCGACTGCACTTTCTTTAGCAAATCTTTTTGAAGCCCTAATGGACCAGAAGTTCTTGTGATAATATCTTTAATATCTTCTAATGACGCCGTCCTTTCATTCTTATTATTTGACTGTAATCCTGCGACTCTTCTAAATCTTTCACCTTGAGAACCCTTGAAGGATACTAAATGCTTGATCCTCTCATCTGGTAGTTTTTCGATAACCTTGAGCAATTGTTTTGCAGAATCCCTAACAGCTCCTGATGATGACATGGCGTTTCTCAATTTCTCTTGTTTCACCACTTCTTTGAACTACTAACTCTGAAATTTTTTTTTACAATTTGATGTTCCTCTCATTCCGGATTCTAATGCAAGAACCCAAAAAAAAAGTTATATATAGATAATTTATAAGATTTTAAAGCATACATATACTTTATGTATCTTCCCAATAAGTAGTTTATGCATTTTCGGATTGAGAAGAAAATGGTTTCAAATTGTTAGTACCTTCTTCCCAAGTAACGGCACCGTAAGTGATGTTACGGATAGCTTCGATGACTTCCTTAGTGGAACCTCTAACTTGCTTGGTGGAGTCTCTTTCTCTCAAAGTAACAGAGCCATCCTTGCAAGAATCGAAGTCAATTGTAACACCGAATGGTGTACCCAATTCATCATTACGAGCATATCTTTTACCAATGGATACACCAGAATCATCCACTCTAAATGGGATTTTCTCAGCTCTCAATTGCTTGGAAACTTGTGCAGTAACTGGAGCCAAATCCTTGTGGTTCGATAGCGGAACCAATAGAACCTTGGTTGGTGCCACTAATGGTTCAAAGGATAGAACAGCTCTAGCGGTATCTTCAGGTCTACTCCAGAAAGAGTGCTCGAAAACGGAATAAATGATACGGCCGATACCGAAAGATGGTTCAATAACGTTAGGAACAAATTCTCTAACGTGTTCCACCCTAGTTCTCTTCTCGATTTGAATAAATTTATCATCAAGATCTAGTGCGCCATCGATACCTTCCACATGGAAAACAATTTTACCGTAATTCTTTAATTCTTCAGCTTTCGAGGCCAATTCTTCTTGAGACAAGTTCAAAAGGTAAGATTCAACTTTTGGAGTGTCCTTTCTAAATTTAGGACCAAACAATTTTTTGGTCAAATCAATCTCCCATCTAGTAACCTCGACCGGCTTATCTAATTTTTGCCTAACCACCAACTTCTGTTTGGTCTTTTCAGAATGCACAGTTAAATCATAAGCAGATCTATCAGCACAACCAACACATTCAATCCAACCGAAGGAAGTCAACAATTCAGCATCCCAACAGTCGGCGGCATAGTGAGCCATTTCATTGGCCAAATGTTGACGGAATCTCAACTTAGTTGGATCAACACCAATGCCCAACAAGAATTGAGAAATTCTAGCAATGAAATAACCTAAAGTCTCATTGTCAACCATTTTATTTTCCACAGCATCTCCAATGGTTTTTACAATTGGTTTAGTTGACCCGGATTCTTGCACCTCACGGGGCAAGAATGCTAACTCAACGTGCTTAACTTCAGGAAATCTTGGATGAGATTTGTCAAGGGGATCCAAGAAATGTTCGATTTCAGCCATCAAAAACTCACGAACCCTGAGTAGACCTGATCTAGGCGAAATTTCATTTCTGAATGACTTACCGATGGATGCAGAGGCAAACGGAGTCTTCCCATTGTTAAATTCCAATAATTTGTTGAAATTTAGGAATTGACCTTGTGCAGTCTCAGGTCTCAAGTAACCCTTTAATTGACCGGATGGACCGATAGCAGTCTCAAACATCAGATTGAAAGCGACAGGTGGTTCTAATGGTTCACCTGTGACAGGATTACCAATATTGAATCTTTTCATTAATTCACCCAATTCAGCACCAGAATAACCGTCGATCTTAGCCAAGACTTCCTCGTATTCCTTAATTACTGCATCTTCTAATTGAACGGCTTGGATTTGCTTAACCTTCTTCTTTCTCTTTTTCTTATCAGCATCTTCCTTGGCAGATGCATTGGCATCCTTGACTAACCCTCTTGCCTCTTTATCACCAACCAAACGTGCTTCTAGAACTTCTTCTACAATGTGATCAGCTCTAAAGATTTCACCAGTCTTTGGGTCCTTACACATCCAATCAGAAAACTTATCAACATGACCAGATGTCTTTAACACTTCGTGTGGAGTCAACATAGTACAGTCGACTTCTAACATATCTTCTTCCAAAATGAAATGTTTTCTCCAGTAATCAATAACATTTGCTTGGAATGCACAACCTGGTGGACCAAAGTCATAAAGACCGGAAACACCACCATAAAGGTCGAACGCTGGTGCATAAAAAAACCTTTGTCTTAGAACACTTTCTAAATGTTCCCTGCTAAACGGGATCGCAGATCTTGCCTTCTTGAGCTCTTCACCACTCATTGGTTTAATTTTAACCGATTTTTTGGTTATCTGTGAATAAAGTCTTCTAGTAAAGTTTGAAAACCACAACTTGACCAGGTGAAAAGAACTCTAATATGTGTATAACTTATTTTAGACCATTTGTAACTTCGAACTTAGTTCATGTTTCGCCAGTTTTACAAATTTTTTTATCACCATAAATCCCAAGACTACCAAATCGCCCGAAAATCATGTGATTCAAAATAACTTGAAGAAGCCAGCGTTTATTCATCTTCTCTCACTTTGTTTCAGTTAACCGGATCCAGTTCTGTTCTTTGAATACGTTATTATTGCAATTACTGTTCTTCCTCTCTTTTTTTTACATTTCCCGTATCTACTACACTACAGCTCTGCCGCCCTCAGGAACTCTTCTGTGATTGTAATCATAAGGAGAAGTAACAAGACCCTTATTCTTTCTAGCACCTCTGAAAATAGATTCAATAATGTCAATCAACTCTTGCTTGTCGTCTACTAAAAAGTTCATTTTATTATTATCACCAGTACCAAAATCACACATCATATGTTTATTTCGATAAAAGAACATGACTGTCATTGGATCTTGCAGTTCATACATATCATTGAAATCAGATACTTCGTCAATATCACATAAATAGATTACTGCAAAGTTTTTGATCTTTTCGGCTATTCCATACAACATTTCATCCATCATCATACACTGTTTATCCCAATCACGACCAAATCTAATCACCACTAACCTTTCAGTCTCTGTAACAATAGCCTGATCGACATGCCAACCGGTATGCAGGTGAGGAAGAAATACACTTCCCATACTAAGTCTTTTTCTTCTGAATCTAATCAGCGATAAGCCACTGTATTGTATGTACTACTAGAAGCTCATCTAAATAAAAATCGTTCGGTATATCCTTCTTATATACAAGTATTATGTGAGATAGAAAAAAATATATATATATATATATATAGATTTAAAATAAAAAAAAAATTGAAGATGCATACTTTCATTTCTTATCTCTCTTCTTAGTGGCCAATTTACCGGTTTTAATCTGTTTCGAATTATCATTCAACAACGACAGATAATCATCCATACCAAATTCATCTTCATCTTCGGCTGCAGCTTCAGATGCAGCTTTGGATTTCTTTGTATTAACAGGTTGTTCCTCTTCCTTTACTTCCTGTGGTGTAGGATTTGTGTCCGCAGAAAAAATTGAACCGTACTTCTGTTTAAATTTATCGACCTTACCACTTGCATTCGCATCCACTACGACTAAATCTGTTCTATTTGGATTCCACAATGGATTATTTCTCTGATCTTGAATTAACCTGATTTCATTCTTGGGGAATTGCGACCTCCTCCTTACTACACTACCATCACTCAACTCGACCAACACATCGAATTGGTGATAAATTGCGGGTCTTGCCTTACCAAGGCGGATCTTTCTCGCGGGTCTTCTGGGTATTGAAAGTTGACTAGAACCCTGTGGAGGGCCTGTAGAGGCAAACCTTTTTGTAAGCAAAAACCTAAGCATTGATATATTAACAGAAGTGAAGGTGATGCTGGGGAATTCAAGCCTCTCGATGGAATCTCCAACACTACAATTTCCAATGATCTTTCTACTAAAGCTTCATGGCATTTTTTCATCTTCAACCAATCTTAAAAAATCCACACCAAATCATCATACACGAACTAGTTAGGTATTGGCGGTATTCTAATATCATTCACATTTTAGTCTCATGGATGAGACCTTCCAGTTCCTTAGAAAGCCTTTGAGCACTCTGAGGGTTTGTTCTGGATACGCGGTCAATTATTTCCTGAAAAGACGCTGATTTCGGATCGAACGTCTCTTGATCTGCATCAATATCATCCTCATCAACATCATCGTTGTTACTGTTGGGTGCTTCCTCCTCTTCATCTGGGGTATCAATACGAATATTTTCCTCAGCATCGGATTCCTCAGCTGCGAGGATAACATCATCTACTTCACCTGTAGCTACACCGTTATCGTCATCCTCTTCAGCTTCTTCTAAGTGGTTTGCAGTCTCAGAGGCGGGTGGTATAGGTTTATTGGATGGTTCAGTACCACCCATTTGAATGTCACCTTCAGGATCTTTTTTTGGTACTGTCGTTCCACCCATCATGGATTCTTTAACAAATAACATGTTCTTGAAATATTTTAGCTTGTATTTGTTAAATTCAAAATTTCCTTGTACCATACATCCCAGTTCATATTTCACAATCCTCCTTATCTTTGCTAGATCTAATTCCTCGAACCAACCAGTTAACTCATTAGCATGTGGTAAATATTTAGCGCTATCATAAACTTCACGAATGTTGGGCTCATCTACCAATAGATCGATCTGGAGCATAAAATACCACGGAATTTGTGTTCCTGTAAACTTAAACCTACTATCAATGCCTCCAGATATATCAGAATCAAATACATTTGGTGGTGGTTTAGGAATATTTTTACTTGCAGATGGAGATTTTAACATTTTCCTTTCAATCTTGAAATATTCGGTTTGATATTTCGCATAATCCGACGATGATCTGGGATCAACTCCTAACTTAATATAGGTATTTCTCCAAGGACCCATGGTAAATCTGTAAGAGACTAGCGCCAGTGCGACTTTAATTGTGTGGTAAATCTGTTTTGGGATAATGCCATCCAAATGTCTTTTGACCCAAATTGGTCGTTCTTCGAAAAGCTTTTTTAGAATTTCTAGACATTCAATCAAACACTCGTAAAATTTGGATTCCTTTTTTGTGCCTGGATAAACGCCATTAGCCTGCGCAGAGTCAAAATCTCCTTGGAGGAGTTCGTGCGGTTTCGCAGGAATCTTTGTATTTTCCCCCATATCGTGTACTAGCTGTTGATAATTCTTAATATAAGTACTACTCACTTCAGGGACACCGTTCTCCTCTCTTTTAGCAAACGGATTTGTTGAATATTTGTATAACAATGGTAATCCAACCATGGAAAATCGTGGCGGAGGCGGTAACTGAAAATCATTACTTGGACATTTATTGCTTCTATTGACAGTCATATTGCTAATATTTTCAAAAGGCCTTGGGTCATCATCCGGCACAGATTCCACAAACTTCTTGAAGTTCTTCCATTCTAAAGATCCAAAGCTATTTTTGAATTCATTGGCAGACGGCACATTCTCTAACCTGACTTGGAAATCTGACATTTCTCTAAACTTAATGGTATTATTAACAATAGCTACAGGTGTGGTTCTAACTTCTTTAGAACTTAAACTCGCTATTGCTTCTTTAACATCGCCATTGAACTTTTCTATTGTACCTTTAGGCAACTGGACCTTCAAAATAACGGACTCGTCCCTAAACGGGACTCTTTTCCCAATAATTGGGTGCTCATTGAAGAATTGTTCTGATCCATTGGTATCCTTACCTTCATTCAGATATAATTCTAAACCTTGTTGTGTGTCTTCTAAACTTCTTCTCTCATGTAATGTCTCCTTAACAGGTTGTAATCCACCACACATCCTAATAGCTTTCTTAATGCTTTGTGGCTTTGATGATACATGTAGAGGCAATTCAACGCTAGGAATTCTGGGTATATCTAAGGTGTATTCCTTAGCAAGAGCCCCTGAATTTTCAGGCGTCGGTGACAATCTTACGAGATCCTCGTCATTCGCTGCCATTTCTCTCAGTTCCTTTTACCAATTTCTCCCACCTGCTTTCACTAGTTGCCTCTTGATAAGTTCGGTTTCGACTAACACTGATTTTTATCTCATCAATGAGATCATGCTAACTTCAGGACATCTATCTGCATGAAAATAAGAACAATAATTAGAATAATAAAAGTGCTATTATTAAAATATACTACATTCAAAAGTGCTTCTTTATCATTAAATGACATAACAACGAAAGGAAGAACATACTAAATACTAGAAATGCTAAGAATTGTCGGAAAAATATTGTTGAGGAAGATTCATCGTAACTAGTGGAAGTCTTAATTTCAACTAAGACCTCTTTCTCTTTCTAGTCGGAATTTCATCTTGGTACACCAGTCTTGCAAAGTTTCATTAGGTTTATTGAAGACTACAATTATTACAGTCATATTGTCGAAGCCGACGCCAGTATTACTATTTGCCTGCGCTATCCCATGATCTAAAATTTTAGCCACAATTCCGTCCAAACTAACACCTAGAGTTAAATGATACTTAATAAAGTGTACCAATTGTTTATTACTGTAAATGTCCCATATACCATCACACCCAAGGACTAAAAATTCATCCCTGTTGTAATCTATCTTATGCATTAGTACGTCAGGTTCAACCGTTACTTGAGACTCCTGCGGTGGAATCGTTGGTGAATGCTTAGATTTATAACTTTTATGTTTATTATTACTGTAGTAGACTCCTCTTTTGAATTGAAAATCTCCAAATGCTCTACTCAACGCAAGAACACCCCCAACTCTACCTAATGATACTGTCCCTCCATTATCGTTTATACGAAGTAATTCACCAATATGTTGTGGTTTGTGATCAAACGACATCGCCTTCACACCTAAGGATTTAGAGGAAAGTATACATCGAGAATCCCCACTGTTGATCACGTATAAATCCTCAAAATTGATTATAACTGCCACAACAGCTGTGGAACCACATGAACTGTTTGCAAAAAATTGGTACAATTCCTGATCTTGCAAGAAACATGCATCCTTTAAAATTTGCATTATTAACCCCTGCATACTTCTAAATGCTCTCTTTGTATTGGGTGGGATAATCTTGTATTCAGAATCACCCTCCTCATGTTCGCCATTCTTAACTTTAACAAAAGCCCCATACCTATGCCTTTCAAAACTATATGCTATCCATTTAGCAATACTCTTGTTTCGAGAATTACCACTATTATGGCTCGTACCACTCAAAAATTTAGAACAATCGTCACCACCGTGTCCATCAAAAAGTCCAAATATGCTCATTGTCAATTGTTCTGTCGTATTCTTGAACGGATTGAAAAACTTAACATGCATGGTTGTTGCCTCATTTACAACAAGATGCGCATCCTCCTGTGTCAATCTATAACCTTGCATTGTCCCCACGCAATTATAAAACCGAGGTAGCTTCGTCTTACTATTAGTAAATGCTGCATCTCCTACAGAATTATAAGCTTGGACGATTTCTCGATAATCATTGAGCTCTATAGTCTTTTCAGTTAACGGATGTGAGAGTAGCTGACCCATTTCTTTCACTCACTCAATAGTAACAATAGAAAAACAATGGTAACAGTATTACTACTTGAAAAGTATCTTTTCTCTGTATAGATTCCTTCGTAAAACGAACAAGAAAAAAAAAAAACCAACTTTTCTAACCCAAAACCACCAAAGCCATCAATAGATGGCGACTTCCCATTAAATAATTGTCTTCTTACGTGATCACTATCAGTATTTCCTTTACTGAGTTGCTTGTATTATTCAAAGGCTTTGAAGCTACTTTACTTCCTTACCTTTTTAGACCCATCGCATTGAAAGCGAAATTGTTGAAAAAAAGGAAATAAAAGACTTTAATGATCACATGAGCAGATGATAGATACTATACTCTTTATATAGTAGGTGTTATCCTAATGAAACTATAATAGACGCAGAATTCATCTAATTATTCTTATTATTATTGTTGTTGTTGTAGTTGCTGGCTGTCTCTTTTTTTTTTTTTTTTTTTTTTTTTTTTTTTTTTTTTTTTTTTTTTTTTTTTTTTTTTTTTTTTTTTTTTTTCTATTTTCTCTTTTTTTACTGTTCATCTTATTGACTCGTCTCAATGGTACCAGTAGCGTTTAATTCGTGTACGAAATTTTCTCCCCAGTAGGCCGAAGTGTATTTTGAAATGTATTTGTACAATTTTTCCCAATTGGAATCTTTCTTTTCATCAGGTAGTGTAAGTGCTTCGTTAATGGCATCTGAAAGTTCATCGGTATTCCAGGGGTTAATGATGAGAGCACCATTCAATGACTGCGCAGCACCAGTAAATTCACTCAATATGAGAGAACCCTTCTTTTCCTCTTGACATGCAATGTATTCGTAGGAAACCAAGTTCATACCATCACGTGTCGAGGAAACAATACAGACATCACTAACTGCATACAATGAAATTAATTCCTCAAATGGGATTGATTTGTGCATGAAGTGGATGGGTACAAACTCGATTGTACCAAATTGGCCATTAATACGTCCTACTAATTCATTAACCACGGAACGTAAGTACTGATATTCTTCCACATCACCCCTACTAGGGATTGCCAATTGCACTAAAACAACCTTACCAATCCATTCTGGATGTTCATTAAGAAAAACTTCTATTGCATGTAATTTTTGTGGAACCCCCTTGATGTAATCTAATCTATCGACACCAACCATAATTTTACATCCTTTAAAAGTCTCTTGTAACGATTTAATTCTTTGTTTAACATTTTCTCTTTGCAAACCTTCTTTAAAAGTATCCACTTCAACACCAATGGGGAAAGCCCCCACATTGACAAACCTGCCTTGGTATTCAACACCATTAGGCAAAGTGTTAACGTTCAAACATCTTTGAACTGACGAAAGAAAATGTCTTGCATAATCATAGGTGTGAAATCCAACTAAATCACAGCACAACACACCTTTTAAAATCTCTTGTCTCACTGGTAAGATTCTATAAATTTCGCTTGAAGGAAATGGTGTATGCAAAAACCAACCAATTTTGATGTTCTTTAAACCTTTCTTTTGAATGTGTGCACTTAACATTTCTGGCAAAAGCATTAAATGATAATCATGAACCCAAACAAGATCATTATCTTGTAAATTAGCACAAATTTCACTTGCAAATGTAGAATTTGCCTCATTATATGCTAACCAGGCATTTTCATCAAAATTGATCTCTCCTGGATGGTAGTGGAAAAGTGGCCATAGAATCGAATTACTAAATCCATTGTAATGTAACTCAGCAATTTCATCTGACAGAAAGACCGGAATCGCATTAAATTTCTCCAGTAAATCCTTTCGAACAACAGGTTTTTCATCATCAGGAATCTCAAGACCTGGCCAACCATACCATTGAAATGTCGAAGTTTTTTTTAACCCCTGTAGGGCAGTAACCAGACCACCACTTGAAAACTTGTACTCATACTCCCCGATAGGATTCTTACTGATAGTTACTGGTAATCTATTGGAAACTACAACGATATTACCAGGAGATGATTTACCACTATCCACTTTAGACACAGTCATCTTGCTATTTTGTAACAACAATCTATATTAAATCCTTTTTTCCCAAGTAAAACGATCCAAAAAGCAAAAATTCCTAACTGAAACTCAAACAAGCAGCTGTTCGTCAATTATACCACCACTATCTTTCTTTTCTAATTTATCCGTCGACCTTTCTTTCTATCCTTCTATTTAGAATCCATTTACAGATTTCAATAAACCGATTCTCCGAGTCAACCTAATACCTTTCCCTTATATCACGTGATAACTTATCACCTGATAATCATCCAACGATGTAGCATATTATAGAGGGCACCAGGGCCAAGTAAAAGACAGATAATAGCCTGTCCTAAACATGATTTCCCTGTCTTCGAGAAGGCTTAACGTTTTGCTTTTAGTCACGTGACTTGATCGGAAGGTATCTCATTAGAAAAGACGAAAAACCTGACTCTTAAACTATTAATATGAGTACAAAGTCTAGCTCTTTCTTCTATGTTCTGAGAGGACAACCCAGTCACCTGATCAAGATCACTGAGCAAGGGTAGCATCACAGTATACGTATATTACCCTCTTTACTCCCCAGACTGAGATAAATTTATAAACAAAGAGCGCTACCCTTGGCGGCTAACAACTTTCATTAGTTGTATTCATATATAAGGAAGTAAAGAGGGAACAGAAAAAGAAAAAAATGAATGCAAGAGAGAAATGAACTGTATGCTGGTAAGATATTACAAGTAAGAAGAAGATATTTGTAACTATTGCAGTTGTTATGTCTTCATTGTGAATGTAATTTTCGCTGGAGGAATGGAACCCATCAACCTAGGCAAGTAAGAGAATAACAGATCAAAGAAAGTCACAGTTGAAGAGGAAAGGTCACAGCTTACTGTCAGCAAAGAGCTCTACTGCTTACTGAGGGAAATTAACTATTGCAAAATTAGAGATGTAGCCGCCGAGGTCATAGCGGGAAATATGTCATTTGGCACGAGAAATCGTCGCTACCAAAGCTTAAGGGGAAAAAACTGTAAAGATATCCGATTTTTAACAGGAGGGAACAAAGACCAAAGCATCCAGATAGCGCGTCTATACAGAATATCACGAAAAAAATACAAATTTCAGGAACCAAGGAAAAAGAGGAAATAAATTTCGTTAGCTCTAATCCCGTTTCTTCCATCAGATTTCATCTCTGTCTTTTATGACGTGAAAGCATCGCATCTCCAGATATTCTCAATTTCTCTCATTCCTTTCTATTTTTTTTCATTTCCTTTTCCTAAGTTGCAGTATTTTCTTTGTTTTTCTTTTTTATTTTTTTCAATACTGTAAGCTCTATTTTTCTAAAAAATCAGGTTACCGGTTTAGTAGTAGGGCAAACTATTCGAAAGAGTTGATGGTTATACAGGGTCTAGTACCATTGCATGTGTCTCTATATTACTGATCATATAGGAGGGTAGGGAGAGAAAGACAAGAGGCAACAAATAGTAATAACAGTGGCATTAATAAAGCAGCTAACGAAATGGAAAAAACAAGTGGGAAGAATTACAAGGATAACATAGTATCGGTATTTCGAAATCATGGTGACGACCGAAGTACTCTAGGTCCTGAAGTGTTGAGAAGTTTAGTAGACCAACAAGCGGAGAAACCCGGTGTCGAGGAGCAGGATATCTCCTATAGCACTCAAACTTTAAGAATATACACAGAACTTTTAAAGATTGAATTGTTTTTAGAAAAAACATGGGATATAAAAATTCTAGGAAAAAGCGTTTTGGTTAAATTTGAACTTAGTGAAGCGGACAATGAGTTGAGAGAAAACAATAATAACGGGTTTTACAAAGACATAGCATTAAAGTGTATTAAAAGATGTGATCAACTTTCAATACGGCTTCAGAACCTACAACAGGATGCTGCCTCTGTCCGCGATTATGTTTCTAGCGTACAAAGTCGAATTCTTGAAGACTCTATCACTCTCCTTTTAGAATTATGGTTTACCTGTAAAGCGAAACTTTTGGCGCTTAGGAATAGAGTGGCAGGAGTATTCATAAATTCCAAACTATTACTCATAAATATTGAATTAGAATCCCTCAAAACCCATTTATCTACGAGGAAGGATTACGCTAAGGTAATACCGGCATATCGATCATTTATGAAAATATTAGTGGAACAATTACAAGATGCACAAGTTACGGGGGATCAGGCACTATTTGATGAATGTTTGCAAGTGTTTTTGGATGTTGAATCAATGTATAATTCTATGAACTTCAGCTGGCTGCTATCAGATAACAAATTGTTACAAGATTCATTGGCGGAGGCAGACGCTAAAAACCATGCTGTTGCTGACCCTTTTGTTATAGATTCACTTTCACCTTCATCCTTGGAGACAGATAACTCCGATCACGAATTACGCTCTAGAAGCTCGTCCACTTCTGTACCGATGTCTACCTCAACTGATCTTTCACTAATGTTAGAAAAAACCCAATTATCGAAGGAACTACCGTCGCTGTTGGCAACATTCAATAATGCTAAAAGAATGGAGCAGGAAATAGAAAACGTTCGTACTGCACCCAACAATTACAATAATGGTAACAATAATCCCAACAATGTGGCGAATTTGTACCATAGTAATACTCCTGGCTTACCTAGTGCCAGTAACTTTAAATCAAAACTGATGATGATGAATCAACAGCAAAACAACCTTTGGAACCAATTTTTACCCAATGCAACAACGTTCAACACCAAAAATCCTTATGGTAATGGCAGTCACATTCTCAGCAGCTTATATGGCATGAACAATAATAGTACTGGCACCAGTAATAACAGGAGTAAAGATAAGGACTAAGGTGCGGTGACAAGGAAGAAAAAATAATGATAATAATCATGATAATTATATTTAAGAATAACAATAATAATGAACGAATTTTAAATTTAGCATCCTTCATATTTTCACAAAATTATATTCTCTAATTAATTTTTATTTATCAATTTTTTTTTAAAACCTTTTTCTATTTATACTAGACTAGATTAGCACCAAATTCAAATTAAAGATTCCTCCTGATCGTTTTTTTTTGGTGGACTTGGTCTTTGATCTGGATCTTGTTCGTCTTCGTCATCATCGTCATCATCCCTGGATCTCTCATAAAATTCATCTAGAATCTTTGGAGAAATTCTATTTAACATTTCCTTTGGATAGATTCTCAAAAGGCTCCAAGCTTGATCCAAACTATCGTAAATGGTCCTATCTTCATAAGCACCTTGTGCGATGAAAGTTTTTTCGAATTTTTCTAAGAATTCCAGGGATAATTTATCTTCAATTGACAACGCATCTTCACCAACCACGGCTTTCATAGCTGCTGCGTCCCTACCAATAGCATACTTAGCATACAATTGATTAGAGACATCACCATGATCCTTTCTAGTCATACCATCACCAATGGCAGATTTCATCAATCTACTCAAAGATGGCAACACATTAATTGGTGGGTAGATACCTTTGTTATTCAATTGACGATCCACGAAAATCTGACCTTCGGTGATATAACCTGTCAAATCCGGAATTGGGTGTGTAATATCATCATTAGGCATCGATAAAATTGGAATTTGTGTAATGGAACCGTTACGACCCTCTACTCTACCTGCTCTTTCATAGAGAGTAGCCAAGTCTGTATACATATAACCTGGGTAACCTCTTCTACCCGGAACTTCTTCCCTTGCGGCTGAAACTTCTCTAAGGGCATCTGCGTAAGATGACATATCCGTTAAAATGGTTAGAACGTGACGCTCAGTCTGATAAGCCAAATATTCTGCTGTCGTCAGAGCCAATCTTGGAGTAATGATTCTTTCAATTGTAGGATCGTTCGCCAAATTTAAGAACAGTGAGGTTCTCTCTAAGGATCCATTCTCTTCAAAGTCTTGCTTGAAAAATCTAGCATTTTCCAAATTAACACCCATAGCGGCAAACACGATCGAGAAATTCTCTTCATGACCATCGTGGACATCCTTTGTTGGTCTCACCAGGTTTGCTTGCCTACATATTTGAGCTGCAATCTCATTATGTGGTAAACCAGATGCAGAGAAAATTGGAATCTTTTGACCACGAGCAATGGAATTCATAGTATCAATAGCAGAAATACCTGTTGAAATCATTTCTTCTGGATAGATACGCGCATATGGATTAATAGGAGAACCATTTATGTCTAAATAGTCTTCAGCGAATACTCTAGGTCCATTATCCACGGGTCTACCAGAACCATCAAAGATTCTACCTAAAAGATCTTCGGAAACTGGGATTTTTAAACTCTGACCAGTAAAGTCAACCCTAGTCTTCTTAACGTCAACACCGGAGGTACCCTCAAAAACCTGAACAATGGCTCTATCACCCCTGACTTCTAAAACTTGACCTTGTCTTACGCTACTATCCGGCAAGGTTAGGTTGACAATTTCATTATAACGTGGGAACTTCACCTTTTCAAGAACAACTAAGGGACCATTGACACCTCTAACAGTATTGTAGTTTAATCTTGGTTTAATCTGGAGACCCTGGCTAACGGCCTTTTTGTTTAATTGAAACAGTTCTTGATCAGACAAAACCATTGTGATTCAATGAGAATAAAAAGACAGGGGAAGACAGCAGCTGCAATTAAATCTCCAAGCAAATATGGACAACCTATCAATCCCTTCGATGTAACTGCTAATCAATAGCCTATTCTAATCTATAGATTTAATTGTTTGTAAGGGGCCCAAGTTTTTTCAAAGACCTTGTTGCAAGAAATTAAGCCTTGAAAAAACCCGGGTAACAAAATCAGACGATATTCTTACTGTTACATGACGGCACAAGTTCGTTGATATTAAGATCATAAAGTTTTTTAATAGAGGTGACATAAATACCAGCATCTCTATTAGCACCTCAGCTTTATAAGAAAATTACTTTTGATTTGTCAAAAATTCTTAAAAAGAGCCAAATCAGCATTAAACATATCCCATCATTAGTTATCATAATATGTAGCATTAATCAACGTGTACCATCATACTAGTTTCACCTCACTACGTACCAGCGATCACTATTGTTTGCTACAGTACCCGTTAAGGTCTGCCTCGAGACAGGTGAAGTAGCGTACACCGAAGAAAGTTGTAGACCTTCAGATACCACGGAAAATATCTGAGGAAAAGTCCAGTGATGTGTTACGGACTTACTCTTAGTTTCTAACCTCATAGCCATATTGTAGAAAAGTGTGTCTAAATCATTTTGATCTAACATCCATGCTAAATCAATAGGATCTTTCGATATTAGATTCAAATGTCTTGATATTTGAACAATGTTAATAAAAAGCCTAGTCAAATGGTCTACAATATTATTTCCATCACTGCTACTTTCATCAGCCGTCCTGGAAGATGCCTCTGATTCTAAGTCCAGCGCATTGGGTGCGATTATTTCACTATGAGGTAAAGTGAAAAAAAGAATCTCTGCAAACAGTTTCAAATATCGTGACATAGTAGAGATAGATCCCCATACCACTGATGGTGGTAATTTGTAAACATTCCTCAATGACACTACTGGTTGAAAAGCAAGGGTATACGGGAATTCATAGGATTCTCGTTTCTTTACAACAAACCATTCCACCAAAGATCTTACCTTAGACAATTGAGATTTCAGTAACACTCTCCTTATCTGCATTAATTGCTGTTTTACTTCTGTAATAGTCAATTCTTGGCTGTTTCTTTCGACTTCTAATTCCTTTCCATTAAGACCAATCTTACGAGTGTGGTGCAATTCAGTACTGATCATTTCAAACTTACGTCTTCTCTCATTTATTCTATGGGTTAACTGTAATATCCTGTACCTCACTCTATTATTCTTCTTCTTTAGGATAAGTGAATCTAGCTTTCGCAGTCTTCTACCCAGGATGTCACCCTCTATATTGGTAGCATGCCATTCTGATTCTTTGCCAGTAACTTGGCCCAACCCATATTCCAGTATATCTTCCACACGACCCTTTAAATGACTATTAGTCTCTCTCAGCATCAAAAGATCAATCTTAAGCTTTATGAGTAAATGAGGACTGCTACTCATACAATGAGCACAGAACATGGGTCTGCCACTTTCATGACATATTGAGCATTGCATCACAGCATGGGAATCTAAGCGAAGCTCTGCCTCTGTCACCTTCTTATGCTTTTTCTAATTCAATTATATGCACCGATGATGATTAAGAAACTTTCTACAAGGGAGAACTTCATTTACGTTTGAAATTCGATACTTCCAAAAACTAATGAAAGTTTTAAATGGAAAAGAGATCTATGAGTGATCCACGTCCCATCAGGCTTGCAGTACTTGGTGGAGATGCTACTGGCAAGTCTTCATTCATTTCCAGACTAACGGTAAATATCGTTAGAGAAGTGCACTATCCTACGAGAGAACAGACAAACTGGTTGTTTGATTTCAGCCCACATTCTAACTTGGGTAGAACGTTGCTAGATAGACAGGCTCATGGAAGGTTGATGAGTAGAACTCAAGGTAGTCAAGCTCCAGAACCTATTTTTTTATCACCATCGGTTTCCCCCCATGTATTACTATCACCGTTGGTATTCCAGTCATTTATCAACGATTTTACATTAATCAAAACACAGTTCCAAGGTCGTTCTACCAATCAAATCAAACATTTGCATTTGAAAAGTCGGGATACTGATATGTATGAATATTTAGAGCCGCAGTCAGATGAACTAAGGCCCGTGAATACATTGACCAATTCAGATGTTAACATTTTAAGATCATGGATATCTGCAAATGTTGATAATGTTGCATCAGCTCAAGACACGGTAATAATGCCTGAGAATTATGTGCCACCAACCTATACATCGATACCGATTGATATTATAGATACCCCAGGGTTTAAGCCAGAAATGGTGGTACCATTTTTGGAGGTGTCGTTATTTACCCAGTTGGATAAAAGAGTGCTTAGGGGTTTGGCAGATGGTCCTCGACTGCCAGTTTCCACCACTTCCATGCTGGTAGCTTCAGGGGCTTCTGAATTAAATGCAAGAATTGATGGATATATCTTTGTGTACAGCGCTGTCCCCGAGTTGAATCATGGCGTTGATCCACCGGACTACGAAGATACCATGGCAGAAACGCCAGAACGCCCTGCTTCTTCCAAGAGTCGTGGTCCTTGGT
Organism: Zygosaccharomyces gambellarensis; assembly: GCA_030571545.1. Taxonomy (NCBI): domain Eukaryota; kingdom Fungi; phylum Ascomycota; class Saccharomycetes; order Saccharomycetales; family Saccharomycetaceae; genus Zygosaccharomyces; species Zygosaccharomyces gambellarensis. The sequence continues at coordinate 618,906 of JAJLXU010000004.1, forward strand.
CTAGTCTCAATAAATTACTTGACGGAGGATTTTCACTGCTAGATATTATAAGGAATTGCTTTTTAGATGCATGGACAGAATTTCGAAATTACCAAAATCGTTGGGAACAAGGTAAGGAAAGTGATATTTACTCATTGGTTTACAATTTCAAAAATTTGTGGAGGACTGAACGCAACAATGGCAGGAAATTGGAGGAACTACGATCATTCAATCAAAACTTAAAATCAATTGATTTAGATCCATCATCACCAGCTTCACCACCGCCCTTTTTAATAGTTTGTACACATGCGACCGATCCTATGGCTAGTCCGAAAGTAGTTGAATGGGGTAGATCTTTGGCAACCCAATGGCGATCAGGATTTATCGCCCTTGATAGTATGGATGACTATAATGTTGATGTTGCCATAAGTCTTATCCTCCGGGAAATTGTTGAAAAGGATAAATTAATATCTAGTTGAATGATTATGACGAATTAATGAATTTTTTTTTTTTAAAGGATGTGTAGTAAATTCAATTTATAGACTTGTACTTATAAGTGTCCTTCATCATCTTTATAAGCGGTGGAAGGAGATGTTCCCATCCTCATAGCCTATGATACACCAACTGTTTTCTGAGAATTTTTCAATTCTACGCCTTTGTCCTATATTTGTAGAAACTGCACGGTTTGAGTTATTCGGATTAATTCTTGATATACCTTCCAAAGAACTAATTTTACAATTGAGGTTTGTATTTTTGACAGAAGGCTTATTGCCTTGTAAATTTCCTTGTGGGTTCTCATTAACCTCTACATTACTTTTGGACTTGACAAATTTTGATATTACTCCAGTTTGTTTATTAGTTATTACCGTTTCCCCAGCCCAATTTGTTAATAATAATAAGTCTTCAATTTTTTTCAAATGACCTATCTTAGTCAGTGGCACTTTCTTGTAGTTTTCAGTTAAAGATTGTTGTCCCTCTCTAACGGAAAGAGAACCATAGTGTTCTAAATTCTCGTCGTTCTTCCTTTGCACAAATTCGTGAATGCCAATTTTATCATCAATAGAAGAGCTCAAAAGACAGTCTTGACATGGAAAAAGGTCTAGGACTGGGTTAGGGTAGTGTACATGAGAAACATATACAATTTGCACCTGATAGCTTTCATTAAATTGAAATCCTATGATAAAACCACTTTCCATCCCACAGTAGACGATGCCTCCCAACTCTGCAAATTTCATAACGATTCCCAATTTTTCCAATTTGAATCCATCCGGTAATACCGAGGAACATATGGCTTGATAAAAGTTTAATCCCTTGTGAATTCTTTTTAAAGAACGTAATTCAGAAAGTTGGAACTCATAAACGTCAATGGTTTCTGAATCTTGAGTATTACAACATATCAACCGGTACCGACTAAGATCCAACCTTTGTACCAAAAAATTCGCAAAATTTAAAGTGTTAACAGGAATTTCATTAAGTTGTTCCCAGGACCCGTCTATCTTAAACAGCCTTAATTTATGATGCTTGTCCAAAACCGCTAAAAGACCATCTTTCACATATTGCAAGGCAACAATCTGAGGTGCATTTTCAATGCAATGAATGAATTTGGGTCTTCTAGTAATTACGTCCCATAAACAAATTTTACCAGTTGCATCTCCCGATACAAGTATCGGTACAACTTCCTTGGGTAGATCAACAACCAACAAATCCGTCACACTTGACTTGTGGAACCTCAGGGTATAATCTGGCAAGCGCAGTCCATCCATAAATCTTTTTTTTTTTGAGCTATTCGTTCTTAAAATTTTGTCGAGGTGGACATTATTTGATCCAGACGTAAGTGAAGTACTCATTTCTCATAATACAAATTGAACCAACTACAGAATTACAAAATTACAGAACTACAAATTCAACAAAAATACCAAACTCCTCCCATATGTAAAACCACCAACCTATTATTTCGAGTTAGCATCAATACCACTGTGAAGTTTACGTCGAGCTAACATCCCACATTTGAATGCGATAATCCAATCTACCACCTGATTGCCATCACTAGAACAAAATTCCAACCTTTCATCTGCAAATACAAGTGCGAAAAGAGTGTCTAGTGGGGAATCTTCGATTTCTACACAATCTATTAGTGTGTCCAACGATGTTTCCTTTTTCAAACTTCCGGTTTTTATTGAACACAGTCTAAAAGTTCTATTTGTCAGAATTCCTTTAAACTTCTTCCATCGTGTCCTATTAATCCTCGTTTTAACTCTGACACACAACTCGCCGCTGTAAACAATACGTTCAGTATTCTTAGGATCATACACCTGGTAAAATTCAGTATCATTCTCATAACCTTCTACCGTATCATCTTTGTTACGGTTATCATATCCGTCCTTGAAACTTGCAATCTTTGCCTTTTGAAAAGATGGATTCCTGTCTATAACGGCTAATCCGAATGCAGTGTCGAATACCGCAGCTTCACATTCATCTTCACTACTCCTATCGAATTCTATACTCTTATGTGGTGCAACTACGGTGCCCTCAATCTTCCTATTACAAAAGTCCATCCCATCATTAAACTTTAAAAATTCATCTAATGCTCTTGTCCATCTTTCCAACAGTTCTACTGACTCTGCCCCAAAACTAAGCGTTTTATCCTTTGTATAAAGGTTAAAAATAATCAGTTCGGGAATTACCCTATAGTTTAGAATCTGGGACCTTCGTAGTACATCAATAGCTTCCTTTTCATCTTTAGTCTTATAATAGCTAAATTGGCCCTTCCGAAGTACACACCAATAGATATGATCACCACATGGCCACCACCGGTGTGCATGCACCAGAGGTGTACCCTTTTTCATATCCGTTTGTTTAACTCTTATTGTATCTCTAGTACTCACATAACCTTTTTTGTTCAAAAATGAAGATATTAAGACTTCATTGGCTTCAGCGAATCTATACTGTCCCATGCTAAGTGTATCTATATTAAACAAAGAAGACTAAAAAGTATATGAAGACTAATGACAGTATGAGTACTAGACATACAATAATTGATTAGTCTTTTTTGTCCTTGACAAAAGAAAAAAAAAAATTACCTGGAGATAGAAATATTGATCTAGGAGACCCTTGGATAAATATATTCTCTCTCGAACAGCCCCCTCCCTTCTACTACAGCCAAAAAATAAAACCGATAATAAATCAATCGATTAATCAATTTTCAGTGGAGAAGGGTCTGAATCAGCGCATTCAGAAAAGTGATTGACTAATGAAGCTATGATCTACAGTTTCCTTTCTTAAAAGAGCACTTGGCGATGTCCATCTATAATAATAACCAAACCAGCCGTCTATTAGTATCCCTAAGGTCCTGCACAGAACTTCGTTCTAGAATTTAATTGTCACTTGACATTGGGAACTTGAACCAGTTGACTTGACCATTGGAAAAAAAAATGTTATACGAACAATAAAGCCCGAATATGACGAACCAGAGACCGTTAAAGGGAGGGGATAAGAGGGGGAGAGCAACGACTAATTGGAACAGAGATAAGCTCAAGAGCTTGCCACCATTTGTCATATAATTCTTAAAGTTGGACAACCTTGGTTGCTATGGTCACCGACATTTGTACTGAAAGCAGCTGTTACGGTAGAAATTCAAAGTGATGATCAACGGCAATCAGCGCCATCCAAATAATGTAATGGAAAGGGGATGATACCAAGGGCTCGCTATTGACTTTTTGTTTTCATTTTTTATTTTTGTTTTTATTTTTTGTATTTTTTGTATTTTTTATTTTTTTATTTTTTTATCTTTTTATTTTTTTTTTTTTTTTGATAATTTCTCATGCATGATACATTGATCATTGCCTCTGTGGATTGGGCCTACTAGCTAATCATGAATTGCCAACCGAGGCACTGTCTTGTCGTTTGCGATAGCTGTTACTGGAAGAACTGTTCCGGTGATATGCGAGATGATGGTTGTTAGAAGAAGTTGAAGAAATTCGGGGCGATGAGACCGTAGCGTTTGATCTAGGACCATTCGAATTGGAAAAATTGGGGAAGGTTGGTGAGGAATCCGCAGAATTTGAAGTATCTGAAGCAACCCTGCTACTTGGTTTTCTCCTTGAGGAGGATCTTCTTACTCCTGGCAAAGTACCCGGTAGAGTTGATGCTGGTGATGATGACGCCATACCACCATAAAAACTACTTCTCTTGCTATGAGTAGCATTAGACCCGGAGGAACCCGATTGGGCGGCTGTTGGATTCGAACCAGTCACCCTTGATTTGTTCATCCTCAGCGGAAGGGCACCAGTATTAGTGTTAATATTAATCGAATTCTTTGCTTCTAAGGCAGATAATTCGGGATCTTGAACCAATGCTTCGAAATCAGCTGGGACCTTTAGTTGCATTTTTTCAGCGAATTCTGTGACCATGCTTTTGCTCTCCTTGTAAAGTTGAACCCATGATGGTAGATCTAATTGTTTTACTAAACCATCGCATTTGGATTCTAAGTGTCTAACACGTGCTTCCTCTAATTGTTGTAAATTATCCTGTTTCGAATCGAATTCTAAAAGCTTAACATCAAAAGTATTTGCCTCTTCAGAAACCCTTTGTATATAGCTACGTTGGTCTATCTTCAGATTTTCCAACTGTTCACTTAATGTATTAATCTGTGAACCGTAATGGTTTTTATAGTACTGATGGGAATCTACTAATGCATCATATTGCGCCTGCACCATTTCCATCTGCTGCCTTAAAGTAGCCTCTTCACTTGAAGAGTTTTCCCATTTTCTTTGTAAAGCCAGTTTCTCCTCCTCCAAAGAACTGTGATTCTCCTTATATCTAGCTAATTCTTCTTCTACATCTTTTAGTCTTCGAGTCTTACGATTTAACATCGAGACTAAATTCTCATTTTCATGCTTTAGTGACGCGCTATTCTCCAACAATTTTGATTCCTTCTGTTGTGCTCCATCCAATTTATCCAGTAAATTTTTAGATTGTACGGTCAATTGCAAATTTGTCGACGTCAATGTGTCTATCTGATCATGCAACGATTCTATTACCCTCGTAGAGGACATACTGCCATTCTGTTTCGGTGTCAGGTTGCCCTTCATACCAACGACAGCGTTCTCTCCATTTGCTTTACCCGCCGGTGAACCTTTGTTAATGGACGCCATGAAGATACTGTGATTAGGAGCCAGTTTCGCTGGCGAATATCCATCTTCAGGAATAACAACCCGTGGCGGTGAATCTAAAACCTTCTGCTGGTTGTCTTCTCTAACCTTCCCTGAGTTTACCTCGAATTCGTCGGTCATTTACTCTCGTCAATTCTACTCAAGGACCCTGGGGAATGCGCAAGGGAGCTTCAAAGAAGAAAACAGATGTAACTGAAGATCTAGAAGCCAAAAACGACACAAAGCGGATCTTCTCTTCTCGTTTTTATCTTTTTTTTTTTTTTTTTTCTATAATGCCTCGAGGATTCTTTCAAATTTTCGATCTCCATAGTTTTTGTTTTGTTGATATCAGTATCAAACTTTCTTTTTGGATTCGGACGGTTGATTATACGAAATATCACTGAAAACGTCACAACGTTTTAAATGACAGTATCTTGTTTGCCGCTTAGATACGGGAATTAGCCGCCAAAACCACTTTAAACAGTTTTAAGTACTTTAATTAGGCTAGTTATTATTGCAGAAGCTATATTTAAACAATCTGTATGCCTCATTTATTGATTTCTTTAGGTTACACCAACTTTAAATACAACCCGAAACCTAAAAGATTGTCTACTTAGCTGGGGTTCACTGAAAATGAATCACTAATCATCTGAAGAGAAAAAAAGGTTTTGAAGGTTACAAGACCTTTGAGCTCTATCTCTGGTGTGGTGAGTGTCCTCCTTCCTTCTGATAGCCTTTCCCACTAGTTGCACTTGCTGTGATGTCTATGCCTGCTGTTTTGACGAATCTTGAGAGAAGGGGACCTAATTTGAATATCGTTTTAACGTGCCCAGAATGCAAGGTTTATCCCTCAAAGATCGTTGAGAGATTTAGTGAAGGTGATTGTGTCTGTGCGTTATGCGGGCTTGTTCTTTCAGATAGACTAGTTGATACTAGGTCTGAATGGCGTACCTTTTCCAATGATGATCAGAATAGTGATGATCCTAGTCGTGTGGGTGAAGCTTCGAACCCGTTATTGGATGGGAATTCGCTATCGACAAGGATTGGGCCAGGTGAAGGTGGTGATGCTAGAGCCACAAGAGACTTGAATAGAGCTCAAGGAAAAAATGTTTTGGATAAAAAGGATAATGAAATGCAAGCGGTTTTTGTCAAAATTACCATGTTGTGTGATGCAGCAGAATTACCGAAGATTGTCAAAGATAGTGCGAAGGAAATTTATAAACTATGTTATGATTCGAAAGCCCTTAAAGGCAAATCTATGGAGTCAAATATTGCTGCGGCTATCTTGCTAGGTTGTAGAAGGGCCAAGGTAGCAAGAACTTTGGCAGAAGTTCAATCTATGATACGTGTTAAGAGAAAAGAATTCTCCAAATCTTTAAAGATTATGACTTCTATATTGATGGGAAAATCCGCGGACGGCATTATTAAAATTGATAATGGTGATATGAATGGTGCTACCAATCTATCATATATACCGAGATTTTGTTCTCATCTGGGCTTATCAATGCAAGTGACTACCGCGTCAGAGTTCACAGCTGCGAAATGTAAGGAAATTGAAGAAATTGCAGGCAAGAGTCCAATAACAATTGCTGTTGTTTCCATTTTTTTCAACGTTCTGCTTTTGAAAATTCCATTAACGGCTGCTAGAATTGCAAAAGTTTTGCAGGTTACCGAAGGTACTATTAAATCGGGTTACAGGAGTCTTTATGAACACAGGGATCGAATGGTGGATCCTCAATTGTTAGGGAATAATACGGTCTCATTGAATACTTTGGAAAAGTTGGATAAAAAAAGGGATTAATTACGTGATAAAAACAAAGGATATATTATTTAACTACTTCATTTTTTTTTTTTTTTTTTTTTTATAGTCCTTATGATACAGGTGAATGCTTTACTAGTATTACTATATAAGTTGTAAATATTACATGCCCATTCCAAATTGTTGTGCCATTTGTTGCATCTGTGGATCTTGCATCATCTTCATCATTTCGTTCATATCAGGCATGCCACCTGCTCCCGGGAATCCTCCACCCCCGGATCCACCAAGCATATTTTGCATATTCTTCATTAACCCAGGACTTTGTTTTAACTTTTGTTGAGCTTGTTGCATCATTTGTGGTGTCATCTTTGGCATCCCTGGCATATTTGGCATATTTGGCATATTTGGCATGCGTGGCATACCAGCGCCGCCACCACCCTGAGCTGTCTTTGTAGATTGTGCCATTCTTGCCATCATTTGTTGTTGCATTAAAATCATTTCTACTTCAAAAACCGAAGTACCGGAACCTTTTGCCACTCTAACGAGTCTACTTGGCTGGTCTACGAAAACTCTGCCATCTGATTCCAATTCTTGTTTTGTCATCGAATCTAAAACATAAACCATCTTTTTCATCTTCTGCGAGGTTTCTTCCTCACCAACTTGACTCATCATATTCCCCATACCAGGAATCATTTGCGCTATATTGGAAAGTGGTCCCATCTTCATAATCGTTTGCATTTGTTTCTTAAAATCTAATAGCGTAAATTTACCCTGTTGCAAGTTCTCCATCGTTGCCTTTGTGTCCTCCGTATTAGAAACTGTTTGGAATTGTTCTAAAAGTGACTCGATATCACCAATACCCAACAATTTAGAAATGAATGATTTTGGTGAAAACTTCTCTAAGTCGTGAATGTGTTCACCGGTACCAATAAATATAATCGGTGTATTAGTTGCAGCAACAGCAGAAATAGCACCACCACCTTTGGCGTGTCCATCCATCTTAGTTAACAGAATTGCACCAAAATCTGCAGATTCTTTAAATGCCTTTGATTGCTGTTCTGCAGCTTGACCAATTGACGCATCTAAAACCATTATTGTCTGATTGGGTCTCACAACTGTTGAAATTTCTACCATTTCCTGGAAAAGTGCTTCTTCTTGATGATGTCTACCAGAGGTATCAACAATGATAACTTCAAATTTCTCTTTCTTGAACTTAGCAATACCTTCAGCAGCTACACTGACAGGATCTGTCTCCACATAAGACCCATAGAACGGTATATGTGCTTTAATTGCATTTTGTTTCAATTGATCAAAAGCACCTGCACGGAAAGTATCTGCACATACTAATCCAACCTTAAACCCCCTTCTGGAGTAATAAACAGCCAATTTCGTACATGAGGTGGTCTTACCTGAACCTTGCAGCCCCACAAACATAATCACATTGGTCTTTTTCTTCTTTGGTTGGAAAGGTTGTTCGCTTTTATAATCTACTAATTCACATAATTCGTCGAAAACGGTCTTTTGAATCAGCTTCTTCGTTTGTGCATTTGTGGTCGATTTGCTACCACTCTTGGAATCTAACAATTTGCTCCTCAAATTAGTTCTAAGCTTAGAAACCAACTGAATGTTGACATCTGATTCCAATAGCGCTGTCACGATAGTTTTCAACAGAACATCGACAGTAGTAACATAATCATCTTGTGTATTGGACAATGCACTGCTAACTGCTGTATTAATTCTCTTACCCAAATCTGCTAACACCATCTTGAATTAGTGGCGAGCCTTTCTTATCGATTCCCACTCTCTTTTCCAAATATCTGTAGAAGTTGGTGAACTTTGACGTCAAATATTTTTTTTTCCTCCTACCATAAGAGCTACTATAAGGAAGCCCTTTTATCTACAAGTTAAACAGATCTAAAGTCATGTCAAACGGGCTGGAATATCTGGCTGTTTGATGGCTTCATGGACATGTTTCAATACATTACAATATTCGATCCTACCAGAAGTCATGGTGAAGATGATATGCACCAGCAGCTGCTCCTGTACCATTCGTTTGCTGGCTCTGAAAACTCATTAAATGATAAATTGAGCCAAATTGGTGTGATACAAGGGCTATGGTCATTGACGGCCTCCTTAAGTAGTGATAATATCACTCAAAATTGCCAAGAAAAGGTTGTTCATCTCGATAAAGATGTTTTATTGATAATTCGTGTTGAGTCTCGATTTTTCATCTGCTTGGGAATGAAAAAAGATGAATACTCTATTCCTCATCAGTTTTATCTAGCACACCTCTGGCACTGCTATCGATTTTTCATACTTTGGTTTGGTAAATTTGGATCTATTCAAGATGCAAGAGAACTGACCAATCTACTTAATGAGCATTTTGTACCGTTTTGGTGTGATCTGCAGGTTAAACCAGAGGCTATTAGAAAAAAGGGCATAACTGGACTTTGGCATCAGTCGCACAAGATGGCAGAATTAGAATTTGCTCCGAGTGAACAGTCTTGGGAATCGTTGATAAATCAAGACATCTTATTAGAATCTGAATCATATCTGGGGATTAAAGATATTCTGGTGTACCATCTACCGAACTTCGAAAAAAGCCTTGGATATAAATCTTATGGATTGGTTCGAAATTTTTCCAATGACTTAGATATTGTTACGAACATATCTAATTGGATTTACCATTCTCATGCCCTCTATGAACATCTATCGCCTCATGTACTAGCTAGTAATACACATTACAAGGAGACACCAGCGGATAGTGATACCGCAAATACTGATGCGAATAATAATGATGCCGACAATGTCTTTACTGCGACACGAAATCGTGCTCTGGTCCCCATTCTAACAAGTACTGGAGAAACACTCTTACACAATATAACGTTACCAATTTCTTTCGCTTATGATGCTGTGCAAGAAGTGGGTGTAACCACTGGGATCTCTAATAGCATTTCACTTTTCATGGATTATTTGCCTAGATTGAACCCGGCTACGATGGTAGGCATGCTTGGGAATAGTACACCACAAGAAGGGCCTGCCACTGGTCCACCACATGGATATTTGATTTCGCCTTTGTGTGGCGACGCACTTCCAAATAATTACAAGTTAAGAATTATTAAGAGTCAAGTAGGAACTGCAGAGGAAAAGGAGTATTATTGCATATTTTGGTATTACCGGGATGCACTAGTTTGTGTGGTTAGTGAACCAAATTTCAAAAAATTGCGAGATAGTCAATACTTGGAAGACCTAAGCTATAAACTAAAGTGCAGTATGGAAAAGTTTTACGCTACAGCATTACCTGAAGAGCAACAACAACAACAGCAAACACAGTCGACAGCACCGTCTCGTAAAAGACTTGAACCATTCGGATACGCGGTAAGAGACAAGCATACGAATGAAGCTCGCAGCTCCATACCATCATGGGCTCAAAAGGGTGAAAATAAAACAAATCATTATGGAACATTTTTGGATTCAATGCCAAGTGATAAACTATGGGAATTACAACGCGAATTAGTACAGTTTTTACAAAGTTTACAAAATTCTAGACGTGATAAACAACATGCATCTGAAGAACGTCTCATCCGCCTAAGCAATGGTTTAGTATGCTTCATGAGAGATTGCCCTGAAGAAACGACCTTGGTGGTCGCCAATTGGTTTGATGAAACTACTCGCGGTGGCCCCACATTGATTTCAGGTCTCGGTCCTTCGGCAATTCGTTGGTGGAATCACAGACCCCCGCCTGGATAAATTAAATTAGACTAAATAACTTTTTTTTTTCTTCCTTTAATCATTGCAGATTTCACCGGAAAACAGATCATGAAGAAGCAGAAACTCTTGACAACTGACAGAACGCCTTGACCGAAATCTCAATGGAACTATTTCGTCTTCTGCGGGGGGAGGTCCAAGCGGATAACTAACTGGTTCGTTACAATACGCAAATCTGAATACATCTGCTAACTTCTGCAGCGAGTATTTATCAACATTAATTTTGCAACATCGGTGGTGGTCAGGACGCATAATGGACGCTTGCAATACACATGCCCCGAGGAAAGCATAACAAAACTATCCCTACATAAAGATTGATATCCTCCAGTATTTATAACCCCTTTTCAGTGATCCTTTTTTCTCCACCAAACCACTTAATCGTCATCTCTATATCATCGTAAACAACCGTAGATCCTCATCATCAGTACCATCATCATCATCGCCTCCATCAAGACAGTGTGTCTCTCCTCCTACCTTTCACGGATATTCTGATATGTTCGCTTCATTGATAAGGGATCACATTATCAGGTCAGATATGTTGTTATAAGATGAAATTGTACGAAAAAAACAAAAAAAAAAAACAAAAAAAAGTGACCATGAGGTAAAGATAGGTTGTGTTGGTTTCCATCCGCAACATTAGCAAAAGGGCCATTGGTGTAAAGCCCTTCTCATTGCGTTACCGTGTTGTACTACCAAGTTCCAATTATGGCATCTTGTTTCTTGCACCTCATGTTAAAAGAGTCAAATCAATCACACGGCAATAATTTCTTTTTTATTTTTTTTCATAAGTTATGGTTTAATTTTTCCTTTTCGCGATGAGCAGCATATGGATAGTAATGTTGAAGATGAGAATGCTTATCGGTGATTATATTATCACGATAATTGTGATGACTCTGGCTCTTGGTTTTATACATGCGATGAGTTCCTTGCAGATGGATGGAACGAATTCCGTTGAAGAAATCTTGCCGAGAAAAAAAACTCCGAAAATAGATAAAGCGATAAGCATAAAATACTTTGCACCGTAATTAAGTTGTTCTAGATGATCTCTGTAAGGCTTTCACCATCGCTGCGATCACTTGAGCTTTGCAAATTGATGTATTTGGTGTAATTGAGATGATATTCGTGAGCATCAATTTCAGCAAGTAACGGTGAGAAGTCTACTTCCCTTGGATCTCTAAACTTGTCCATGCCTCTTTTCCAGATGAATTTATAACCAAGATACAACCCAATATCAATGAAAAGCATTAGGTATGAAAAGAGGAATTGCTTTGAACTCCAAAGGGAAGTGAAAAATACGGTATAACCTTGAATGACAGCCATGGAGCCTGCACAAATGATACCGATATATGCAGGCCATGGTTGGCACCAGGATCTAAACGGTAATTTGGGCAAATAATGTCTATTGACTCTGTAGACCCTTCTAAAAAACAAATAAATCACGCATAGAACGACAAAGTTTATCAATTGAGATGTTGTAATTAAATTGATCAACCAATTCAAGACAATTGCAGAATTGTCATTTAGTTGTAGAAGTGATAAAAGCCCCCAGCACATTGATACTGCCATGGCAAAAATGGGGGTTCCCTGAGGAGTACAACGGGAAAATATTTTGGGAGCATATCCATCAAGTGCCATACCATAAAGCGTGCGCGATGAACAGTAAGTGTATGCATTACCCGATGAGAAGGCTGCTGTGATTAAAGCCGCATTAACAATATCAGGCAAAACGCTAATTTTTAAATGTTTCATTGCAATGACGTACGGTGATGATCCTGCACCAGGACGTGATTCATTAATGGCAGCGGTTAAATCAGGATCATTCGGCGAACACAAAATACCAACGCAAAGGCAACTCCCCAAAAATAAAACTGTTAACCTTACAAAGACTTGTTTAAAGGCCCTCGGCATAACCTTACGTGGCAAAACCACTTCACCAGCTAACATTGAAACGTATTCACCACCTGCAATTGTAAAGGAAGCTTGAATAACGCATGCCAAAAAACCCTGGAAATGTCCTGATGCATTCGATCCATGACCATTGGGCCAGTATTTTTTAAAAGGTGCTTCTCCGTAGTGACGGAATCCATACCGATCGTGCTTTGGATTTCCTCCTAACATCGTAATAAATGTAAAGAAATAAAGTCCAATCGCTAAAATGATCTTGAAGGATGCTAACCAAAACTCTGCCTCACCATAGTACCGCACAGTACATAATGAAATCATCCCGTAAAGTACTAATTGTACCACCAACGGAATAGCAGCACTGTAGTCATCTCTCCAATAGTGTATAATCGTATTGACAGAAACAATCTCATATGGAATTTGCACACATTCTAAAAACCAAAAATTCCAACTAGCCATTAACCCAAGTGAATCGTCCACACAAATGCTCGCTAGTCTGAGAAATGGCGAACTGACTGGTAAAAAGCAAACCATTTCAGCAGTGCATACCGTAATGCACATAATCGGTATACACCAAATCGCAAATCCAAGAAGCAGATTACCAGCTCCACCGTAATAAAGTGCCTTACCAATCGAAACGAACAGTGCAGTCCCTATAACGCCTGAAATGGAAATCAATTGGACATGACGATTTCTCAATTTTCTCTGAACATGTCTTGTTGATCGTTCAAGTCTTGAATGATTTTCGTTTTCTACTTCTCCGGTATCACTAGCCTCCGTATTAACAGTCTCTACCCATGAAGGTTTCTTAGGGAAGATATCCTGCTCAAATACTTTCTGAGCCGTAGTCATCTCTACCGATTCAATTTTGGAAATACGTAGTGAGACTAAATGCTTATGTGTCAAAAGATTATTGTACAGATTTTATGATGACAACAACAATTATATGCAAGCAGATCAATTACATGTAAGAGTTGAACTCTGATGACATGCGATGAGATGATTTCTGATAAGTTCCGATGCTTTGAAAAAGTACATGTAGGAAAGAGATACTTAGCAGAATCATTTCCCCAGAGCATCTGTATTTTTTCCTGATGACTCCTGCGGCGATTATACATCTTGCGCCGTTTGGGAAAAGGGCTGCAACATTTTACAGCAATAAATCTCCGGGGTAAGGCACATAATACGGGATAGATGGAACATAGAACACCTTTGAGAAGAAAGACACCTGGAAGGCACTGATAGAATTGAAATAGTGGGTATGAATTGAAATGTAGACGGATTGATCTATACTAGAGGCAAATTTCTGAGGATAAAACAAGTCACATGACATTAGTTAGCACGATCACGTTATTGATCGAGGTATGGGTGTAGTGTTTTACCGCCGAGATTGGCGGGCCGCCGAGAGATTTTCAGGGGGCACGGAAGGGTAACGGGTAATCTACAAATGATATATATAAGGACCAAGCGAGGTGGATCGGTACTAATGAGAGAAACTTTTACTAAAGTGAACCGGGGAAGGGAGTAAATATGCGATTAGCCGCCGAAGAACAAATGATCATATAGGGCAGATAAGACCATCTACAAGAAGACGACCGGAGAAAGGCGGACACAGTATTGGATTAAACCTGTGCAACTTTCCAGTAATAGCCTTCCAGAGTGGTATAGAATACTTCGTAAACTTTAGCCCTAACAGCTTTATTAGGGCTCAACACAATCACGAAACACGAAAACCACAGTGCACGTGGTCTCCTTTTTTTTTTTTTTGTTTTTTCCTACTCTGCAAATGCAAAACCCAGCTCTCAAAAACACTTGACGCATGCCAAATCAACATACATAGGGAAAAGAGTATATGCTGTATCCTTTGCCAGTTAACAGGAAAAGCTATTTGCCTCGAGGAGAACATTAAGAGTCCACTTTTATATTGAACTTCATCTGTGCATTCGAACAATTTCCATCATAGTTTTTTATTTTTCCTCTCCACATATCACCAATGAGTATGTTGGACGACATATGGGGTGCTGGTCCAGAGGCCACACAGGACTCGAATAAGTCGACACAAGCTAAATCGACTCTCGATGGTGTTCTGTCACAGGAAAATCGTGGAGATGAAGATCCATGGGCTCAACTTATACATCTGATTGCAGATTACGAGCCCGGTGATGAGCAACTCAAGGCGTTTGAGGAACTTTTGCCAAAGATCGGGGATAACGTTAATGACAAATCACGCACAGGTTTAGCATTGATTCACTATGTGATCATTTACGATCATGCCAGTTACATTGAATTACTGCACAGATATCGTTTGGATTTGAATCTCTTAGATGATAAGATAGGGTATTCGCCATTGATGTGGGCATTTCATCTTAACAGACAGGATTGTTGCATTGAACTTTTCTCATTCATTGATGAATTGGAGTTTGATATGAGAAACAAAGAGGGGTTGAGCGCTTGGGATATAGTGACTCCGGGATCGGCTATCAGTGAGTTTTTGGATCAAAATAACATCTTTCAATATAAAAACAGCAAGTTAAACAGTCCTGTTGTTATAGAAGAGCCGACGCCAGATCATAGCTTAGAATTACAAATGGCAGGTGTATCATTACAGGGTGAAAGCGGAACGACTGGGTCAGGTGGCCGTGGTGGATTTGGATCGATAGACAGCTTTGATTTTGATAGGTTGATTAGGGATCAGTATTTCGAGTTCGAAGATTTTGACGTTCCACAAATTTTAGATCTTTTAGCGTCATTACCCCAAAAATACCCTCATGTTACCACTTATCCAGCAGGACTACTGTTTCAATGCATTAGGTATGCTGACCGTAAGATGGCATCACCATCATTAGTGGAATCTCTCGTGCATCTCTCATTGACGAGGATTCTATCCAATGTTTCCAATGATTTGGTCCCCAATGAAGAGAAAACTGGCGACATTGTGATCCAGTCCTACTGGTTTAGTGCTATCTCTTTTCTCTACTACTACTTATGTAGGGATGATGGTTTCTTCAAAAGGAATCCGAAAATTTTGCAAGATTTGGTAAACGGAATGCATTCCCTTATGGTGGAGTTAATTTCTTCGATTCATTCTAGGTTGGTACCGTTGATAGAACCATCACTACTTTCATATACTACCATCGAAGATGTTAAACAAACGATGTACAAAAAAGATTGGAATATCTTTAAGAAGAGAAAGCCTGGTAAGCATCATACTTCTAGCAGCAAAAAGAAAGGCATTCCCTTTTACGATGATGAGATGTTAAAGCATTTGTATCCACCTCCTTTAGAAGAGCAGATGAAATTGTCTCCAATGAAGTTAGTTCAAATTTTCGGTGCCCTTGCTTACGTATTAGAGTTGCACCAAATACACCCATTACTACGGCAACAGTTTCTATCAACCACAATTAATTGGTTTTCTACGACTCTTTTCAATAAAATTCTAAGTGACAAGAAAAAGAAATATCTAAGCAGGGCAAGAGCTATACAGATTAAACTCAATTTATCGAGTTTGGAAAATTGGATTAAAAATAACGATTTAATGCCACCCAAACCAGTTCTCATTGACAATTTCATGTGGCAGAGATTTCCCTACACTCTGACAAATGATCTCGGTGATATAGACTTATCTCATCCCCCAATAAGAAATGTAGCCACATACAAGCCGGTGGATACAGATAAGGATAATTTTTCCATTTACGATACCAAGAATGCTTTGTTTTATTACCAATCGTTACATCGAATCGCTCAAATCCATTTGGCCCCTGTTAATGAACTGTTACAATGGTTACAGGTGGCTACTTCTTTAGAAAATGAAGAATCTCTTGATGAAACTACGAAGTTACTATCAATGTTGACTCCTTTGCAACTTTTGAAATCCATGGAAAGATACAGTTATGAAGTGGATGAACATAAATTGAGATCTCCGTTGAAAAAAAAACTATATGCTATAGTAAAATCTCAAAATGCTAAGGATGAACCGTATTTGGCTGAAAGACAGCTGCCACTTTTAGTTCTGCCTACAATTGCAGAATTGACAGACACATACACTTACAGTACCGATAGTGAGAATTATTTGCCCATCGTATCGATAGATATTCAAGATACGATGTATAATATTCACGATGAGAATGTAAAGCTGCGTAAGGATGAAGCAATTGCTATAGCACACAGGAGGGAGTCTGAGGAGGAAGAAGTGGATGATGCTTATGACGAATCAAATAATGACGACGATGAACGCGAATCAAACGAAGGAGATAGATCTGAGACGCTTAATTTACGGGGAACTGGTGGGTTTTCAAGAAATGAAGGTGATATAGGTGATGCATACTTCAAGGAAATTAATGCCCCCTCTGCCATTGCTCATCGTCCAACTTGGGCAGATAATCCAGAAATTGAGACTAACCCTTGGTAAGGATGAAAAATCTATGATATTAAGTGCTTTTTTTTTTTTTTTTTTTTTTTTTTTTTTTTTTCCC
>JAJLXU010000005.1:0-56400 GCA_030571545.1 Zygosaccharomyces gambellarensis
TTTTTTTTTTTTTTTTTTTTTTTTTTTTTTTTTTTTCAGACGGTTTAGTTATGAAAGATCAACGAGGTGATGCTTGTAGGTTTGGCTAATATGTCCAGGGGGGGCAGAAGCTTTCACGAGGCTCACCAGCAATGAAAAATAGCAGGGGAAAAATATCAATGTTTTGTGACTACAAACGTCAATTCGATGATCTTCAAATTATCACATGATAATATAACATGAAAAAGAACTTACTCTTTATCAAAGAGTCACATGCAAAGAACACTTTACCAGAACTAAATAAGGTCTTAAATAATCATTTTCTGTGCCCTTTTATTCCCACGGAACCTTACTTATTCATTAAAACTCTAGAACCAATACGCAGTAGATTTTCTGGTATAATCAATCGTAAATGGTGTTCAATATTATTCAAAGTTTGTTGCCTCTTCGCTTCTAAGACGGAGAAAGATTCTGAATACTTAGAAACATGAGTATTCATCTGCGTAAAGTCCTCTCCAAAAAAATTTATATAAAAAGACCCCTTCCTTTTTTTCTTTCAGTTTCAACTACCTGTTACTCACAAAACTATAGCCGTAATGTCTTTTCCAACCAGTCTGCCACTGCTCAACGATCGAGAAGCAATCAAAGATGCCCTTTATCGCTGCTTCTTAGGATTCGATACTGGCGACGCTAATTTATTCAATTCTGCCTTCATGCCGGATGCAACTTTCAAAATCATGGGTAATGAGATGAAAGGTTTATCTGAGATTCGCGCTGGAAGTTTGGATAAAATTTCAAAACTCGACACTACTCACCATTTAAGTAACATTCGTGTGAATTTGGAAGGTTTAACAAATGGAATTGCCTCTATTACCGCAACAAGTATGGCACAACACTTTCGTGGAGGTGAAGGCAATAAACCAGACACCATACATCTTATGAGTGGTGGATTTTCTTTTGTTGAAGTCGTTAAAGATCAAGGAACATGGAAAATCAAAAGTTTGGACTACAAATTGATCTGGACAGAAGGTGATTGGAGGGTTTTTGATTAGATTATTAAGTACTTTTTTATTTTTAAAAAAAATTATTGATTTCATTGTTTATCTTCTATTGTTTACCTTCTATTGTTTGCTATTTATTTTTCCCCGTTATTTTTCTGGTCTAACGCCAAGAAAAAAAAAAGCTTTGTGATCAAATAAGATCGCATATCTTCGGCACGACTAAAGCTCTTCTGATAAAACGCCGAAATTTTCGAAATAGATAAGAAATCCTGTCACATTGCAGGAGACATGGTAATATTAATAATCGTCTTGGAAAAGGCAAAAGCAACTATTTATAGCGGTCAAGCTATGGTTGAATATAAGTAGAGAAAAACACCATTTTGCTTATTGAAACAACTTTCTGTGTTTTGGGAGGTAAAAGCCAGAACAAAAAGTTCTTAAATTATCGAGCAAGGAAATATCATACTGAGCACGATCATGTACTCTTTCAATTCGAAGAGACATGTTCTGTGCATTTATGAAACCTGAAGAGAACAAAGCGGAAGCTGTAGAGCGGGAAGGTTTTATTCAGGTGATTTTGATAAGCTATTTCTCGTTTCCATCCGACGACTTAGAAACCTTAACAAAATCAAGTTCCATCTATACAAAACAGTCCAGAAGGCTAGTGACCAAACTATTTATTCCAAAATATATTTGGTGGGATAATTGGAAATTTGAAATATGTTCTAGCGTTATTGTTCTTCCATTGACCATGACAACTATTGATAATGAAAGTTTTATTGAACAAATGTGGTGCTATTTTCTTTTTTTGTGGTTTTCATAATCTCTCTAATACTGAATTTTTTTTTTTTTTTTTTTTTGAAAACGTAGAATACCTAGGAGATACAGAACTGTGTGATGTAAAAATTCTAAATGAATAAGTATAGTTAAAGGTACCTTTCAGCCCTAATAAATAACCTAACCTTGAAGATATCATGTTAGTGCTGGGGGTTATTAATGCACACCATTACCATTTGTAGTCAAACATATATATATGCGTTTCGGCCTGAGGTGCTTGTATTTCCACATAGGCGGCTCTCGTAAGATTCACCACTAGCTTTTGTCTCCTTTACATTGCTAGCGACCAGCTCCAAGCGGATCTTATCTTGAAAAATGGATTGATCCGCAAACTTTTCAAAAGTACTAACTTTTGAAGTGTTCTGAAGCTTTAATTTCTAAAAACCAATCTTGGCTGGAAGCAATGTTTTTTGAATGGTATTTTTACGAAAACCTTTTGCGGTTGAAAATCCAAAACAAAGTGAAAATCATTTAAATTTTTAGCGCTATTCTTCCATTACTGTTGGATTTAGAGTCCTCCCAATATCGAAAGATTTATACCGTTCCTCAAATAACAGGGAAACTAGTTTCCAATGCCATGAATATAATCTAACGTTTACCAAATATTATCGGACTTTCGTATCGATCGCTCTTTCGGAGTTTTCATTTGGTAAACGGCTGTAGCTGAAGAAGTTATTATATATGCGGCTGGACTATATAATTGAAGTAAATCAAGGCCAATCGACTTTACGAGCTACCAACATGGAGAAAAAAAAATCCTGGAAACCACTCGAGTCAGGTTTCTCAGGATAAATTGTTGCCACTATTAATCACGAGTATTAAAGGCACGGTGCACCCTATTTTCCACACGCAACAACAAGAACTTTCCGCAAAGCAAGGGGTATCAATAGGATATTCATCCTTGACTTTAACACTAGAAATAAAAACTTGATGCAGATTCCTAATCTTACAGCATACCGTCTCTTCGCATGCCGACTAAGAAGACAAGGTATTGTAAATATTACTAGTATGGTTAAAAGAGAGTATTCTAGCGAAGACCAACAGCAGTCAAAAAAACAGCACCATGATTTGCAGAGATTCACGGCAACAAATTCTGCTTACTATCTCAACCCTATAAACGAAAAAGAAGCTCAAAAATTCAATAATGGTGAGAGGAAAAAACCTTTTGATATGCTGCAGGGTTCAATGAAAAGCCAGGAAGTCGATTTTAAGTCCAAAACTGTCATTCACTGGTTTCGAGAAGACATGAGAATAACAGACAATACTGGACTCTCCAAGGCAATTGAAAAGCAACAAGCAGAAAACTCAAAGTTAATCACGGTATTCGTGGTTAATAGGCATGATTGGATTGCTCATCTTGATAGCAACTTCAGGATTAGCTTTTTGTACAATGCACTCAGGTCATTACACAAGGCTTTGGCTGAATTGTCTATTCCCCTATATGTCCTGGAATTCGACCCAAAGGTACCTAGGTTGTCTAATTCGAAAGAATTTGTAAACTGGTTCAAAGAGCAGTGCATTCAATTATCCAATGGTGGGCCCGTCTTACTTACCGCCAATGCAGAGTATTTGACAGATGAACTCTGTAGAGACACCAAGGTATTTCACGCTACTGATGACAAATTCAAATTCAATGCTTTCCATGATACTTGCGTTGTGGAACCTTGTATCTTCAAAACTCAGCAAAACATTCAATATACGGTCTTTTCCCCTTGGTATAAAAAATGGTGCTCACATCTGATGGATAAAAAGCCCAAGGATAAATTAGTAGCGACTTCAGTGGTAGAAAAAAAGAAATACAACAAAGGTCTATCTATACCAGACTTTGATTATGAATTGCCTGCTGAATTCACCGCGCAAGCAAGCATTCCTGAGGTCTCTGAGGAAGCCGCTATCATAAGGTTGAGAAAATACTTGGATAAAGGTATTGACAAGTATTCAGATAAGGACCTTCTTCTCCACGAATCTTCCTCTCATATGAGTGCGTATCTATCTTCGGGAGTTATAAGCGCCAGAACTGTGGTTAACAAGGCATTCGATATTTTCCCTAGTGACAAACTGGTAGGTAAAAGTCCTAAAGATATGTCCCCCGTGGAAGATTTCATCAGAGAAGTTGCTTGGAGAGATTTTTACAAGCATACCATAAGCTTTTGGCCTCACTTATCAATGGATCTTCCTTTCAACCTTGCCTCTGGAAATATGGAATGGACAAACGATGAATCAATATTTGAAAGGTGGTGTTATGGGACAACCGGTGTCCCCATTATTGATGCTATAATGCGAAAATTACTCGTTGAAGGCTATATCAATAATAGAGCAAGAATGATTACAGGTTCTTTTCTAAGTAAGAACCTTTTGATTGACTGGCGCTGGGGAGAGCGTTGGTTTCGCAATCGATTAATCGACTGCGATCTTGCTTCTAATGTAGGGGGTTGGGGATTTATCTCTAGTACAGGAGTTGATGCTCAACCCTATTTTAGAGTTTTGAACATGGAAAGACAGAGCCAAGCATTCGATCCAGATGGTAAGTTTATAAAAAAATGGGTTCCGGAGTTGAAAAGCTCTCAGAACATCCACAGTATGGTTCAAAAGGTCAAAGGTTATCCAGAAGCGATTGTAGATGCAAAGGGGAGTAGACAGAGAGCACTAGATACATATCGTAAAGGTTTATACGGTGGAAAGTGACCACACCTATAACCTACCTTCCACTCTCAATATTTGAGAAGCGGTATCAAATACGGATTCTTCCAAACCTTTATATTTAATTTGCAAGATCTCGTCGGTATGCGAGGAATCTACTTCAACGAGTAAGTTATGTTCGTGATTTCCTGGCTTGGGGCCTCTGGTGATTTTTCCCTCCAACAAATCGAAATCATTATTCAAAATGTCCACGACTTCCTGTGATGTAAATTTACCACTACTCAATGCTAATCGTTGATTAGCGGCTTCTTCTTTCTGAAAAGCTAACAAATGGGCCCTTGCAACATTACGCACATCCACAAACTGCATACGTACGTCTGGATTTAGCTCTTTTCCAGGCGAAGAATGAACTAGAGACTGTATCACATCGTTAGGAACCGGTAGTCCCTTTGTGGCAAACTCGTCAGACACCTGGGGTCCAAAGACACAAGTCGGCAATATTGTTGTCAATTTGAATTTCACTTCATTGTGCTTCAAAAAGTTCCAAGCTTCTGATTCGGCATATTTCCTCCCTGCAGAATATGCTGAAAGCATATCTTTCCCAATATCATTCATGGTAATTGGATTCCAATCCCTTTCTGTGAATTTGGTTCGGCTGTCATAATCATGAAATGGATTGACAATCGTCAAAGCTGAAGATGTGATTACAACTCTTTTTACAGTATCAAAACCATATTTCCTAATTGCCTCCAAAATGTTCCAGGTACCAGCTACCGTGGGTTTCACTAAATTTTTAGCGTAATTGTCGCTCGGAGCAGGATTAGGTAAAGCCATATGGAGTACAATGTCAATCTCTCCACTGCGCTTTTGAAAAACCTCGTCAAATGCGCCAGCGGGAACCAAGTCAGGAACTATTTCGTATGATAATCCGGGATCACTTTTATGAAATTTAAATAAATGCTTCGCTTGTTCTTCGGTTTTTACTGTTCCAATCACCTTATAGTCATCATTAAGCAGTGAGTGTACTACGTACTTCGCAATATATCCACTGGCACCAGTGACCAATACTGCCATGTTTAAGAATGTGATTGTTTTTGTGTGCGGAATGGTGGGTAGATCCACACCCTGCGTGTCTTATACAAATCCACGTTTTATACCTTCATGATCTTTTGTGACTATCCTTGAAGATTCGAGATGTCCCCTAAATTAATCAATCACATGGAAATGGGGATCGAAAAGACTAATGGATACGTATCTATCTGGAGAATTAGGGCCGGGGGCGCTGTAACGAGTTCCAAAATACCTTAGTGGCCAAGCTCCAGAGAAACTAACTTATTATGACCCGCGGGCAATTTAAAAAAATAACGACAACTGCAGGATTCGAACCTGCGCGGGCAGAGCCCAAAAGATTTCTAATCTTTCGCCTTAACCACTCGGCCAAATTGTCACACTAAATTCTACTACTAGGAATGGATCTGATTGCTAGAAGTACATATTCATGTGACAGTTAAAAACACATTAGAAACGCTAGGAGTTTCATCGAAACAACACAATTCGGTAGGTAACAAGGCTAGCAACGCTTTTTCTTTTCTCCCAACTACACTCTGCTATCTTCCATCTCTCCCATTTCTTCCTCGATCGACCTAAGTGTGTTCCGCAGACTCTCCCTTCAAGAATCTGAAGGATTCCTAAACATGCGCTCCCTTCCCCTTATGTGAAATTTTCCATAGGATTCTTCATCCACACGTATTGGTTCTTCGAATGTAAAGAAGGGTGCGACATCACCCCTGGATCCCTTATTATGGGGGAAAGCAGTGGACTTACAAGTCAAATGTCCACGATCCACTTTTTATTGGTGGTAATACATCCTTGGATTTGCATATTATTGAGGCGAGACATAGATCCATCCCCTGTGGACTTGTATTGTATGCTGTATTGTACGTCTTTTAGACTTTTCTTGAAAATTGTGGATTTTTCCATGGATCAGACTACAACACTGTGCGAAGGGTAAATCGTCCCGTATGGGATTTACCATGCGTGGGATTCCAAGGATATAAATATGTGGATTTGAAATGGGGGAACAGCACAACCTTGTCTCTTCTCTTATGACGTTAGGAGAACGAGCAAGTTTAGTTCGACCAAATATATTTTTTTGCGAGAGAGTTCAGCATGTCGTTCAACGCACCATTTTTCAGCTTCTTTGACGCTATCAGCAACGAAGTTGACAATTTCAACAGATCTCTAGGTAACCTCGGCTATGATGACTACAGACCAAGACGTGGTTTGCCTTCCAACAACAGACGTGGAAATAGACGTAACAGATCCGGTAACAGATCTAACGGACGTGAGTTACAAAGAAGAAACAATAACGAGGATGATAACTACGGCGCCCTAACTACCACAGGCTTGGATCCATGGTTTGACGAAGATGATGAAGACTGGGGTTTGTTGCCATCTTCTGATTTTGGTAACTTTGGCACTGTCGGAATTACACCACCAGTCGATGTACTAGAACACGATAACAACTACGAATTGAATGTCAATGTCCCAGGTATCAGAAACAAGAGTAACATTAATGTCGATTACCACAGAGAATCAAACCAATTGGAAATCTCCGGTGAGGTCCCATCCGTAGTGACCGAGGAGAACCGAGGCAGAGTCAAGGTTCAAGAGGTCCAGTCCGGTAGTTTTAGACGTGTAATCCCATTGCCTAAGCAACCTGGTGTAGACGCTGACGGAATCAGGGCTGATTACTCTAGTGGTGTCTTGAAGGTTGAAATTCCAAAACTAAGACCAACTGGACCAAGGGAGGGTGTTCATAGGATCGACGTCACATCACAGGACTCCTGGAATGAATGAACATAAATGACTGGTGAGATTGATTGATTAATTTAATGACTGTGATGAGTGTTTGTTTTAGCACAATAAATACATACGTAGGATTTAATATGTTTACCCTTTTTTTTTTTTTTTTTTTTGTTTTTTAATCGGAAGAAGATATCTGCTTTATCGGTCTTTTCTCTCGCTGGCCCTGTCGAAATTAAAGAACCTGTTACCAAGAGGCGTGTTATTGACCATAATATATGGAGTGAGCCCTGTACTACCGTTGAAAGTGGCTGATGGTGCTTCGTTTTGGGACTGCCCTCCTGGACCAGGTGCTGCACTAGGTAGATTCGTTCGCCAGTCTGGAAACATCGACGAAATAGCAGGCGATGGTACCATTAAATCGTGTGCATATTCTGTCGGTACAGCTCCGGGACCTGCTAAATTACCGCCAGTTGCTGTTAGGCCCATTCTTCCACCGCTTCCAGAACCGAGGCCGGTCCCAGTAGTACCGCTGCTGCTACTGCTAGCACCGGCGGGACCGCCGGCTATCGACGATACTGCTCCGGAGGGTGTAGTAGTGCCGGCCGCATTGGCATTTGTCACCATCGCTGGTCTCAATCTTCCCGGTTGTCCACTAGTGTTTCCACCAAAAGCCCCGCTTAAATTTCCACTAGGAGCTCCCTGTAGGGGAGTGGCCAGATACGGTGCAAAGGACGGAGATCCGGTAAAAACCGGAGGTAACTCATAGCCGCTAAACAATTTACCCTTGGGTTCTTGCTGAAGGGGTCTCTGGTTGAGATGATGGTGTTGCTGCTGCTGCTGCTGCTGCTGTCTCTGTTGTTGAGATATGTCTTGTGGGTTCTGGGTTCGTTGTCGTTGTCCTTGTCTTTGTTGCCGCTGTTGTTGTTGTTGTTGTAACGATGATGATGTCATCGTAGCTGCGTGCTCGGCTGTGGGAGTTCCCTCGTACCTCACAGAACTCGTCGTACGGCTCACCAATGCGGGGTTCGCACTGGTGCTGTTGTGCTGAGAAGTAGGCGTAGAAGACTCACTCTTTATGACATTGCCGTAGGATGTGTTGTTTGGAATTTGTACACGGAGCACGGGTCTCTGTGGAGGTTCTTCCTTTTCGGGATTCGCCTGGGCTGCGTAGAGAGACTGGAACTGTCTCTGTACGTGCTGTTGTAGGGGGTTGTTAAACGACAGCGGAGGCGAAGTCCCCGCGTGAGAGTCTGTTGTTTCGGGTGCGAGTGGTTGCTGCGGCTGTTGTTGGAGTTCCGTTTTTATCCGCTTGTCCGAGTCCGGGGCTCCTCCATCATCGTCTCTATTTCTTTTCCTTCTCCTGTCCGAAAGGTTTATCTTGTGCTTCTTAGGATAATTACCAAAATCCTTTGGTTCTTTAATGTCATGAGCCAAGTCTGATCTGTGGTAGTATTTCAACATTTCCTCTACGTCGACACTGGAAAACTCGTAAAAAGTGTTGTTGGATCCTAGGATTATTACGGCGACATCTACCTGGCAAAGAACCGCTAACTCATGAGCCTTTTTGAACAGACCTGCCTTTCTCTTGATAAAAGTGACAGTACGATTACGTTCTTCGTGGATTGGCTGGATCTCTATCTTACGTCTACCCATTTTTGAAAGCGAAGACTAGCTTCCTGTCAGTTCTTCCTTTTTTCCTTTTTGCTTGGCACGATCTATCGTATGTAAGATTGTTGGTGTGAGGACGATGAGAGGTTGCTATATTTAACGTCTAATTCCATGAGTTCACAATACAAGCGTGTGTAAAAAATAGAAGTCACCCGCACAGAAAGTCCGAGGGGCGGGTAACAAAGTCCAGGCGGCGGAGTCGTTAAAGATGTATTTGACACCATTCTGCAATGAAAAAAAAAAAAAAAAAAAAAAATGAAGACGGGAAGTCGCTTTGGCGGCTAATTGAGCAGACGAGGAAAGTGGGTTGTTATTGGAAGATATTTACATATCTGTATTCTATGCTGCTGGGAATCGATACGTAAAGGGTCCGTGGAGCTCCTATGTGCTTTTGTTTCTGCAGCCACGACATGTAAGTTTAATAATCGAGAAAACAGAAGACGCAAATGAGATTTTGTAGAAATGTTTATATAAGAATAGGTAGAATCGTCGTTGAAATTCCTACACCTGGAGGTCTGGAAGTGAATAATCGAGCTTGACAACTTGGAAAATGTTACCAGTTGGTCAGGTTAAATTCGACGCTACAAGTTTCTAGGTTTTGTGATTGTTGTCGGGTACATGTCGATTGGTTCGAAAAGGTGGGGGAACCTGGCTAGTTTTAAGTGGTCTGTGGAAAGGTTTGGTACATATATCGATGTTTTGTAGATCCATAGGTTAGACCATGGAACCCTTATGGAAGACAGTGAATATTTCTTAGCTCAAAGAGAGGTCCGTTACAACGATGCTTCTTCTATGTTTGTGATTGAATTTACTGAATTACAATCCATTGCAGAAAAATACGATTTACTCAGGTTTAGTAGTTCACCGTTCTGTTATAGTTTGTTGAAAAGAGGACGTGAACGTGAATTACATCCATTTTTTAGCGTTGAAAAGCGGCTTTAATCCCCTGATTGCCGCTACTAGGTGGTAAGACCAGCGAATATTTAATTCAAGGTTCATGGTTAAGTGGTATGAGATGGACCAACTTAAGGCCGTATAAAGTCGGGATTGTCAATCGCATCAAAAAGTTTCCAGAAAAGGGGACTTCGATGACGGCTACTAGAACTGCTTGGGTATTGAGTAAGGGTTATCTTCCGATCATTTGCTCTGGTTCAACCCAAAGTGTTGATCAATTTTTTCAATTAGTGAATGTTACGCTGATAGACGGGGGATTAAGCCCCTTAAAAGAACACTATTAATCATGCAACCTGATTTGAAATACGACGTAGGAATATTTATGGGCACTTTATATGGCTTGAGGGACTCTTGATCTGACGTGAATCACATAAAACTAAAGCCACACGATGAATATGGGGAAAAAAAAGCTTGGCAACTCGGAGTTATTGGGTTGTTTTCGCTGAATCAAACGATCGATCTCGTTTATATAAAATACGTATTCAAAAGTACCCAAGCCACTATGAGTATCTTCCTGCTTCAGTCCAACAAAGTCGTTTGAGATCTTTGGTTTTATAATTCAGTTGTCACCTACCCCCGCAGTTCACGAGCAACCCTACATCTCCGTATTTTTACGAACCAAGAGTACCCCGGATATTTAAGGTTGTACTACCATAATTATAGATTCTAATCAGAAATCTTATTTTCGAAAGATACAAACTAGTGATGTTCGAACTTGGAAAAGCATATCCTCCTCAACCAGACCGAGGGTATTGGGGTAAAATAACTTCTACGATAGACTGGTGTGAAGAGAATTATGTTATTTCACCGTATGTGGCAGAATGGTCGAATACTATGACAAATGGGTTGTTTGTCATTATTGCATTGTATTCAATGTATTGCTCATTGAGAAATGGTATGGAATTTAGGTTTCACCTGGTCAGCTTTGGATTTGCCTTAGTAGGTGTCGGATCATGGTTATTCCACATGACTTTACAGTACCGTTATCAGTTGCTTGATGAGTTGCCGATGATTTATGCTACGTGCATTCCAACGTGGTCATTGCTATGTGAAACACCCGAAACCTTGAAATCAGGAAATGGTCTTCGTAAAGTTTCACTTGACAGACAGCTAAAGATTGGGTTTGAACTGGCAATATTTGTAATCGTATTGAGTCTAATCTATTTGGGCACTAAAATTTCGGAAATTCATCAAACCGTTTATGGTGTATTCACTGTTGCCGTAGTGGGTATCTCGGGTAAACATGCGCATGACTATGTGAGGGACAAGACGGCTAGGAAAAGCATGTATCAATGCATGGCCTTAGGAAGTTTCCTTTTTCTAGCTGGGTTTCTTTTTTGGAATTTGGATAATCAATTGTGTCCGATTTGGATCCATATTAGACGCGAATGGTTAAAGCTACCACTGGGAATGTTTTTGGAACTCCACGCTTGGTGGCATTTGTTGACCGCTACTGGGGTCTACTGCTTCATTGTTTTCCTTCAATTCCTGAGAGTTCATACTCAAGGTTCGAGTCACAGGTTTTTACTTATTTGGAGATGGGGTATCGTGCCTGAGTTAATTCACAAAAGTGGTAAGGTGCATACAAAATATTCTTTACAACTTTTAGGAAAATGTGAAAATGAATCCAACAAGGGTAAACTATTTTAGTATATACATTTTTTACGTATTTTTTTTTTTTTTTTTTTTTTTTTTTTTTTTTTTTTTTTTTTTTTTTTTTTTTTTTTTTTTTTTTTTTTTTTTTTTTTTTTTTTTTTTTTTTTTTTTTTTTTTTTTTTTTTTTTTTTTTTTTTACATCTTAGTTTAGTCATCACAATTTATACCCTTTGACATGTACGGACCATCAAGTTCATAACCCAATTTGGTGTAGTAGTTCCTGACACCAACACCTGAAATCACGGATATCTTTTCAGATCCATGTTCTTCTCTAGCGATATGTTCTGCTTCTTCCATCAACAAAGTACCGAAACCTTGGTGCTGAAATTTACGAGGATCCCTAGAGTGTAGTGGTACCACACTACCGTAAACGTGTAATTCTCTGACGATTGAGCTTCTTTGGGAGGTGAATTCCTTACGGTAGGTGTGACGCTTACTAGCCTTACGTAGTCGCAGTAAACCAATCAAGATGTCCTTCTTTGGATCCTCGTAAGACAAAAACGTCTCCCAACCGCCGTTGGCATAATAATCCCTGCGAATCAACTCTACCTGATCCGGCTGTACTTTATGATGGACCTCTTGAATACCAACTTCCCTAGTCCGTACGTCTCGGCATTTGGTACCAAAATCTTTCATTCTTGCCAAAGCCAATTCTCTTAAGTTACCATTATCCACACCAGAGGTGACTAAAGGCATTGGAATATCTCTTTGGACTCTGTAAATTCTGGTCCAAGGTGGAACTAGCGCCAAGATTCTCGCAACAAGGTCCACTAATGCATTAGCGTTATAGGACTTATATCTCCCGGTTTTCCACAGTTCATAAAGACCTGTGCCTCTAATCACTAATGTTGGATAAATCTTAAGACCATCTGTACGGAATGCAGGATTTTCAAAATATTCTTTAAACTGCTCGATATCACGCTCCATACCAACGTTTGGTAAATCAGGCATCATGTGAGAGACCACTTTGTAACCGCAATCCTTTGCAACACTAAAAGTATCACAAACAGCTTTCACCGTATGTCCACGGTTGGTATCTCTAGCAACATCTTCATAAATAGATTGAACACCAATTTCCAATCTCGTGCAACCATATTTTAATAAATCATCCAAATGGGTCTGAGTACAATAATCAGGACGAGTTTCAATGGTAATACCAACACATTTGGTCAAGCTCTGTTGAGAATATTGAATAGATTCATCGATATTATTACCGTTATAACCAGAAAGGGCATTGTGTAACTTAGTCACAAAATCTTCACGATAATCCTTTGGAAGTGACATGAAAGTACCACCCATAATAATATATTCCACTTTGTCGATAGAATGACCAAGTTGTTTTAACTGTTCAATACGGCCACGAGCTTGTTCGTAAGGATCATAACGAGCTCTAATAGCACGCATAGATGTTGGTTCATAACCAGTATAAGACTGGGTTGAATATTCAAAATCAGAATCTGGACCACCAGGACAGTAGACACAGATATTTCCTGTGTACGCAATGTGAGGACATCTATGAGGTTTACACATAACTGCGATCACGGCAATACCTGAAGCCGTTCTCACTGGCTTGGCCTTTAATTTTGGCAATAAATATTTTTTGTACTGATCTGGAATTGCATTAATAACATCTGTCAGTCTTGGTTGATTCTTCAACTTGTACTTCTTGGAATATTTAGTTATAAGTCCATTTAAGTTAATCTCTGATGTTTTACCGGATGTGAATGAACTTGTTAACTCCAATGTAATATCGGCACAACACTGAACAAATCTCTCCTTTTCAGGAGCCAACTTAGGTTTGTTCGTCTTGGGACCCTTACGACCAGGAGCCATGATAATATACAGGTATAAACAGACTCTTGGACTTCCTTCTTGACCAGCGATGAGCTTCGAATGGGATATATTACCAGTTTCTTTTTCTTTGAAAATACATTTTCAGATTTTTCATCACTATTTGAAAGCGGACTTTGATTTGTATGTGGTGTACATGTGTCCCAAGTCACATGATAACAACTCCTTCAAGAAGAACCGTGCATTTGACATAATAGTTATCAGTTAAAGCATTGATAGTTGGCGATCCTTTTCCTAATTAATTTCCTTCATTTTCCATTAGTATTCGTATTGGTTCCTGTTATCCAATTACGTATCAGATGATTATGCGAAGTAAGCCTTGTAAGAAAAGATCAACACATTGAAATACATACACCTGAACACATACAGACACGTAAGGGCAAGTAAGAATATCTGAAGTGTTGATAAGGTGTAATTAAGGTCAATTCTTCCTATTTGAAATTTGGCATCTACTCTATTTGAACTATCTAATGGAAGTAATATTGTTTATTTCCAGTCTTTAATTATAAAATTGATATTATTATGACAGTTGACGCCAGAAGAAGAAAGAATCAAAAGAAAAAGCTAAGGCAGAAGGAGAAAAAAGCAGCTGCTGACAAGCCAACAGCTGAGGAATCAATTGGAGAGGAAGATGAGTTAGATATGGCCGTATCAGAAGCAGATCCCCTTGTTGTAGATAGAGTCGCTGCTGAGGAAGTCATACCACATCATTCTGTTAAAGAAGGAAACGAAGAAGTAATATCACAAGATGACAGAGATAGAATGGGGTCGCCACAGATTGTGCCAGAACCTATGGGACAGGCAATGGAACCTACGTCTGATTTAGAATATGAAGAGCATTCACCATACCAACGATTCGACGATGATGAAGACAGGGGACAATCGTTAAGGTATAGTGATAGTAATAGCAATAATGGGAATGAGGAAGCTATAGAAGAGTGTAGTTATTTGCCAGTCGGTCACACTCAAGGTCAAAAACATCGTAGATCTGCATCTGCATCTGCAGCTGCAGCTGCTCATTTATCGGAAGACGCATCACCGACAGATGTACTCCTGGAAGGGTCTATTGAACGAAGGGTAAGCTTGCAAGTGAAAAGGCAATCTTTATCCAGCGTGAAGCCCGATGTTGCACCTGAAGAGCCATCGCAAGAGGACAGCAATCTATTTAAGTCATATGATTACCAACAACACCAATCGAAAAGCGATCAACGTCCTAGGGAGCATTCTGGATTTCCTTTTCCTTCCAAGAGAGTTACACAGGAGGAATCATTGTCACCAAACCAGGTACCACAAGACCAAAGGGAACCAGCCGTCAAGGAACAAACTACGTCCGTACAAAATCAAGAAACACAAGACCAAGAAGCTACTGAAACTAATCAACAAGAATCTTTGAATGCCGTAGAAGCTAATGATGAAGGATCGATGGATGGAGAAAATCAGGACTCTCAGGAAAATAATAGCAAAGAATTTCTGCCAGTTGGTGGTCAAGAGACAAATAGATCCAATTCTCTAAAACTTGGAGCAGATACCGAAGAGGAAGTCACTCAGCATTCAACTTCTTTACCGCCGGAACAAGCAGAGCAGGCTACTGCGATGGAAGCTTCAGATGAAAATGGGGTTACTGACCAATCACAGATTCCCGTAGAGGAAAACAACAAAGCGGTAGATAATAATAATCGGGTAGATGAATTATTTGGTGGAGATAATGATCAGGAAGATCATGAACCTATGCCCTGGGAATCATCTCATTCAGCTGAAGAGGGTCCTAAGGTTGATGACTCTTCATTTGAAACACTACAAAGGCAAGAAATAGATCCGATTTCTCGCCCAGAGTCCTCTACAATTGATCAGCCTAAGTTGCAGAAGGAATCTGAAGAGGGTGAAGAGTTTTCTTCATATGGTGAGAGTGTCAATGAATCTCAGCCAAATGGCACCGAAAAAATAGAGGATAACTTGTCATTAAAACCAAACCAAAATCTGACGCACACCGAAGTGTCAACAACTGAGCCTGTACAATCTTCGAATGCAGTTTCCTTACCTCCATCTACGGATGTGACAGGAGAAGCTTTAACCTCAACAGGTGGAGAGCCTTTAAAAGCGGATACTCAAGACCTCTTTGAGGAATCCGGTGCTGATCAGCAAGAGCGGATGCCATGGGAAATTTCTCAACCTACGGAGCCCACACTGGAGCCTTCCTCGGCGTTTTCGGGACCAGCAATTTCTCGGGATATTCAAACGACGAGGCAGCAGGAAGATGTGGGGGCATCTGAACCATCGAGTCAACAAGAAGTTGACACGCTTTTTAACATTCCAGGTGATCAGAGACACGACCCAATGCCCTGGGAAGCAAGTGAGAACGATGCTAATGTGGTGAAAGAAAACGTGGCAAAAGGAGGCTATGAGAAAAGAGTTCAAGAGAATACGGTTACACAATTACCTCACGAAAATAGTGGGCAGGTAGATGAACTTTTCGGTGAATCCGATGGTAACCGGGAAGCGTTACCTTGGGAAACGGCTGAACCAGGTCTCCAGAGTACGAAGATAGAAGACAAAGCTGAAAGGGGTGATGGGAATTTGAATGCAGAAGAACTAGATCCACAGAAATCTACAGCAAATGAAGCAAAAGTGGACAATTTATTTGGAGAATCGGAACATGAGCCAATGCCATGGGAGGCAGCAGAGGCTCCAGCTCAAGCTCCAGCTCAAGCTCCAGTTGACTCAACCGAAAAAAATCCAGGTCCTGATAACCATCCGAACACTGTCGAACCCAGGAAATTTTCGTTTTTGGAAAATGATGATGACCTTCTGGATGATGACGATGATAGTTATTTGGAGTCTGATGAGGAAGATGAAAATTCGAACCACCAGGTCGTACATACAGTGGAATCTGAGTTGAGTAAAAGCGATCAGCGTTCAATTGGTCAGGCCCAAACCCAACCTGGTAGTGCTGCTGCTTCCTCTCTCAACTCCCCTACTTTTTCCCGTGGAGCTGTTTCAAAATATCAACCAACAAACGCTCCCCAAGCACATCCTCAACATATACATCGCCGCAGTTTTCAGGCTGGTGTACCTCCTCAGGTTATGGGGGGTCCTGCGAATACTAGCATCGTTCCACCTCAGCCCCAGGTTTCTTCTGGATTTGTTGCCCAACAGCGTAACGCGGTTGATGGTCAGAAGGTAGCTCAAAAGATCAATGAAGAAAAGAAAAAGTCAGATGCTTTCGACTTTCCTATGGATTTAGTTAGTAAGAGAACTGAAAAGGTTCCGGCTAAACCTGTTGGAGTACCTTCGTCACGTATCAGTTCTCCGCCACCATTTGAAGTAGGTACACAAGCACCACCAATAAGTAGCAGAAAGAATTCAGTGGCATCTTTACCAAACAATCCATATGCTGCGGTTGCTAATACTTCAAAGGGTAAAGTACAGTCACCATTACCTCCTCAGGGTGTTGTCTTGCCACAAAATGCTTTGCCTCTGGGCAATCAACTTCCTCCCTCTCAAGCCGTTCCATTTCCCGCAAGTCGGAAACAATCTACGAGGTCTCAGTATGCACCAACCATTAGAACAAGAGGATTCTCCAATGTATCGACTGGTGGTCCAATTTCAGCGGGCACTACGGGCTCCCATCTTCCCAGTTTTGTAGCTTCTCCTCCACAAGGGCCAGTGGCCCCAGCAAGCAAATACGCACCCACCTCTCCTTTGAAAGCTGCTGCTTATCCTCCTACAGGCTTAACGGCACCAATAAGTGGCAGACCAGCAGGAATTCCTCCTGTAAATGTTGGGGCACCAGTCAGTGGACCTTATGCCTCACCAAACATAGGTAAGTCGGTTCCTGTTTCTTCGAATTTTCCTAACACTGTCAGTAACGTCCCACCCCCATCAAGTCGTAACATCCCTGTTGCTGAAGCTCAACCAGCAGTTGCTCAGAATCTTTCGGTTCCTCCCTACGGTGACAGTGTTCCTACCACTAATACCAATGCATCATCTGAAGCATATCCACCCACTGGAATATCTACTAGTACCGGTCCTCCTTTAAGTGGTCGTGGAAAAAAGACTGCTAGCAGAGCTTACGCAAGATCAAACTCAAGTGTGTATGCACCTAACCAAAATGAACATACTTCTAAGTATGCACCAACCGTTCATCCTCAGTATCAAAATTTGTCTCCTCCCACTGGACCTGTTGCAGCCCCCAATCCACTATCAAGTATTAACGCATATATGACGGCCTCTCAACCACAGGTACCTAGAGGACCGGAATCTTTGTCGGTTTCTAAGCCTGTTGATAGTGAGGCTCTTCTCCAACATCAGTTCCCTCTTTTCAGTTGGAGTGCCTCAGAAAAGCTTGTTTATGGTGTTCCTGATGATAATGGTCAAAATGCATATTTGTTAGGATCAAGCATGTCAGTTCGAGATTTCAATCTTGTTAATGTGGATTCAGTATTGAACTCCAAAAACTTTTTGAAGTCCTTTCCTGGTCCTCTGGTCAAGAATAAGACAAGAAGGAAAGATTTGCAGAAGTGGTCGGAAGATCACTTTGATGAGTTTTCAAGATATGAAAATGATTTGAATTCAACGGTGTTATCAGTTTTGAAACTGAAATTAACTGACAATGTCAACTTTAAAGATATTTCAAGGGTATTGTACAATTCCGATGAGTTATATTCATACTTGTCCCAGCCTGTGATGCAGCCAAGGCAAATGCCATATTCAAACAAATTAGATGCAAATAATCAAACGAGAATATCTGCGTATTTACAAACCGGTGGACAAGAAGAGGCCCTTCAGCTTGCACTAGATATGAAAGATTTTTCCATGGCTTTATTGATTGGAAGTTTGATGGGTAAAGAGAAATGGTCGGAAGTGGTTAAAAACTACTTGGCCAGTGAGATAGAAATAGCTTCTGGTGATTCGATGTCCCTAACCAACCTACTATCTCTAATTTTCCAAGTTTTTGTCGGAAGTTCGAAAACTGCATTTCAAGAATTCTATATCAATGAAGTAAAGGGTAAATGGGCTCTAGAAAATTGGAGAATGGTAGTGGCCGCCGTGCTGAATAATGTCAATTGTGGTGCTAAATCATCTATTTCTGGGGCACATGAAGTTCCTCCGGTAGTGGTAGAGTTTTTGGTTGAATATGGTGTCTTTTTGTCTCGCAAAGGATTGCAGGTGCCCGCCTGTGTCCTATTCATGATTGCAAACCTGCCATTATCTCCCAGTCCTATTGCCACTGATATTGATGTGAAATTCGAGTTTGTAGGTAGCCCTTATTCCCTTGAGGGTATGATATTTTCTGAAATTTACGAATTCTGTGTGGCAGATTTCAAAGTCTTTCCAACATTGCTTCCACAAAAGCTTCATCATGCTGCATGTCTGCATGAACGTGGCCTCACTACTGCAGCCTCAAAGTATACTGATTATTTGAGTGGTATCTTGAGAACCCTTCCTAAGAAGGAAGCTTTCTCGATTAATTTAACCAACCAGCTCAATAACCTGACAGCTTGCATTGCTGGTACATCTACGGGTTGGTTGGGCAAACCAAAGTTAAGCAGTGTATGGGGTCATTTAGACAAATCTTTCAATAAGTTTATTGGTGGTGATGATGATTCCTTAATGAAAAAATCTTCTGGGAAAAAAGTTTTTGATGGATTTACTCCAGTATCCTCCAGAAATAATTCTACACTTGACTTGAGTCAAACACCGTTTGTTCCCTATCATGGACATTCGAAAAAGCCTTCTTTTGGCAATTCAGATACTGGTATCTCCTCGCAATCCATTGGGCCTAGTCCAATTCGAAATCCAATTCCTAGTGAGGAAGTATATGGTGGCAAAATCCAGCCTGATCCTCACCCTCTTCGCCCACCCGCTTTCAGTAACAATTATCAGGGTTCCCCTAAGGTCTCTCAATATGCTCCATCGCGTACCTCGTCTGCAGGCACTGCTCCTCCTAACTTGCGTAAAGTTCATACACAGCAACCTTTAGGAGGGTTGTCTCCTCAGTCATCTGCTGCCTCTTCAGAAGCTTTGAACAATACTCCAGCTTTCCAACGAGAGGTTCGTCCTCCCAATGGAAAGACCCAGGAAACTCAAACTTCTGTCTTCTCCGAAAATGAAAGACCATTAATGAAAAAGACACAACACTACAGCTCAACTCCGAATTTGTTGAGAAGATACTCAGGTTTGTCTGATGGCTCCTCGGTTCGTAAGGAAAACTTAGGTGCTGCAAAGAAGCTTGCTGATGTGCCATTGTTAGGAGAGCATTTGAAGGAGGCTTCTGAGGAAACTGGTTTTTCTCCTGATATGATAGCGAGGAGCTCAAACCTTAGGAGTGCAGATGATGGTCGTCAACTTTTGGTCGAAAGGCCACATTTGGGAGCTCCACCATTGCTACATACTCAAGAGAGCTCTCCTGTCTCGACCGTGGCAACTGAGAGTGCTACAGAGGATGATGAACTAAATAGCGATAATGAACGCACTTTTCTTCGTAGCGATCAGCCTTCGTGGGTTGCTGCTCCTGCTAAACTCAGTTCGTCAACAACTTCAAATCCTGCTGCTATGGTTCGAAAGGGCTCGGGTGAGACTTTGAAAAAATCTGAAGGCAAACAACTTCCTCAAGTTTCTACTGATGTTTTGCCAACGGTTTCAGATTCCGCAGATGATAAAACACCTCTGGCACCTACAAAAAATGAAGCCGGTCTGGGAATTCAAATGGAACCATCAGAGTCGAATTCCGCCGTAGAAAATAAAGTAGGCCCACCTCCCATCCTCAGTGCCAACCCCTATGCTAGTAGTAGCCCTGTGAGAAAAGCTTCTTCGAGTAGGAAGTCGTATCTTCCTAAAAGTATGCCGCAAGGCCCAGCTTTGGCAGTCAGCACGCACGGCGATTCAAAAGCTGATGTAAATGGTTTGGCTATGTTTGTTGAGGAATCCGAGACTTCCAAACAGGTTCACGAAACTGAACCTGTGAGTATTTCTCCCTTGCCTGAAGCAGATATTTCTTCATCTAACCTAAAATACAGGGACCCACCAAGTGATAGGACCGATCCATCGAGTAGGTTCGACCCAGTGAAAGAACCTGAAAAGATCACTGCGGAAACTTTTGAACCTGTCATAAAGAAGACTCCTGATATCAGGGCATTTTCACCGATGGTCGTGCAACCTCCTGAGAACCAGTATGATGATGTGGTGGAAGACGAATCAGAAGATGAAGATGAAGAAGAATCCAAACGTAGGAAAGAAGAGGAAGAACGAAAGGCCAAAGAAGAGGAAGAGGAAGAACGCCGTGAAAGAGAAAGAGCTGAGAAGGCCAAGCGGGACAGGGAATCTCGCGAAAAGTCATCGAGTGGTTCCGGATGGTTTAGTTGGTTGAAGAAAGACACTAACGAGAAAAAGCCAATTAAGGCTAAGCTAGGTAATAAGAAGAGAAATTTCTACTATGATGACAAATTGAAACGTTGGGTTAATAATAATGCTACAGAGGAAGAAAAAGAGAAGTTTTCTACCCCACCACCGCCTCCTCCTGTAGTTAGGCGTATGGATAATGGCCCAAAGACCAAACCTCGCTCTGGAAGTCAAACCGCAGCTCCAAAGCCTTCTCTTGGCGCTGTTGCACCTAAAAACCCTATCACTGGTGAAACTTTGACATCACCTGCGTTATCGGCTACTACTAGCCAAAGTAGTTCTGAAAAGTCATCGACAGCACCTCCCCCATCTTCAAGTAACTCAGGTGTCAATTTGGCTGGAAAGAAAGCCAATGGTCTTGATGATTTATTAAACTTAGCTGGTGGCAATGGTGCTTCTACGAGACGTAAGAAGAAACCAGGTAGAGGTTATGTTAATGTTATGGAAGCCAAATAAGCTGCGATTATGTACTCAAGCTTAGGCTTTTTTTTTTTATGTGTTTGTAAATTATGAAGAAAACGAGAATAAAATCACCGAGTAAAGGTATTTACATGAATTGAAATATATATTTTTATTATTGAGGCGGTAGCCTGAACAGGTCACCACTTACTTTCATTCTTTGAATGGCAGCTTGGGTGCTGTCTTCGTAAGATTTGGGTAATTTACTATCCGGCCTGCTTTCAAAGACAGATCCCATCAAAATTAAATTGTTGGTAGAAGCATCACAAAGGTAAACTAAATAATCAACCACGTCTCTGTCTAATTTGTCAGCTTTACCGGATTTTTTGTTCAATTTAATTAATCTCTGCTTTGTGTTAAATCTGTAGACCAATTGAATGTGTTCTAACGGCTTCCCGGGAATCATCATTGCTTGAGCTGACATAACTTTTGGGATTTCATTAAATTTGACTAGTTGCCACTCCAACTGCATATGCTTAGGCAATTGTTTTGATCTAGCTTCGAGAGCTTCTTCAACCCAAAGAGAAACTTGAGATTTGATGTTGGAAACTTTGTTTTGAGCAAATGCTGTATTGGTATTCACATAGTTCTCGATAGCCTTATTCTTCCAAAGTAAGAAATTTGGTTTCAATCCAGATTGGTAACGGAATATTCCCACTTGCACCGTATTCGATCCGAGTGTATAAATCCTTCTTATAAGTGCATTGGCTACCACAATTGGATGTGAGAAAACACTTGGCAAATTTCCAAGTGCTGGAGGCACATACACTTCCGTGGAGACACCCAAATGTCTCGCATTGAAGTCTACGGGAGATTTGTTTGTCTTCGAGTTGTTCTTTTCAAATGTTACTCTAGAGTTTGAAAAGCCACGGATATGACGGCAATTTTTGCTCAAAACATAGGGTCTGAGAGTCGAACCTGCCACTGTAGATTTTATCATGATACCAGCTGAAAATGCACACGAGTTGACGATCAATCTTCCTGAAGTTTTCGGTATATTTGAAGTTGTAGCTCTAGATTAACCGTTGAGCTCTTCTAATGTAGATTTTTTTCATCAGATGTTGAACAAACTTTACAATCACATGATTCTATTACAGGGGTCGCCCTTTGTATAACGCATATTGAAATCCAAGGCTGAAGAAGTTGTTATCTAACCACACTGATAATTATAAATATAAATACTTAAAACCGGTGATGAAGGCTTGTCTAGCAACTTTGAAGCTCAAGGACACCGAATCCATCGATTGGAAGAAGGGCTTGGTCTCATATTTGAGAAGAACGTATGGATCTGCACAATGGTCGCAGTTTTACAATGACAAATTGGCAGGTGAATTAAACCATGTTAGAAACAATGCCAATGGAGAGCTAGCATTAGAGGCATTGCTCGAGCAGAATTTTATCTATTATGCATTTTTGGAACAGTTACATCTTCGTATTGGTAATAACAGTCCACAGCTGAGACTTAACTTTACGTGGTATGAAGCTGAATACAATTCTGCTCTAAAGGCTCAAAAATACTCTCAATACAATATCATTTTGGAAAAATCATGTATTCTTTACAACATCGGTGTTCTGCTTACCGAATTGTCAAGAGATAAAATTAATAAGGATTACAAGGCATCGTTGAATTATTTGTTAAATGCAGTTGCTTGCTTTGAATATATTTCTGAAAACTTTTTAAATTCTCCATCACTAGACTTACAGGCGGAAAATACTAAATTTTTATCGGAACTTTGTCATGCAGAGGCTCAGGAATTGTTTTTATTAAAACTGGTAAATGGGCCAGATCCGGCTAGACAGGCTTCACTTATCAGCAAACTTTCTTATGCTGCTGCTGCACTTTACGAAGCGTGTCATGAATTTTTTGATAATAAAGATGAAGAGATTAGGAATTATGGTGATGTGAAATGGAGATCTTTAATTACCTGCAAAATGTTTTTTTTCAAATCTGTCACTGCTTATTACTATTCCATAACCCTCGAACAACAGAACAAATATGGTGAGGCCTTGGCATTTTTGAAATCTGCTGGCGATTACTTTGGGATGTCACTATCATATAAAAGTCCTTTGAAGGAATTTATAGATTTTCCTGGTTTTAAAGAGATGTTGGAAGATAAGAAGAGACAGTTGACAAAAGATAACGACTTTATCTACCACGATAATATTCCACAAAGTGTACAATTGGAAGTTGTGAAATCGATGGATGCTGTCAAATCAACTAGCTTTCTTGAACAATTGGAACCTTATATGAATATGGTCGCAGATAAATGCGATAGTTTGTACAGAGGAATAGTACCCATGGAGATCTATGAGAAGGAAAGTATTTATTCAGAAGAGAAGGCAAGGCTTTTGAGAAATGAAATTGACGTTGCAGAGACCGCTGACTGGGAGTACACTTCTTTCATGGAATTTAACAATTTGCCGAAATTAATTCATGATATGGAGGACAGGTATAAGACAGGATCCGTATCCAGTTCTGGTAATCCTCAGATTGATATGATGAGAGAGCAGTTGGTCTCCTGGAGCAAGGCTATACAAGAAAGTAAATTTAACGATGTCGACGAACAGATGAAGAATATTAATGATATACGGCAAAAAATCATGAATATTTTATCCACAATACCATCTGAGCAGAGAGAAAACACCGTAAAATTAAAGTCAGCCTTATTAGAGGCTTCCGAGTCTGATGATAAACTTTTCTCATTGGTCAAACCGTATATTTCACAATTCAAACTGTTAAAGAATGACGATCTTCTTTGGAAGACATGGAGTAACTTTGAAATTGATAATTCTAATCAACCTAGTTTATTGGATATAGATGATACTAAAACAGAGGCAGTGCGTGCTAAGTTAAGCAACATAAGACAGCTATCTGAGGACCTGAGACTGCTGAAGGAGGAACGCGAAAGAAGTTTAAATGAATTTAAAGAGGAAGCTAACAACGATGATATTACAAAAAAGATTCTAGTTAATAAAGGCGCTGCAGATGCGGAATTGAGGAGTATGTTTGCCTCAGAATTAGAAAAATTCAAGCCCTTCAGTGCAAGGATCGAGGCAACGGTCTTCAAGCAGTCTGCCATCATTTCGGAAATAAAAACAGAACTTGATAAAGTTTCCAAACTATCTGGTATGGAAAATACATCTGAAGAAGAAAAGGCACGTTTTGAAGAACGTCAAAAATTTTCTACTAAAATGCAAGAGGCTGTGAGCAATTATACTCTTTTTTGCTCCGATTTACCAAAAGGTTTAGCATTCTACGATTCCCTACTGAAGATTAGTAAAGACCTTGCCTCATCGGCGGCCTCAAAACCTGTGGTGCAGCCGCTCACAGGGGCTTCCACGACAAATAGTGTAGATTCACGTCAGTTAAATCTGGAGTCGCAGTTCAAGAATTTGAATATTTCATCTTCAAGCCCAGCTGCTCCTTTGATACCACCAAGGACCTATGGTAGTAATTTCATTCGTCCAACAGTCGATACCACTCCAGTTTTTGGTAATAACAGTTCAGTTGCTCCTCCGGTGCCTCCAAAGGAACTCGGTCCTAGCAGTTCTCTACAGCAGGAGTTCGAAAAGGAGGAAAGAGAGTTACAACAAAATCCGACTTCCTTTTACAATAGGCCTTCAGTATTTGACGAGAATTTATACTCTAAGTTTAGTGGATAGGTCATATTACATTCATGAAGATGTTATATATTGCGTAGGTAACTAAAGACTATTGAGTTTGCTTTTTAGTTGGTGTAGGTACATACCAAACGTTTTCAGATCCAAAATCAGTTTCTGATATTTTGACAAAACTCATCATACCGTCATCCATAACTGCCAATAGGAAACTGCGAAACCCACTCTTGAGTCTTATTTTTTGCTGGACCCTTGGTGATTTAGGTTTAGGTTTCTTCTTCGGTTGTGTTTTTGGGGCTTTCTTAGGATCATTGGGTGTTTTATCATTAGAATTCTTTGATTTAACGTTACTTAAAGTCAGACTCCTTAATTGGCCGTCATGATAGGAGTGATCATCCCAACTCCAATTATCATCAACTTCTGACAGAAATTCGAATTTATAGTCTAGATGTTGAAATACATCCTGTAATTCGTGGTAAGTGGGAAAATGTTGATTTGGGTCGTTTTTATTATAAATTACAATTTGATAATCAGGAAGACCGGGATTTTTCTTCTTGAAATCGGTCCTTGGTTTCCAAACGTTTAGGCTAATTGGGAAAGCTGGGGTTTTATTTCTCGTCACTCTTTGTCTCGTTTGTCGTAGATCCTCTTCAGTCCTCGGAGATCTATGGAACGGTATTAATTGGTTTAAAGTTTGATAAATCTGAGGATTTGAAGTATATCTGTTTAACCAAAATTTCCACGGACTATAAAAAATTGCATTACGAATCGACTTCCTCCATTCTGGTAACAAATTCCAACTGTTGGCAATGATTTGTCGTTGTGAGCTTCGATCACCAATAGGTTTAAAAAATGAGTCTAAACAGTTATTGGTAGACATTACGAT
This sequence comes from Zygosaccharomyces gambellarensis, assembly GCA_030571545.1. NCBI lineage: Eukaryota > Fungi > Ascomycota > Saccharomycetes > Saccharomycetales > Saccharomycetaceae > Zygosaccharomyces > Zygosaccharomyces gambellarensis. Next base: position 25,756 of record JAJLXU010000005.1, read on the forward strand.
GAACCCCAATCTTTTTAGGTTTGCGAATACAAAGAATATATCCAATTCCTCCTGTGACTTAAACAACGTGTAGAGTTCTTCAATGCTTAATGGTAGTTCTTGATTAATCCAGTCAATGCCATCCATCTTATACAATGGAGTTACTGTGCCTCTTTCAGCCAAATATACAAATTCGTAAAATTCTAACCAAACAGTTCCATTTTTATTCATTTTACCCAGGGTATGTAAAAAATTCCCTCTGGGTTTTAGGATCACCGCTTTATGTTCATTAGGATCATAGTAAGCCTTCACTAAATTTTTCAAAACTGAACCTCTTGCAGAGTTGGACAGTGTATCAAACATAGATTTTCTAGCTCTATACAACAGCAGTTCCTGAACATTAGTTCCATCAGGTTCATAATCTTTTTCACCCCTCTTGGGTAGTGTAGATGACCTAATCGACAACTGAGCAACTTGAGACCAATCTTGAATCAACTCATCATCCTCCACATCAGAATCAGGAGACTCGCCAAGCCTAATATCCTGTTCTTCGTCTTTCTCCATGGGAAATCAACTCCTGTTATAGTTTTTTTTTATATTTATTCTTTTTTTTATACCATTCCTCTACAAATGACTATTGTATCGTATAAACTTTTTCAAATACTGAAAAATTCGCACCTTCATAACCTTCATTCCTTTAAAGCTTTGTGGTATTGCAAGATAGACATCCACAACCAGACCCACATTTACATCTAGTTGGCTGAGCAGATTCGGTCTTACCACCACAACAAGACATTTTAACCTGAGATTGAGCCTGAATCGATGTTGATGCACTTTGGCATTCAGGTTTGACACCTTTCGGAGAGCTACAGCAGGGCATGGGTAGATTCAACGATATATCTGTTGGGATTCTGTATAGGTGGAAGTGGGGGAAATTATTGATTCTTTAAAATTCCTTAAAGGTGCTCTATCTTTATACCAGTTGTGAAATCTGTTGATGATTCGATAAGCGAGGCGCCCGGCTGTACTTACCCAAAAAGGAATGTTGGAGGGTTACCCCGCTTCAACCAAGAAATATAAATATATGGGGTGGATAAGTTCGGCGGCTAATTCCTTTGACAATTTCTCATCATTTGAGAACAGAAGCTAACTTATAAAGGAGATGGTTTACATGGTTGATGCTCACATCAGAGGCAGTACGGTACAGCTGGTTCGCCAGGTACTCGGAGAAGAGATGGAATCTAGGTTTAAAGGGGATTTGGAGGAGTTTGAGAGCGCGGCGGATATGCTTTCACAAAAGATGCGAGTGTTCTACACAGTTTTAAAGAAGGTTATAGGTAAAAGGCTTTCCAGGTATGATGATAAAGAACTAGAGGATTTAGTGCTTTGTTCGGATACTCTTTTAGCCGAAGGGCATGGGAGTATTGAAGTAAGAGATCCTCCGACCATAGCGCAGGAAAGAATCATCAAAAGTTTAATTAAGGTCATTTTCCATCAAATGTCTGTTAGTAAAAATGATGATGTGGATCAAGGACAAGCAAATCTTCTTCTATCACTTTTCATCAGTAAGATTTATTGCGATAAGTTTGTAGAAACTTTTACGATCGTGGAACCCCAAAGTACATTGAACGACTCTATACGTGAAATCATGGAACATTCTGGTTCTTTGAAGGAAAAAGTGTCTCTACGCAAGATGTTTAGTATTAATTTGTTCTGTTGTTTGGAAGAGATACCCAATTTTTTCAATGAGAGTAATGTCTTATCAGAAGAATTCGATAAAATTGATTTAGATGCTGAGGAAGAAAGTGAAGGTGATACTTTGAACACGAGTGTAATACCTGCAGGAATCCTAAGCCGTTTACCGCTCTCTAGACAGAGTCTGTCACAAACGAGAGTTACATTATTACCGTCGAGGGAACTAGAAGGTCTTTGGGAATCACTTTATTTCGATGACAAGGTCAAACAGAGAATGTACAGTTATGCCACAATTTCTTTAAAAATTGCAACTTTTGCGACGGCGGTTAATGAGAACAATTCAAGTTCCTTTGCCAATAATAAACTTTTACTTGTACAGGGGCCACCAGGAACCGGTAAGACTACCGTCTGTAAAGCATTGTGTCAAAAATTGTCTATTCGTAAAGAATTTTCGAAAGACGTTGATCCCATCAGCAATAATTATAAGGGTATTGTTATTGAAATTTCATGTTCAAGAATCTTTTCACGGTGGTTTGGTGAATCTTCTAAAAACTTAACCACTATATTTGCGGACGTGGAAAATCTTTTAAAATGTCACCAGGATGACTGTTCATTTGTTTGTCTTTTAATTGATGAAGTAGAAGCAATCGCATCTTCAAGAAATAGTCTAATGAATAAAAACGAATCAACAGATGGGGTTAGAGTAGTCAGTACACTTTTGACCCAACTGGATCTCCTCAAAAAATACAATAATTTTTTGGTATTGGCAACTTCTAACCTTTTGGAATCCCTGGATCCTGCATTCATAGATAGGGCCGATGGCGTTTTTTTTATCGGTAATCCTTCAACCTCTGGCATCTTCAAGATATTGTCTTCGAGTTTGAATGATTTAATTTCCAAGAAAATTATTTTGTGTGAACAGTCCAAATCAACAATGGAAAATTCAATTTACAGAGATTCAGTAAGCTTAATTGCTGAAAAATGTTCAGTATGTTGCAATGTTATATCTCCCCTTCTATTTTTTTTTTTTTTTTTTTTTTTTTTTTTATGAATACTAACTATTGAATAGACCCTCGGGGTGAGTGGGAGAACATTGAGGAAACTACCATTGATATGTCTCTCGGAGCATTTTAGCGAATTGCCCGTTAAACTCGACAGTTTTCTGCTAGCACTTGCACATTCAGTCGTTGATATGCAACATGCGTAGTCAGCGTCTGTCTTTTTTTTTTTTGTTATTGTTGTTGTTGTTACCCTATTTATTGCCAAAGAATGGCTTATTGGAATTTTTATCTGCCATTTCCCAGTGAGGCCAAGGATCACCTGAAAGGAAGAAAAAAGGTAAACGGAAAATTAAAATTAGTTAACAATATTAAGATATAATTTGAAAAATTTAATGGATGACTATACTCGTTTCTCCACGTTATTTGTCATTCACCAAGCACTGATAGGTTGAGCAGTTGGGCTGATTGACAGTTACCGTCTCGAATCAATTCCATATAGATAAAATTCATCTTAAATCTGCACTGAATACTAATATCGAATATGTCTACAGAGATAGATATAGCGAACGGTAATAAGTTGCCTCAATCATCTTTTACCTCCTTCTTCATGGCGGTATCAATGATCGGTGTTTCTGAAATTGGTGATAAAACCTTCTTAATAGCTGCTCTAATGGCTATGCGTCATACTAGGTGGCTTGTGTTTTCTTCAGCAGCGTCTTCGTTGGCCATTATGACAATATTTTCAGGTCTTGTGGGCCACACATTTGTTTCTATCGTATCTGAACGTTATACTCATTTTGTTGCAGGTATGCTATTTTTAGTCTTTGGTTATAAATTAACATTAGAGGGACTTGAGATGTCAAAGGATGCAGGTGTTGAAGACGAATTAGCTGAAGTTGAAGAGGAAATTGCAGTAACAGATTTAAATACTAATTCTGTGGATTTGGAAAGTGGTGAAGTCGTAGAAAAATTCCACAAAGGTATTAAAGGTTGGAAAGATGGATTGGCGCTAGTATATCAAAAATTATCGGTAGTGTTATCCCCCACTTGGCTCCAAATCTTTTCCATGATTTTTCTTGGTGAATTTGGTGATCGCTCTCAAGTTAGTATCATTGCTATGGCTTCTGATAGTAATTACTGGTACGTGATTTTCGGTGCAGTTGTTGGGCATTTTCTCTGTACCGGTATTGCTGTCATTGGTGGGAAATTTTCAGCTACAAAGATTAGTATGAGAACGGTTACACTCTTCGGTGCTTTTTCATTCATCGTTTTTGCCATCCACTACATTCATGAAGCCTTCTATATTGAATAATTGAGATATTCGAGTCCATGATATCTCTTAAATTGACATATAAATATACACACATTCCATAGATAGTTAATTGGTTTTTTTTTAATGTTATTTTTGATTCACCGCATCTGAAATTATCCTTTGTCTCACTATTCTTTTCATGGTTTCATCAGTTCTTCTGTTTAATTCGTCAAGAGATCCCTTTAGAGCACGCTTCATATTTTCGGTTCCATCGTGAGGCAAATCATCGTGTAGCTCTTCAGAAGTTTGTGTTTCTTGACTTTGATGATCTTTACCATTCGCTATTTCATCAGGTTCAATTTGGGGAGAACTTAACGTGTCTGATGTCGGAACTGAGTCAACTACATTCTCAGGATCAGTTGGTTTCTCGTAAACTCTACCTCGTCTACTCAGTTGATTTAACCGTCTTTTCCTTGCATCTATCTGCTCTTGTACCCTGGACATCATGTAGGCCGCCGATTTTTGTGTGATGATGTTTTGTAGGAGTTGACTTACCATTACGAAACTTTAATTTTAGCTCCAAAACATCAAAATATCAGGGTAGTAAGTACATTCTAAAAAAGCAGAAAATATCTGACCTTCTTTTTCTCATTTTTCCATCGCATTATTATTATTATTACTATTGCTATTATTATTATTATTATTAAATACATGTACTATTACATACGATTACTCTCGTTTATAACTGAAGTTGATAGATGCAATTGTATAATATGCCACAACTCTCACAACTTCTATTTATTTTTATCTTCACTTTTTCCCCTGTAATTCAGCGGAGAGTCTTTATGAAATTGTCCAAATTATATTCTTCTTCATACTGAGATGGATCCCACAACTCTTTAAGTTCACCCAGAGCTTCCTTGGCCTTACCAGATAAGCCTGTTTCATTAGCAACTTCCTCAAATTCCGCTTCACCGTTAGCAGCCTGGGATGGTTTTTCTTCTTTCTCTTGCGATGGCACATTATCTGTATCAAACAAATCTAACAACTGATTGGTATTCATTGATTCTAAACCGTTGTTCTGTTGATTAACCACCGTAGATGCAATATTCATCTTAAACTTCTGTAATCCCATAATTTTTTCTTCCAAAGTCCCTTTAGTGACAATTCTGTAAACATTAACTACTTTCCTTTGACCTAGACGATGTGCACGATCCATAGCTTGCAAATCACTCATTGGGTTCCAATCATGTTCAACAAAGATAACAGTGTCAGCACCCGTTAAATTCAAACCTAACCCACCGACTTTGGTAGTTAACAGCAGACAGTCAATAGATGGATCTTCATTAAACTTTCTAACAACCTTTTGTCTATCACGAGCTTCAATACTACCATCCAACCTCATATAGGTGACAGATGGCATGTATCTTTTGAAAAGGTCATTCTCAACCATATCCAACATATCCTTTAATTGGCAAAAGATTAGGGCACGATGCTGCGATATAACATTTGGGACTACAGAGGTCAATTGATTAGGAGACGATTTTCTATCCATATCCTGTTCCCCAATACCACATTCAAAAAGCAAATTTCTCAATGCAAGTAATTTAGGTGCGTTGGAAATGTCATGTAAATCCATATGAGTCTGCCTCAAATAATTTTCCACCTGTCTCAATTGAGGATGATCGGGAGATAAAACTAGAGCCGGATGGTTACAAAGCTTTCTCATATACTGCAATGCCTGGAAAATATGTTGCTTACTTTCCACATCAGCAGTATTTTCGATATCCTTTTGAACCACCGTCTTTTGCTTCCTAGAAAAATCCTCGTACAGCTGCTTTTGTAAATCACTCAATTCACAATGATAATCCTGAATGATCTTTGGTGGTAAATCGGAAAGAACATCTTCTTTCAATCTTCTCAACATGAAAGGTAAAACTTGTTTATGCAGAGCTTCCAAGGCCAAAGCACCAGCCTCTTGCTCCCTAGAGGAAGTTTTACTGTTTCTAGAAGCTGCAATTGGTTTGGCAAATCTTTCCTGAAACATCTTTTCAGTTCCCAAAAATCCAGGCATCAAGAAATCGAATAATGACCATAATTCTACCACGTTATTTTGAATTGGTGTACCTGTCAGAATTAACCTATGGTTCGACCTGAATTGTTTAACAGCTTTAGCCAATTTTGACTGTGCGTTTTTAATGATATGACCTTCATCTAAAACACAGTAATTATAATCAAATTGGGCAATTACAGGTAAATCATTTCTTGCTACATCATAGGAAGTAACAATGATATCTGCTTCATGAAGTTTATCTCTCAACGGATACCTAGTAGAGGGACCACCGGCATAGACCACAGTCTTTAAAAACGGAGAATACTGCTCGAACTCAGCTTCCCAGTGACCAGTCAATGATGGTGGACACACGATTAACGTTGGTAAAGGCCTAGTCTCCACAGAATGCGTCTTCTCATAATCCTCTTTACGTAAATATTGGTCACTAGCAATGATGCAGATCGTTTGTAAAGTTTTACCAAGACCCATATCATCACACAAAATACCGTGTAAATGGTACTTGTTTAAAAATGCGAGCCAATTGACACCTTCTTGCTGATATTTTCTCAAACTAGCCTTGATAGCAATAGGTAATTTGAAAGGTTTGGCCTTAGAAGAATCCATCATCTGTTGGATAAAATCTCTTTCCCTTTCACGGCCAGCCATCAAATCTTCAGGCAAACCTTCAGGGTCAGAAATACCTGCTTCCAAGGGTACTAGTTTGATGATAAGAGCAAACGTAGTCGTAGACAAACTCCTTACATCGTTGTTAGAATCGCTCATACGACCCAACAGCGGTACAATCAAAAAGATCACATAAGGTAGAATGTCATGACTCATTGAAATTGATAAGTGGTAGACTAATTCTGTGGCCCCTTGACGATCAATAGTAGAGCCTGCACTATTTAATAAAGGCAACACTTCTCTGATGATAAAAGTCATGACTGGGATTGGTGATAGTCGAGCCAAATCTGCAAAAGTCCTTGCAGCGGAATATCTAATAACGGAAAAATTACATCTCAGCAACTGTAAAATAATAGGGAAGCGCGGCCAAACTTCGTCAATCTTCATTTTTTCACTCATGTAAACATAGGTGGCTCTTAGCACACCCAAAGCATCCACAACGGATTGCCCCACCGAGTCAACTAAAGAATCTTGAGTAGCCCATTCCCCACTTTTATCCAATGGTTCAAACAAACAACTATGGAATTGAGTAACTCGTTGAAAGGTTTCAGATCCAAATAGTTGTAGCAATTGACCCAAAGTGTAGAGACCACCTTTACGTTTTATTTGAGCTTCTTCGGTTAACCTTTGTAAATGAGTATCATCAGGTGAAGGTGGTGGCAAGCTTTCTTTAATTATAGTTAACATGGAATCCTTCAACTGAGCATGTGCAGCAAATTCCGGAACTTCGGTAGTATCCACGCATAGAAACCCACAAAGGTTTTTGCAAATTTTATTCGCGACATTCGCCTTTCCATTTGCAAGTAGTTGTTCCATCAAATAGATAATAGAGTCACCTGCCAAACGTTGTAACAAAGCATTCTTCTCTTCCTTGATACTATCCATGAATGCCCTAATGATAGGGTTTAATTTTGCTGGCAGTCCACTAAATCTCAAAGAGGCTGCCGCATAATTAGAAAGTATACTCGAGATACGAGCTCTTCTAGATTCCTTGGCAGCTTCAGTTGCCAAAAAGACTCTATACTTTGCATCCTCCAATGGTTTTTTAGCTAACAATTTGTAAGAATTACCCATTGAACGGAACATCTTTTCATAATACTCGTTATGCACTTTTTCAGCAAGTGCAATGTTGAATGCTTCAGGACCTGCTTCAGCTTCACCTTGGACTATAATGGGTAAATTGGGAAATTTATGTTGCGGCAACATACCCACGTCAACAAATGTTCTCATTAAACTTTGACATTGAGTTCTTAGCGCCTTTAAACTGGGCACCAGCTCTCTGAAAGCTGGTAAACTTTCAGGAGCTAACAACTGTGGATTAATTACAGGTGCAAATATTTCTTCGACAAACGAAGGGACTTTGGATTGTGGATGTAGTTGAATCCAGGATGAACAGTATTCTGCCAAAATAATACCAGCGATCATCCTCGGAGTCGCATAAGATAATTCTAAACATCGTACCAGAACGTTGGAGAAAAATGATTGCAACGTAGATTCTTGGAACATCGATAATGTAATCCCAAACGCTTTAGCTCCCATTATTCTAGTATTCTGGATTACCTCAGCTCCTAAAAGAGTGATGTCACCAGCGATCATAGGCTCATCAATATTTACACGCTCACTGTTCTTTGGTGGTGGGATATCAGATTCAAAATTCGATTCAGACAACGATCTCTTCCTTTCTGGATGTAACTGGTAGTGTTGTGAAGGTTTCAAGATGTATTGAGACTCCATACTATAATTTTTACCATTTTCACCAATTGGGGTATTCAAAAGATGTAAAATCGGCTGTAAATGCTTACTGAAGACGTGATCTAGTGATTTTTCGGTATGTTTAAATCTATAATCACGTAATAGTTGGAGGTAAATTTGGAATGACAAATCAAGGATTTCCTTATTTTGTTCTAAAATAATATTTTGGAAAACCAAACGGAATACCTTACCATTGAGCCAACTCTTTGTAGAATCATCCTTTATCGATAAAAATGCATTAAGAAGATTCAAAACTGCCTTTCTTACAGATGAAATTGAATGCCTTAAAAATGGATACAATTTCGGTACTAAAGATTTGAAGGACCACTCTGATGGATGCTGAATTGCCTTTTCTTTCAAAATTTGCAAAACTTCCTCATGTTTACACAATTTAGCCAATAGATCCATGACAGAACCAACACTCGATGAAAGATCATCTTCTAAATGCGTTAGCAGCGACCAAATCGTCGTCAATAATACTTCAATGACATTCAAATCTAGTTTAACGAATTGGTCTGTAATTGGTGACAATATAGCCGCAGCTACGCTTTGTACATCATCATCAGGTTGATTTAATCCATATAAAACGATATTAACGACGTTGTTTAACAAACTTTGATTTAAAAGAAAATCTGTCTTTATACTAACGAAATATCGTACTCCCAAGAGACCACCATGTGTTGCTTCCCAAATTTTGTTGGGAATCATAATGCTCTTAGGATCTTGAATGACCAGTTGTTCAAGAGCGTGAAAGATCTTCCGACAAAGTTCGTCGTCTAAATGGATTAGTAATGCTGCTAAAGTCTGTGCAACAGATTCTCTGACAGGTGCAACAACTGTATCGTAAACAAAGTCACCAAATCTATCAATGGCAAAAACCGTCAAGAGTCTCGTCGAAATATCTTCTAATGCCCTTTTATTCCTTGCATTGTTTTCCGATCTAGATTTACCCTTAATTCTACTAACACTAAAAGCGTGCTTCTTCAGCAATTCTCTTAAACCTAGAGCCGAACCATGCCGTACTTCCCATGAATCATTAATCAGGTTGTCTAGTAGTAGTTCAAAAATCCCTTGAAATTGCCAAACTAATCCTGCAACTTTTTCATGCTTTTCCAATATCGGCGCCATCATTGACTCAACCATAATCTTACTATTATCCATCTGTTCTGTAATCTCCAATTTCGGATTCGACATCGCTGTTGGTGTCGTGCCTGTTGCGGCCGCAGGACTCATACTTCTCTCTTTACTCTTACTTAACTGCTGATTCATCAAGCTTTTGGATACCGAGCTCTCTGAAAGATCAACCGGTTTATTTGATGTCGATTTTGCTTGCATCTTTTTCTTCCTTTTCGCCATTGCTAACATCCTTGCAGATTTCTTGTTTCCTGATGGCGACGATTGTCTTTGTGGAACCTCAGGATCTTCCTTCTTGAGACCATTACCATTATTAATCTCCTTCATATCCTCATAAACCGAACCATTTCCCGAAGTATTCATACGTGGTTGCTTTCTGATATTACTATCATCGCTATAATCTCTCATATCCGATGCAAGTAAAACTTTTTTCGATTTCAGTAGTTCGTGTAAGTTCCAATCAGAGAGCGAAAAAACCGGTCTCGAATCATCTTGCTGTAAAAGAAAAGCTTCGTCTTGTTCTGCTTCTTCTAGTTTAACCTTCATCTCATGTTCCAACTTCACCTTAGCATTTGTCTCTTCATCTTCATCCTCGTACTCCTTTTTCACTTTCCCTTCATGATCACTATCACCATCATCTTCTCCGTTAGGATCCCAAACCGGCGCGTGACAAACAATTCCTCCAACGGCCCTTGCCGCTGTCACTCTCGTCTCCCATTTCTTAACCAGCAGAAACGGATACACTCTCGAAAGAAGCGAAAGAATATCTTCGGGATGTTCCTTGGCCAAATCTCCCATTTGATCTGCCGCCATATTCCTCACAAACTGCGTCGATCCCGTCTCCAGCAGTATCACCTGACGGTCTAACCGCGAAACCTGTGATGTCATCGTCTATCGTCTATCGTCTATCTCTTGTCTCCTATTTTCTATTCTATACTGTATCGTATATCCTCGTTTTCCTTCAAAGTGTTAATGTGTATAGGAAAAGAACTTAACCGCCCAGCTGAATTATCGTAATTCCTTATATCTTTAAGTATTCCCTTTTTTTTTCTTCTTTTTCTTCGGTCTTTTTATTCCTCTCCTCTCGTTTCTTTTTTCCTGTATCTCTTTTCTCGGTCTCTAGTTACCCGGATGTCAGCTTATTTTGGTGGTTCGTTTTGCCCCAGATGTGCTCTCCTACGGGATTGTACAAAAACAGACGCTTTTATATGAAGATTGTTGAAAAAAAAAATAAATGTCGACGGAAAAAAAAGAAGGAAAATGCGGGTAATAGACGGTAAGTTTTTCCCCTGCCCCTTTTTCCGCTTGCGACATCGCCTGCATGCTCACCTTTACATATATATATATATATACATGTATATGCTTGGCGGGCGAACACCTGCTTGCATGCACGATTTTAGAGGCATTACTCCATACTTCGTCTATCCTATGTCATATCATTTTTTGGCATAGCATCTTGTGTTTTATGCGACAACTTCTTGTTTACTGTGCGAGGCTCTACTTCGCTCTACTGGCCCTTCCTTGGTGTACCTGCCAGCTACCCGGCAAAAAAAAATTGCCCTCTTTTCTTTTCTCATGCAACTTAAACAAAAGAGAAATAGAGATGAGCCATATGCAGCTTACAAGAGCTTGAAATAATACGGATCTTACTTTCCTGTTTCTTGGATCCCATCGACATGCCGGAGTTCGCTGTTTCGACTTCCATCACGCAGACACGTGACTGTAATGTGTTTCTCATTACTCATAGGTGTGCGTTCGAGCCCTGTGAGAAGTATTTATAATAAAAGTATTTCGGACATTACCGCGGTGCCTCTCGGACAGTCATCAATTCTCTTGTTCCGTATTACTCACAGAGCAATTTCCACGGGTATTTTCCCCTGCCAGCGTTAGATAGTGACTCAATGGAATGGTTGAAAAATTCAAGTGGAAAAAATTAAATAGAAAAAAAAAAAAGAATAATATATAGAACTCATCTTCCTTTGGTAAAATCATAGCGGTGTCCTCTTCAAGTGGCATAAAGAAAAACCTTATAGCTTCAAGCAGAAATCACGAAAGAACGAGGATGTCAGTCGGTTCGAATCCATATGCTCCAAATCCATCTGATCTAGTTTCCAACGTTAGAAATTTTAAAATCATTGAATCTACATTACGTGAAGGTGAACAGTTTGCCAACGCATTTTTTGACACAGAGAAGAAGATTGAAATTGCCAAGGCATTAGATGCGTTTGGTGTAGATTACATTGAGTTGACTTCACCAGTTGCATCTGAACAATCGAGAAAGGATTGTGAGGCAATTTGCAAATTAGGGTTGAAGTCGAAAATTTTGACTCATATTCGTTGTCACATGGACGATGCAAAGGTTGCAGTGGAAACTGGTGTTGATGGTGTGGATGTTGTTATTGGTACATCAAAGTTCTTAAGACAGTATTCGCACGGTAAAGATATGAATTACATTGCAAAGGCCGCGGTTGATGTTATTGAATTCGTTAAATCCAAGGGTTTAGAGATTAGATTTTCATCTGAAGACTCGTTTAGGTCAGATATTGTCGATTTGTTAAATATTTACAAAACTGTGGATCAAATTGGTGTTAACAGAGTTGGTATCGCAGACACAGTTGGTTGTGCGAATCCAAGACAAGTTTACGAACTGGTTAGATCCTTAAAAAATGTTGTTGCATGTGATATTGAATGTCATTTCCACGATGATACCGGTTGTGCAATTGGTAATGCATATTCGGCGTTAGAGGCGGGTGCCAGATTGATTGACACATGTGTTTTAGGTATTGGTGAAAGAAATGGTATTGTGCCATTGGGTGGATTCATGGCACGTATGATCGTGTCAGCACCTGATTACGTTAAATCTAAATATAATTTGAAGAAACTGCGTGATTTGGAAACCTTAGTCGCTGAGGCTGTTGAGGTTAATTTACCATTTAACAATCCAATTACTGGTTTCTGTGCATTTACTCACAAGGCAGGTATTCACGCCAAGGCAATTCTGGCAAATCCATCGACATACGAAATTTTAAATCCTGAGGATTTTGGTATTTCGAGATATATTCATTTCGCCAATAAATTAACGGGTTGGAATGCCATTAAATCAAGAGTAGAACAACTCAACTTACATCTTACCGATGATCAAATCAAGGATTTAACGGTTAAGATTAAACAGATGGGTGACATTAGGCCACTTGGTATTGATGATGTGGACTCTGTCATTAAGCAATTCCATGCAGAATTGTGATCTTAAACAGTTGTGGGCATCAATCGGTTTATATACATTATCTTATCATCAATATATTATCATGTATTTAAGACAAGAAAAAAATAATAATTATAGTATGAGAATAAAACGACTAAAGATCATCGTCTTATTTTATGACTGTTTATTGCACCTGTACACCCAATATAACTATATTGATAAACAATCCATACACCCTCTGATAATTTTTCTCAAGGATCCAATAATTTTTGTCAGGTTGAAAAATTTCAACCCACGCGCACCGACGCAGAACGCAAGTGGATCGTTTTTCCACCTCTATAAATTTCAAGTGACGAACTCATCACAGCTATCCGTCACAGTTATGAGACCAACCAAGGAATCGTCTAATAGGTAACAATGCCAAGTACGTTAACCATGCTAATCAAGACCCTTTATGGGTCTTAGAGGTTCGGGTCCTCATAAATGTTAGGGAATCATCAATTGTAACACAAAGAACTGGACGCCAATTGTTTCGTTTGAAAACCCGACACTTCAAGCGAAATTGTTCAGTGATTGTACTATGGCAAGCAATGCTATGGTACTGTTGTGTTCTTGACCTCGTCATCCCGGCTCCGTGCTGGTTTGTTGATTCTCTATTATTTATGTGTGCCTCTTGAACCTCGTAAAACAAAACAATAAACCCTGAATATGTTAACTAACGTAGTATTTTAGGAGCCCCAAGAACCTACTCCAAGACCTACTCTACCCCAAAGAGACCTTTCGAGTCCTCTCGTTTGGATGCCGAATTGAAAATTGCCGGTGAGTACGGTTTGAGAAACAAGAGGGAAATCTACAGAATTACCTTCCAATTGTCTAAGATTCGTCGTGCTGCCAGAGAATTGTTGACCAGAGACGAAAAAGACCAAAGAAGATTATTCGAAGGTAACGCCTTGATCAGAAGATTGGTGAGAGTGGGTGTCTTGTCTGAAGACAAAAAGAAACTCGATTATGTCTTGGCTTTGAAGCCAGAAGATTTCTTGGAGAGAAGATTGCAAACTCAAGTCTACAAGTTGGGTTTGGCTAAATCTATCCACCACGCTAGAATTTTAATCACCCAAAGACACATTGCTGTCGGTAAGCAAATTGTCAACGTTCCATCTTTCGTCGTTAGATTGGACTCTGAAAAGCACATCGATTTCGCTCCATCTTCTCCATTCGGTGGTGGTAGACCAGGTAGAGTTGCCAGAAAGAACGCTGCTAGAAGAGCTCAAAACTCCGGTGGTGGTGAAGAAGGTGGTGAAGAAAACGCAGAAGAAGAAGAATAGACAGATCGCTTGTAACTATAGTTGTGTCTTTGTTTTTCTACTTTTATTTTTAAACCATTTTCTGCTGCCTTTGGAAATATTATTTACTGACGCTGGTCGCTGTATAGGCTGTATGTATATTTAGAGTTTGGAATAATTTTTAGATTCGTTATTTCAGGCTCTACAGCGGATGTAATAATGTTTCTGTGCTAATTATTACGTTGGAAGTGTGAAGTCATTGCATATCTTGTATGTATATTAGGTTTTAAGGATTGTTCGATTTTTCTATGTTCTATGCATGAAAATGTGACAATAGAATGTTTGGACAGAAAAAGGACCCACGACGAAAACTCCGAAGTGACTGTTTCTGGTACACCCACACCGCTTTTTAAATTTTCATTTTTTTTCTTCGCTTTGAAATTGTTTGTGCGTCGGTCGAAGAAAATGAGCGAACTACTTTTTCAACTCGGCGGAACGAACCAGCGATGCTAGGCGAAGCCTCCAGAGGGATGTCTCCCGGTAACAGATACTCTCCCGGTGGAGGCCTCCGCCTACCGGGCTGGAGCTTCCATCTCCAGCCAGGGAACGCTCTGCCTAGTGCTACCCACGCAGAGTAGCGGATCGTGTCGCGCTGACTCTGGCAGCGAGCGATGGGAAAGTTTCAGTCACTAGTGTGCAGTATTAGTGATTGTGCTATGGTATAATCAAGTTTTGAAGAAAACTTGCAAGCTATCTCTTTTGGCTAAGGAACCCAAGGACGACAAGCAAAAATGGGTAAAGCGTATGTGTTACATGGATTATTGGAATATTGAAGATACCAAGCATAGTTGGTGGTATTCTCTCGGTAGTTGGAATGTGAATACTAACAAATTTTAATAATAGACACGGTTTAAGATCTCGTACTCGTTACATGTTCCAACGTGACTTCAGAAGACATGGTGCTCTTCCATTGTCTGCCTATCTGAAGGTCTACAAAGTTGGTGACATTGTCGATATCAAGGCCAATGGTTCCGTTCAAAAGGGTATGCCTCACAAGGTCTACCAAGGTAAGACTGGTGTCGTCTTCAATGTTACCAAGTCCGCTGTTGGTGTGATGATCAACAAGGTCGTTGGTGGTAGATACATTGAAAAGAGAGTTAACGTCAGAATTGAGCATGTCAAACACTCCAAGTGCAGACAAGAATTCTTGCAAAGAGTTAAGGACAACGCTGCTAAGCGTACTGAGGCCAAGGCTGCTGGTACCGCCGTTCAATTGAAGAGACAACCAATTGGTCCAAGACCAGCTCACGTCGTCTCTACTGAGGGCAACATTCCACAAACTTTGGCTCCAGTTCCATACGAAACTTACATTTAAGCTAAGGATACGGTACCGTCTATATCTTCATATCTAATTGTGTTTAATCAATTTGTACACATATATCGTTTGGCCGCAGAATTACTTACCAATTACCGCTATTGGGTATTGGAGACCTTGACCATGGTCGTCAGCGATGGTTATGATTCTTGCCATGTGACGATAAGTAAGAGAAGAAAAAAATTTCAATTTTGAAAAATTTCGAGCCCATCGAATTGGTGATGAGCTTAGAGCAATTCAAGGTAATCTCAACTAACAAAGGTAGCGAGGACAGCTCTAATTGACTTGAAAGTTCGTGTCTTTAGGTATCCCATTAACCTTCCTTTTTTTTCTGTTTTACTTATTTGTTTTATTTTTTTTTTTTCACCATTTTGCCCTCAAAAGTTATACCCCAGTATTAATTAATTGTGTATTTATGATATAAGATTTCAAAAATGCCCAAGAAATCATTACAAGATTGGGAAGATGATGCCAAAAAATTGGAACAAGAAGCCATTGGTGCAGCACCATACTTAGCAAGTGATGAGAAAGGTGCTAATTTTAAGGATGCAGTTCCACCAGAGATAGGGAATCCAGCGGTAAAATCAAGTAATACACAACCACCGGTAAAGCCTTGGGTACATTTCGTCGCAGGTGGTATTGGTGGGATGGCAGGTGCAGTGGTGACATGCCCGTTTGATTTAGTTAAAACCAGATTGCAAAGTGACGTTTATCAGAATCTCTATAAGTCGAAGGCTATTTACAAATCCGGTACACCAGCTCAAAGAGTTATAAATTACATGGTCCAGGGAGGTGTTCATTTTAAAGAAACTTTTGGAATCCTAGGAAGTGTCTACAAGAAAGAGGGTTTCACAAGCTTATTTAAGGGATTAGGGCCCAACTTGATTGGTGTCATTCCAGCAAGAAGTATCAATTTTTTTACCTATGGTACGACCAAGGATATTTACTCAAAATATTTTAACAATGGACAAGAGGCCGCCTGGATTCATCTAATGGCGGGTGCTACAGCTGGTTGGGCAACTTCGACGGCGACTAATCCAATTTGGATGATCAAGACGAGGTTGCAATTAGACAAAGCTGGTAATACTAAAAAGTACAGAAATTCATGGGATTGCATTAAAAATATTATGAAAAATGAAGGTATTTATGGTATGTACAAAGGACTAAGTGCATCGTATTTGGGATCTGTGGAAAGCATTTTACAATGGATCCTGTACGAGCAGATGAAACGTGTGATAAAGGAAAGATCGATTGAAAAATTTGGTCATGAAGAGAAGCACAAAGGGGCTCCACAAAAGATAAAAGAATGGTGCCAAAGATCCGGTAGCGCTGGCTTAGCCAAATTGGTAGCCAGCATAGTCACCTATCCCCACGAAGTGGTGAGGACAAGACTAAGACAGGCACCTTTAGAAAACGGGAAACCCAAATATACCGGTTTGATTCAATCCTTCAGAGTAATTTTTAAGGAAGAAGGCTTCATCTCGATGTATAGCGGGTTGACGCCA
Source organism: Zygosaccharomyces gambellarensis (assembly GCA_030571545.1). NCBI lineage: Eukaryota > Fungi > Ascomycota > Saccharomycetes > Saccharomycetales > Saccharomycetaceae > Zygosaccharomyces > Zygosaccharomyces gambellarensis. The sequence goes on from JAJLXU010000005.1 coordinate 42,671, forward strand.
CATTTGATGAGAACGGTACCAAACAGCATTATCATGTTTGGTACATGGGAAATAATGATTAAACTTTTATCGTGATAACATGTAAATAATAGCGGCAACAGCAGCAGTAATAACTAACTAATAATAATGGTTGATTTTCTTTAAAAAAATCTTGAATTTTTCTCAATTGATAACAGTAACGTCCGCATTTTCCTGATTTTTAACTTCTTCATTTGCATTCTCACCTCTATATGTGTATTTTAAGACGTCTTCCACCTTAAATGGTTTTGAAGGCTTTTTATGGTTCGATAATGCAAAATTCATAACTTCTTCATCTTCCCTAAAACTTCTAAAATCATGTTTTCTATATTCGTTTACTAGCGTTTGTAAACACCATTTAGAGATATCTCTGTCATTTTCTAATGATTCTTCTACTTCACGAGTCTCTGTCTTATTCAAATCCAAACCTGACATATCTTTAGCCGTGGCCATCAACTCGTCCACTTCAGGAATATTCTTCTTTCTTAGCAGTGTAGTCAACAGTCCTTCGTGAGACGTAGTGGGGAAATTAGGTAAAGGATAAATCATTGTAGTGTCCAATATTCCTTGGAAATGCTGTAGAGTAGACGTTACTGACATTATTTGAGAAAGAGTAACGTTTAACTGTGATTGCAAAGTATACCATTGTGGTAACTCAGCTCTTGAAAGTTCGTCTCTAATTCGTCTTAATGAATGCGTTAATTGAGCCAATCTCATCCTAACGGCATCCACGGCTTGGGTCGGGACCCCGTCAAAATTGGGTTTTGGTCCTTGTAAAGGGTCATCAGGATCAGCCATATTGTTTCCCTCTTCTTTCTTTTAAATCTTACGCATTTTGTCAAAAGTTATTATCGAAGATCAATCTTATAAAAACCAGAAAACCTTCAAGATAAAAGGAATCACCAAATCGATGAGTGAAAAGGCCAATCACGAGGAGCTTGGATCAAAGAGCATTTTCTATGATCCGGAGTGGAATCCAAATGGCTTAGCACCTCCAGGATTTAAAAACGTTGCCTACAATCCAACGACATTTACGAGAAAGCAAGGTTCACTACCAAGACACACCTTAGGCTTGGAAATTAATCTTCCCAGGGAAAGGTAAAAAAAAAAAAAAAATAAAGATGAAGAAAATAGTTTTTTTCTTATAATCTACGTAATGGAATATCTAATTCATGAAAAGTAAAAAAATTTGCTTGTTTGTTGGCCCCAATGTACGGTCATTATTCACCCCTTTCTTATTTCAAATTGGCAAACAGTTGTTCCACTTCAGTAATGGATTGTTGTAAGACTTTGTCTTGGAATTTTGGATTTTGCAATTCTGCTTGCACCTTGGAGATAACAGATTCAGCCAATTGCTTCTGCTGCAATTGACGAACGCTAGCCTCGTATCTAACCCATGAATCTAAGACAGACTTAGCTTCACGAGCCAATTCAACCCTTTGTTTCAATTCAAAAGCTTGGGCTTCTAATTGAACGGTCTCCTTAGAGACTTGGAACAAAACGTTGGTGATGTCCTGGACATTTTGTAATTCACCCACCGAGTTGATTCTGTGTTTAACGGCGTCGACGTGTTTGGTTCTAGATGCATTCAAAATATCCTGAACATTCTTGACTCTTGAGTCAGCCCAGTCTTTGTATCCAGGTGCCAAATACTTGACCACAAGTGCTGAGAAGGCCAAGAAAGTACCTAACAAAATACTTTCATCGTTAAGCACATACAATTCGTTGGAAATAGCATACACGACAGCAGCAGCTGAAGTACCCAAAATACCAGTCTTGGATAACGCGTTGTTACCTGGCAATGCTTCAATAATAGAACTTGCCTTGCTCTTTGGTTCTTCAGGGGTTGGAGGTGGTGTAGACATGCAACGTAGACCCATTACAGGAGTTCTACGGGCAGCTAGACCAACCATAGGTCTGGAGCAAGCCTTTAAACTCAATGCACGCAAACTCATCCTGACAATAGCTTATCCTCGTCAATTCAGTAAAATAAAGGGCCTTCCCAAGAATAAGTGTCAATCTCTTCTCGATAAATCCCAATTCTTTAACCCGTTACTTGTTCAATGTTGGATTCTTTTACTATTTCTTGTTAGTTTTTCCTTTGAAAGAAAGAAGAAAATGAAAAAAAAATTGTTCGTCAACAGCTCCGTGTGATTGGCCTCCGATCACGTGTTTCAAGGGCACATAATACTGGGCCATATAGAAAATATACATATGTATATGGTTTTATCAGGTCAATAGTCTGCTTGCAGGCTTCCACAGATGTGTGGTATTATCGTTGGCAACACTGCACATGAGCCATTTATCATGCGGGCTCCAGGCGATGTCGTTTATGCCCAGCATGTGTCCACCGTGGATAAATAATAATTGATCTGTAGAAGTAGCCGTAGATGTATTCCAGAGTTTAACTAGCCCGTCTTCTTGGCCACCGGAAGCTACCACGGTTGGGGAGTGCGGGTTCCATTCGAGAGCTGATACAGAGGAGCCGTGGTTTATAGTCCTTAGCGGGCTCTGAAGTTTACGAATATCCCAAAGATGCACTAGACCATCACCGCTAGCGGCAGCAAACAGAAGAGGCTGCGAGGGATTGAATCTCGTACAGTTGATGCCGGATGCGTGGTGGGAATTGTCCGTTTGGGCTATATTTCCGCCCTTCCTTGTATCGTAAATCGTCAATATATTGTCTTCTCTAGCAATAGACAATAGGGAATCGTGAGATGGCATCCATGAAACGTCATTAAATCCTTGAGATTCATAATCCTTCAATTGAGAAGTTGGTTGACTCATCTCGGGATTACTTTTTTCGAATTTCTTAATATCCCAGATGCACAACTGGCCGTTTGAATAAGATGACGCCAGTGTGCCTTCAATCTGATGATTCCAATCTAGCGAGACAGTTTCACCTGGAGAAGAGTCGGTCTCTTTCGGCAGTAGTTTAATTTCAAAGGGTCCTCTTAGATGAGATATTGAACTCTTACCGCGCTTGGTTCTATCAAATATGTAAACGCTTCCGTCGCTAGAGGCGGCAGAGATGAGATCGGGATTTTGTGGTAGATAAGTCGCTCTATTGCAGTCACCGTGGGGGAAATTAATTGTTAATTGGATCTGTAGATTCTTTGGTGGTAACTTTGTAGAAAGATCAGGTTTAAACTCCATTTCATCCATATCGAAATTGTTCAACGATGACCATGGTAAATGTCTTAACGTGGATATATTTGCAATGGAAATACTTTCATCCTGTGGGAATTGTGACGATGTGAACGATGTTAACAGCAATCTATGGGTATCTGTTATTGTATCTAGGTCTGGAAAGAATTGACAACTTAGCGAAGGCCATTTGAAACTGTTTGTATTCAAATAGTCATAAAGCAACTTAGTATTCTTCTTCCAGAAGGTGTAACGCTTTTGACGGTCCTCTGGTATACTCTCCATGGTGCATTGTTCTTTTTCTTTGGCACTTTCTCTATTCTGATATGTACCTAAACTCGCCAATTCACTTTCCTTCCTACAATCAGTGTGAAGATTCGCCAGTTTATCATAAAAATCCAATGGTAATACACTAGTAAATTATAACACTAAAAAAAAAAAAAAAAAAAAAGATAATAAAAGGAAATAAATCTACGTAAACAAAATGATTTCTAGATTAACTACCTTTAAGACCATTGTTTGAATTGGTTGATCAAACCGTTGGTAGAAGCATCGTGGTTGGAAATTGGAGAGGAAGTGTCCAATTCCTTACCGATGACCTTAGCCAAGACCTTACCCAATTCAACACCCCATTGGTCAAAGGAGTTGATGTTCCAGATTGCACCTTCAGTGAAGGTAACGTGTTCGTAGTAAGCAATCAAGGCACCCAAGGTTGCAGGGGTGATCTTCTGGGCCAAGATGGAAGTTGTTGGTCTGTTACCAGAGAAAATCTTGTGAGGAACTAAACCACCAGTAGCACCTTCACTCTTCACCTTCTCTTCATCCTTACCAACCATTAGAGCTTCAGCTTGAGCAAAGAAGTTAGAAGCCAACATTCTCTGGTGCAAGTTACCTTCAATTGGGTTATGAGACTGAGCAGCAAGGATAAAATCTGCTGGGATAACCTTGGTACCCTGATGAACCAATTGGAAGAAAGAGTGTTGAGCATTGGTGGCTGGCTCACCGAAGAGAATAGAACCAGTCGAGTAGTTAGAGAATACATTACCTCTGGTGACAGATTTACCGTTAGATTCCATCGATAATTGCTGCAAGTAAGCTGGGAATCTGTGTAGGTATTGATCGAATGGAGCAACCAAGTGAGTTTGAGCATCGAAAAAGTTGTTGTACCAGACAGATAACAAACCACCTAGCAATGGAATGTTATCTTCTAGTGGGGTCTCAGTAAAGTGCTTGTCAACTGCTTCAGCTCCCTTTAAGAAGGAGTAGAAGTTGTCGAAACCAATGTAGATGGCAACCGACAGACCAATGGCAGACCAGACAGAGTAACGGCCGCCGACCCAGTTCTCGAAACCAAACATGTTCTTAGTGTCAATACCGAATTTAGCAACCTCTTCAGCATTCGTAGATAGGGCAACAAAGTGCTTAGCAATATGAGAATGTTCTCCACCAGCATGCTTCAAAAACCAGTTCTTAGCGGTGTTTGCGTTAGTGATAGTTTCTGCAGTCGTAAAAGTCTTCGATGCAACTAGGAAAAGCGTAGTGTCTGCATTCAAGTTCTTTAGAGTCTCGGCAATGTGTGTACCATCAATGTTAGAAACGTAGTGAACATCGATATCTGAAGAGTAGTGTTTCAAAGCTTCTGAAACCATAACAGGTCCCAAATCAGAACCACCAATACCAATGTTAACAACATCTGTGATCTTCTTACCAGTGAACCCCTTCCAGGCACCAGAACGTACTTGTTCAGAAAATTCCTTCATGTGGTTCAAAACTGAGTGGACTTCAGGAGTAACGTCCTTACCATCAACCTTCATAGTCTTACCCTGTGTGTTTCTCAAAGCAACGTGGTAAACCGCACGATCCTCTGTGAAGTTAATGTGTTCACCAGCAAACATGCTATCTCTCAACTCAGTGACTCTAGCTTCCTTGGCCAATTGGATCAATGCAGAGACAACTTCATCATTGATCAAGTTTTTCGAGAAGTCAAACATAATCTTGGATCCATCGTAGTTCTCTAACGTTTTACTGTATTTTTCAAATCTCTTTGGGTCCTTGGAAAATTCATCTTTAACAGAAATCTTGCCCTCAGAATTGCGCAATTGTTGCAACTTCTCCCATGCAGGCAATTCCGTAGCCTGCTTGAAATTGGAAAAAGTGTTGTTTGATGCCATTTCGAATGCAAATACGTCTGCCTCTATACTATTCAACAGTCTCTTAAAGTGAGAATACCAACTCTTTTATTTCTATCTTCTCTCTTTGGCCTCCTATTGTATTAAGAAGACAGGATTCTCGATTCCTTCAATTATACTTCCCCCTTGTATATATATGTACGAAAACCTTCTGTAAGAATTACTAACACCACTAGCATTACCTTTGGACTTTTTCCCCTTTCTCTACGCTGACTGTTTTATCCATTGGGAGCAATTGGGTGGAAAAAAAATATTAGGACAAATTTCCCTCTGGTTGATTTCCTTTTGCGTAGAACAGTCGCAGGTAGCATATATTTGTCCTTAGCAGTTGGGCCGGGTGACGGCCGAGAGATGTCCCTAGAAGATGCTTTTTGTTCGAGCCAAAGGGGCATAGGGACATATTCGTTAGTAATGATCAGAGAGCTCGGCGGCTAATGAGACAATCCTTATGCTCTAAGTTGTTTTATAATGGCGACCATGTCTTGCACGTATCTGTCTTCATCCATCTGGATAGCAGAGGCAGAAGCAGCATTGTTCTTGCTCCTTATTTTGGCTTTTTGATTCTTGAGGCCGTTGGCATTAGAAGCACTGGTGTCAGGGTTGTCGGAGTTGGTAGCAGGCCCACCAGGAGCACTTGCATCATTAGGATCAATACTTAGATTGTTGATATTGGTGGTATCACCCAGGTTTTCGGGACTGTTGTCGATAGGGTCAGTGTTACCGCCGTCGGCGTTGTCATCGCCGTCGGCGGTTGGATGACTTACCACTTTACTCATACTGCCACCAAGAGCCTTGCCCATTCTTGTACTGTGTCCCCTGGTGCTCTCAGAATCTGTACGGTTGAAATTGCTTTCCTCCTCCAGTAGAGTGTCTCTATCGCGCATCATTTTGAGCAATCTTGAATGGGCGTGTCTTAGTTTACCCAGCTGCTGTTCGAAGGCCGGTGGAAAGCCTTCGTAGAGGTTAAGGCTGTTAGCTAGCCTCTTAACGTCGTCTAAGGCATCGATCTGGGTCCAGAGTCTGTCCTGGTGATCTGTGATTGGCGTGGTTTCCAACTTGCCGTAGTGATCTTCACCGTGTATGCTCTTGATGTCGATATCGTCTAGATCTAGGTTTCTTGCCTGCGGTTCAGGAGTGTTGCGAGAAGACTGGGACTGATCAGTTTCAGTATCAGCATTGTGAGAACCATTGGAGTCCTTGTGGAGATCTGATGTCGATAGATTTAATGGAGTACTGGTGAGATTGTCGCTGGATGCATGCTGAAATTGAAGACGGGAGTCCTTGCGCAAATTTTGCTCGCTGACACTCTTTGATCTTTTCAAATCAGCTTTTCTGTTTGAGTCTTTTCTACTGACGGCTCTTGGGTTTCCTGCTGAATTATCTCGAACGGTTGAACCATAAAATGGGCCTCCCTGTAATAGCGTTCTTGGGACATATCTAAAAGACGTGCTATCCGGTTCCTCTTCTTCTTCAGCACTCGGTACCCGTCTTACAGATGATGAAGTGCTGTGCATGTTTTCCTTTGTTCTTCTTCTTCTTTTTATTTTTTATTTTTTATTTTTTTTTGTTTTTTCTGTTTTTGTTTGTCTTTAACTACTCTGCCAATGTGAAGTTGTTGTGTTTGATAAGTTTAGTTTGGGTTTATCAGTTCAGCATGTACAAAGTTGTAGATACATGGTTGGACATACATAAAGATTATATGATGGGGACTGAAGTAAAGGAGCCATGGAAGAGAATATTATGGATTCGCCAGGATTATCCAGATAATTATACAGACCCAGAATTTATCAAACATTTGCATAGACTGCGATACAGGGGGAAATTCGCATGGCCATCACCACAATCAACAACGTCTGTAGTGCAAGTAAGGACGGATTTAGTACTCTTTTACAGCAAGCTGCTTAGCACTTCACTTGTATTTATTGCATTCGATTTTATCTATCACTACAAGGTTGATCCGTTGCCATATGCAGTTGTAATGACGATATTCATCTTATATCTGAGTTGGAGGTCGACGACACGAAGTTGGGTTGATTTGAGATCATCACTTGTGATTACCTTTGCCATGTTAACTCTATCGCCGGTTTTGAAGTCGTTATCGAAGACAACTGCTTCCAATTCCATTTGGACTCTTGCCTTCTGGTTAACATTGGCGTACGTGGGGTCCATGTCACCGAATCCGACGTCTCAGACTTCAAATTTATCTACGAATCTGTTGCTGGCAATCGTAACAGTCTTAGCATCGAGGTTGAATTCTTCTACACAAGTGTTTTGTTTTCTGCTCATATGCATCCAGCTCAATCTGGTCTTACCAAAGTTGGTTGTGTTTAACACCTGGTTATTTGCCCTGGTGTTAAGCTCTCTCGTTTTCACATATGTCAACGTAGCATTGGGCGTGTCCTATGCTGTTGTAGCCCTTAGTTTATCGTCATTTTACATCTTCGTACTGCCTCAGTGGTTCGTGTACTGGCAAACGAATTACCGCGGGTATGAAGCCTCACTTTCTCGAGTGTGGGAATCCCAAAGACCCATATTGGACTAATATTTGAAGGCCATGCATTATTACTACTATTACTACTATTATTATTATACAACTCACTCTATAGGACTTTTTGTTTTCCATTAATCTCTGTATGCACCACCCGCCAGTGCTAAATTGCTTCGTGTGAACTTCACTTTGAACACAGGAGTCTTTTTAGTGTAGAAGGATGCCACTAGATCATTGGTTGGTATGACAGTTCTCCTTCTACCGTACTCTTTAATGTCCTGATTGATTGATCCTGTGACGTCGCCCAAATAACCGACAAATTGTTGTTCCGGCTCAGGACCTGATTCGGTAGTGGCTTTCTTGAGATCCCATACTCTTACTGAATGATCTGCACCGCCGCTGACCAAAACGTTGCCCTCTTTGCAGTAGGCCAGAGAATAAATAGCGTTTTTCCCGTGACCACGCATTTGCTTCAGACGTTTACCTGTACCAATATCCCAAACGTTAATGATACCGTCTTCGCTACCTGTGGACAACCATCTACCGTCTGGAGAGACGCAAGTTGAAATGACAGGCGCAGTCAAACCGAGGAATAGTCTTACGCAGTCACCAGTAGCAATATCCCACATCCGACAGGTCTTGTCGCTTGAGCCAGTAAACACGTAGCAACCGTTAGGATGGAATGACACACAATCGACGTCGTTCAAATGACCTGCAAAAATACGTAGTGGGTAGATGTGATCACAGGACCACAACCTGGCAGTATGATCGTGGGACGCCGTAGCAAAGTAATGGCCTAGTGGTGAGAACTTCACGTCCCAAACTGGGTGGTTATGGCCCTTATAGCTCACTAGAGCGCTGTGAGTATCTAGCGACCATAGTCGCACGGTCTTATCTTCAGAACTAGAGACCAAATAACGGTTGTCGGGACTGAAACTGGTGGAATACACGGTGCCACTGTGACCGATCAGGGTCTTGGAAGTCGCATCGTCCGGCAACTCTGTATCGTACTTGTTGCCCAGAGGCGAACCATCCAGGGAGAATAATTTGATCTGACTGTCCTGGAAACCTGCGGCGGCCAACCGGCAGTCGTCGCTAAACTCTAGACTAGTCATGTCTCTATTGGTATTGTGGAACGTGTACATACAAACGCTCGGCAATGCCATTTGCAAATTGTCCAACTTGATAGCGTCCCTGGATTCCTTGACGCGCTGCACCTCCAGCTTGATGTCGAGTGTCGTCTTTGGCGGCAATGGCAGCGCGTCGAGCGCTGGCGACTCCATATTCGCATCTTCCAGTTGAGGCTGCTGTGGCTTCGTCACAGGTTTCTTTTCTTCTACTTTAGGAGTTGGGGCATTCTCATCTTTTTCCTCCTTTTCCTTCTCCCTTTCCTTTTCCTTTTCCTTTTCGCCAGCTTCACCACTTTTCTCATCTTCATTTTTCTCTTCACTGGCCTTATCATCATCCTCTGCTTCCCCTTCCTTATCCTTATCCTTGTCCTTATCCTTATCCTTATCCTTATCCTCCTCTTTGATTTCTGGCGTTGGCTCCTCGTAGGGTTCGTTGTTCATAGCCTTGTATTCCTGCACAAGAGTCCTCTTATCTCCACGTTTCTCCTGATCATCTCTTATTTTCAATTCAGTCTCAATTTCCTTGGAAAATTCCTGGTCTCTTGGATACGGTCCCAATTTCACCTTCGCCGTGTTTATATCAGAATCAGCAGCATTACTGCTCGACTCGATGACCTTGATACCGTCGGCTAACTGGTCCTTGGATGTGACAGTATCCACGACGTTCGGGTCCAAGTGCTGATTTATGGCACTGATGATAAGTGAGCCACCAACTCCTTCATTTTCGTTTAAGAAATACAGCAACAGATTCAGCGTCGTTCTTGAAATTGTCACTTTGTAGCGATTCGTATGGAACGCATGAGCCACCTCGTTTTCCTCAATGTGGTCCACAGAGTTCACACTGAACAACCTGTTGATCTCTGAACCGTGGTTGATCTTGAAATCCGGCGAAAACCTGTCAAAGAACCTCCTCGCATGCAAAGCATCCTTAGAGACAAGAATCAGAAACAGGTAGATAAAGATCGGATACAGTATGTACTGTAACTCTGGTTTGTAGATCTCCAGCGAGGAGTCCACCCAGTTCTTGAGCATCGAGTAGGCTCTAATGTAGTTTTCAGGCGACGTAGTGTCCTTCAGCTGTTCCTCACTGACCACAGCAGATGAAGAATCCCTCTTAGCTGGAATCGACGGATTGCTCACTGGTTTTACATTCTTATCCACACTAGGTGGTGTCGTCTTTGGTTCTGGTAACTTGCCTGTCTTGGCATTAGCAGGAGATTGCTTGTTAGGCGAGGTTAGCGTACGCCCGCTTTCAGCTCTGAGCATGGCTTCAGTCCTGTGATAGCCCTTCTTGTTCAGATACTCCAACACAATTCTATTTAGATCTGACGCTGAAAAGGGACCACTGGGCTTTGGTTGGCCTCTTTGCTGAGGTTGCTGCTGCTGAGGTTGCTGCTGAGGTTGTTGTTGTTGTTGCTGGGCATGCTGTTGTTGAGGTTGAGGTTGTGATTGTTGAGACGGAGTCCCAGGTCTCTTGGAATTGGTATTCTGAGCCATTACAGAAGCCTATTCTCTTCGTGTGCTTTCTCTGATTCTGTCCTTTTCATTTGTTCAACTGGTATTTGACATTAAAGTTTGGTCAACTTGACTGAAAAAAAAAAATATAACCGAAAAAAAAAAAAAAAAAAAAAAAAAAAAAAAAAAAAAAAAAAAAAAAAAAAAAAAAAAAAAAAAAAAAAAAAAAAAAAAAAAAAAAAAGATCATAGGAGCATCGCCAGGCATAGGCACAGGTACATGCCAAGAGGAACGGCCGCCCTCATCAAAACAATGAGCATCCGTCCCAGCGTCTACCTACACTCCATCGCCCCAAACTTCCAGTGTCCTTCCTCCCAAGGCCCTGTAGACTTCTACGAATATTCATCACACTCATGGGTGCTCTTCTTTTCACATCCAGGCGACTTCACGCCCGTATGCACAACCGAAATTGGCGCCTTTGCTGCCTTACAACAAGAATTCGATGCCCGTAGCTGCAAGCTGTTGGGCCTCTCTACCAACAACCTGCAAACCCATCGTCAGTGGTTACAAGACATACATCGCATCACCGGCCATCAAGTCCGTTTCCCCCTCCTGTGCGATGAATCCCGCAGAGTATCTACAACCTACGGAATGATAGATCTCCTAAACTTCGACTCTGCCGGAAAACCGGTGCCCATAAGATCTGTTTACATAATTGACCCCCACAAGCGAGTAAGGCTGGTGCAGGCGTATCCATTATCGACCGGACGCAATACTGCAGAACTTCTGCGATGCATCGACAGTCTGCAGACTGTCGATGCTCATAATCAAGACGTCTTGACTCCTGTCAACTGGATTCCTGGGGACGACGTAGTCCTAGACCCTGATCTCAGCACAGCTTCTTCGGGCGAGAAGTTTCCACACCACAGATCGATTTCCGACTACATGCGTCTGAGTCCGTTATAGCCCAGCCCTGTCTTTATTCAAATGCATCCAAACTGCAGCGACTTTAACATGATGTGAAGAGGCGAAAGCCAGCAACGCTTTTTTTAGACTGTGTACTCCTCTTAGTGTACTCCTTCTAGTGTACTCCCCTCCTCCTGTATGGTAACATAATAACATAATATGGTATAGTAGCATCAGATACGGCTTCGAGAATGTAAACCTCTGTTACCATTATCGTAGCTGAAGGCCCCCTAATGGCATTAAGCTATCGTTAAGGGTCAACGTAATTGTAATATATCCGCATACCTTGAGTGCCTACGTACCTGTACGCTCATTGTGTCGGCAATCTCAGTGTCCAGGTGTCAGCGAAACGGTGCTAATAAGTGCTGCAAGGCAGCCGATGTCCGGAAGAGTTTCAAATGGAACCTCAAATCTGGAGACGCATGTCGCCGTAAACATGCATCATACTAGCTGGAAGCCATTAGCCGGATACGCAACTATTTAAATTTTCTTCAAAGGGTCGATCTAGGGCATAAAGAGTCAGCTGCGGACACATTAGGTCTATAAAGGCAGACAGATCAGCTAGGAAGAGGCGAGAGATCAGAAAGAGTGCATGCTGAGAACCGCTCATCGATAAAGTTTTCAGTGCAGGATGGAGGGTATGCAACTGATGGATTTTTCAAAGGAGCTTTCGACGCCAGTAGAGAGTCTGTTGCAGCCAGGGTTGGTTGACACATGGTGGTTGGAGGGTAATGGAATGAGTGGTGATTATAACAACGAAAGCCCAGGAATCGGATGTTCGTGCAGGAGCTGTAATGATACGTCGAGTGAGATGATAGGACCGACGACTATGACGACGGTGTCGTCGGTGCCTTTATCGGCACCTGCGTCGGTGCAATCGACAGATTCGACGGTAGATCTGATTTCGCCGCAATACTTGATGTCTAGCGGCCAGGACTTGCGCAGTGTGACAGCACCGCCTACACCAGGACTGTCACTGTTAGAGCAGCTTCATATGGATCAGCCTCTGATGGAAGTGATTTCCAACAAGCACAAGCGAGGATACTACCGATGCACGCATTGTCCACAGACGTTTTCTAGCATTTTTGAGTATGCTTCACATATGGATGAGTTTGACATCAGACGTGAGTTCAAGTGTCCTTTTGCACTGTGTCCATGGAAGATCCTAGGGTTGCCACGCAGACCGGATCTGCGTAGACACTGTGCGATCCAGCACAAGGATCATCTACCGGCGGATCTGAAGGAGATGTTGAACCTGAAGGATGAAACGTATCCGACGTTGCAGTGTCCTCACCAGTATTGTGACAAGATTTTCCACAGGAAGGATGCGTACAATCGACACATTGCGATAGTACATGAAAAGATGGGATCGCGGTTTAACAAGCGGATGTTTCAGATCCTGGCGGACTGTCCATTTGACAAGGAGCCCGAGAGACAGCGGTATGTGAGAACGAGGATGAAGAGCAGGAGGAACAGTGCAGGAGGCCAGAGCGGAGGAGTCGGCGGTGTACACAGGCAGAGTCGAAGACACAGTATTGCGATTGCGGGCATTCGCTGATATGTTCTAGTGGTCGAGGAACACTCGTGTTATATTTTGGTATAGTAATATTTTGTTTAGTATTGGAGGCTGCGAACGCGGCGAGTAGTAATAATATTAGTTCTTTAAGAGACGAAGTGTATGGAGCCGCTGTTGCGAGCGGAGCGAGCAATAACTGTTTTGGTTCTTTTTTAAAAGAACAGCGTATAGATGGGCGCCTCTTAGCCGCCGAGCCGCTAGCCGCCGTCCCGGCCCAGAGCGCGCGGGCTTGTGTCAGAGAATGGCGGTATGGAAATAAAGGTGGATTTTTCGGATATTACACCTGGCGGCTTCCAATCGGGAAAGGGAATGATTGCGGTGTTCCGAAATGGTTGCAAATTCGGGTGGGGGGTTGACTGTCCGGACCGTGATAAAATAAAGGGTGCTGCTGGCTGCCCTATATCGTTTACCCGGACAGAAGAATTCGCGAATGCTGGCGGGTTCGGTGGGATTGGAGATGCGGTGAGACAAGGCCAATGAGTGACGGCGCAAGAGAGGAATGCTCTTAGCAGTCGAGGTACGTTCGAATTTTGGAACCGAGAGAGCGGTCAATACCAGATGCTGGGCACGGATGTAGAGGGGGAAACGGAAGTCGCAAGAGGCTAACCGATTCTTGGCTGATAGTAGACAGTTTCAAGTTTTGTAGGTTGCTTTGCAGGAAGTTGTAGGGTTGTGTAGTGTATAGGGGCTAGTATAATGTGTTTCACTGGATGGTAATGTTCCTGACCAATGCCTGGGAGTCCTTTCGAGTGATTTTCATG